>JAQPZY010001203.1:1100000-1642805 GCA_029931535.1 Margaritifera margaritifera | reverse complement strand
TGAGAACCTTCTGGGATGCTAGGAAGAGAAGACACTGCAGGAGAATGGTGCAACACCATAGGGTTAATCACATCTCTACTTGAGGAACGGTGAGAAGTCCGAAGACTTTCTCCCTTGGACTCTCTGACTGCCTTTGCCTAGTGAATGATGGGTTGAAGGAGCTTTGAACTGAGGTTGCTTGTGAGACTGATGAGGCTGGTGCTGTTTCAGAACTTGGTATGAGAATGTTCCTTAGTGGGGGGTCAGGGGTGGGTGCGCCTTCTGGCCAGTTTTGACAGGCCCTACTGGATGTATCAGCTCGGCACCATTTTCTTTTAGGAGTTGGTGTAAACCCTATGTTATAATGATCATACATTTAGAGGGAAGAAGTGTCAGAATTTTAGAGTCATGGCAGCCATATATGAATCTATGACTGGCTGAATTTTTAGTTTGACGACCAACTAGTATCATAACAAGTTTACTGGTTGAAAACCGCATGTTGATATAGCCATCCATTTGAGGAGGAGTTGAGGATAACAATACTATCAAGATACGATTTTCCATTCATTAGGAGTAGCAATAACAAGATTTTCAAGATGGCTGCTGTGGTGGCCATATTGGACGTCAGTTTTGGTACCATTTCATTTTAGATCAAAAGGACATCCTAAGAAGGTCTTCTTGGTCAAAATCCCCATGTCAATGTGATTTTTGGTTCTAGTAGAGTTGTGATGACAAAAATTTGTATGATGACCACCATGGCAGCCATATTGGATATCAGATCAGCACCAAATTTTTTAGGACCAGCTAGACATCATTTAGAATTATTTTTTAGTGAAAACTGCATGTTCATATAAACATCCAATCAGGAGGAAAAGTGATCACAAGATTTTCAAGATGGCTACTGTGGCCGTCATATTAGACTTCAGGTCATCATCATTTTCATTTTGGACCAACTAGACATCATAAGAAGTCTTTTCAGTGAAAACCCCATGTTAATATGTCCATCCACGTAGAAGGAGTAGTGAATAAAAAGATTTTCAAGATGGCCACCATGGCGGTCATATTGAATGTCAGATCGGCACCATTTTTATTTTGACCAATTAGACATCATAGAAAAGTCTTTCAGCTAAACATCATGTTGATATGACCATCCAATCAGGGGGAGTAACAATAAAAGATTTTCAAGATGGCCACTGTGGCAGCCATATTAAATGTCCGAGCAGCACCATTTTCATTTAGGACCAACCATGGGATAAACCTGTGTGTGAAGTTTCAAGGCAATTCTCCCAAGTAGTTTAGGAGGAGCAGCAATACCAAACTTGTGCTAATGGATGGATGGACGAACACATGACAGACCAACAGACCATTCCACAAGCTCTTCTGGTCAGCAGACCTAACTATTACTATCCATGTGTATTTCAAAATTGTTACCCTAATGAAATGGGTATATGATAAATGAACAGTCAAGAAAAGCTCATTTCAGTGCCAACCCTCAAATGTCCAGTCAAACATAACCTGGTGCAGAAACTTAACAGGGCATATTATGCTTATTTTTCTTCGAAAGCTTCCCATCTTTTTCTGGGAAAGTTTCTGCTGTCTATTCTGCTCATTCATTATTTTTGTCCGTAATTGCTGAAACGTACACTGTAGAGTAGACACTATCAAAAAGGTCATTAGTTCTTTCTTCCCTGAAAAATAACAAAAAAATTTCATAATTAGTTTTTACTTTACCAAATGAGATGGATACTAAACCTTGCATATTGTAATAAGTGAAAGACACTTACATTTTAGACAATTTAGCGCCATAAGAAAATGTGCTGAAAAATGGTGTTAAACCCACCAAACTAAACCAATCTTTTATTTCTTCGTTTGCATGTTTAAAATTAAGCTTACACAGCAAGATAGTTATACTTATATAGTGACAGCTTTTAGTACTCAATTTTAGTCACTAGTTTGAACTTTGACAAATGAAATGGTAACAACAATTATAAAATAGACATATACTAAATGGAAACAAGGTCTGCAAACAATTGATAGTATTTTTAAGATAAATCAAACACAGTTTTTATACAATTATATATATAATTATTGTAACAAGCAAGGGAAATTTTTCTGGAAAGCAACTAAACAGAACTTACTTGGCAAAGAATTTCCTTCCGGGTGACATATCCATTGCCTAAACCTCTCTCTAAACCACATCCGTGCCTTCTACAGTCCATCTGTAATTCTTCCTTCCTAAGAAAGGAACAACAAAAATTCCAATTATTGCAGTTATTAATATAAAATTAGGTTTTTACAGGCCTAAAAGGGTATGATAAATGATCATATTAATAATCTCATCTAGTCTCTGGCAGGGTTACACGATACTACTCATATTCATCTAATACTATTCTAAAACAAATAAAGTCAAACCTGTTTATAAAGGTAAACCAGTGGGACAAGCAGAAATTGGCCTTTAATGAATTTACCACCTTTATATACAGCTAAGGATTCATTAATTTATGCTCAAATAGGACCCTTTATATGCAGATTATCTGTTTATATGGAAGTGATCGAATATAGCAGGATTGACTAGCTTTTTTATTTTGGTCAATAAACTTTAAGAATTAAAGCGGTAATTCTCAATATATACTTTTACCATACATGTGAAAATCAACTTCATTGGACATTCAACTGATTGTATTAGAGAACCAATAGCTGCATACTTTAACATCAATATAGTTAATAACAAAAAAACTGCAATTATTTGTGGTTTAGTAATCTATAAAAAGTTAGCTGCTTGTAAATTTTTAATCCACCTGTCATTGCTGAACAGCTAGTTTGGCCTAATGACTGGCGGGAGTAGTCTGGCTCATCTGATGCTATGGCCGGGCCTAGGTTGCAGCACTGGATCAGTGGCAGGATCTGCACATGAATCTGTTGCAGTTTTTATACTTGATCCATCTCCACCTACATAAAAAAAAAGAATTACTGATTTACATTCAATTGTTATGGGGAAACGTGAATGGGCACATTACATATAAACATTTAAGCTTTGTCACAAGAAAGTTAAAATAAAGTGGCACTTTTTAATCAAATTTAGCACCAGATGCTTATAGACGAGTTTTATTTCTATCTGTTTTGGTAAGATGAGTGAAAAATACAAAGTGCATTCAAGCATAATATCTTAAATGACTAGATCTTTGCTTCCAATTGCTTCATGAATCTGCTTCATACAAGTACTTGATTGCTGTAAATGTCTGAAGACTTGACTCTACTGAAAAGTCACTCTTATGCAACTCCAATGCATGACATCATTTTTTAATCCTGTAATGTAAAAATACATTTGTCTTAAGATGCTCTCTTATGTTGTTTTTATTCTTTATTCTGTGATATTTTTTAAGATAGCAATAATACTATTCATGCCTTGTATAGTCCTGTAGCCACAGAATGCCCACATTCTTATTCCATTTGTTGTCAAAATTGGGGTTATCAACAAACTGACAATGCATTGGGAAAAAAAATAGTGCAGAGGTACTAGGTAAACAAGGGTTAAAATAAAAACTAAGAAGGTTTAACTTTTTTAGATACGATCTGTTTTGACTATTTTTTTTATGGGATCATAAAGTTATCTCTAGTTTTAGGTAATGACTCTAAACCAAACTGTGTAATCCTTTGCTAACTTACCTTTATCAATATTCAGGAAATGTCTACCCACTTTTTAAAACCTCCTGCAGGGGAAGTGGGTACTGGTATACACCCTCATTTACGTCTTTGCTGTGCCTCGTGTGTTTTTAAAAACTTTTATTTCAAGGGTTTGGACTTCTAGGGCTGCATATAGTGTACTGATTATGTGCCGCTGCTTTGAAGCAGTTAGTAGTTATGGATGGTCCATCGCCGCTCCATCACACATACTTCTAATGGTATCCCATCCCTGGACATGAAAGGTGGAGCCTTGGGTATTTGGAAACGCATACACATTGGACTCCAACTTCCTTACGTTTGGCTGGATCTATAAGTATATTAAGCCATTTTACACAGTCTATTGGTATCAAAACTTTAACAAGGTGATTTCCTTTACCAGGCTGGCATGCAACAAGCATATCTTTAAAAAAGATCTTTTTCCCAAGACTTCATCTTTTCTACGTGTGCAGAATCTATCTATCTTTTCTACGTGTGCAGAATCTATCCATCTTTTCTACGTGTGCAGAATCTATCCATCTTTTCTACGTGTGCAGAATCTATCCATCTTTTCTACGTGTGCAGAATCTATCCATCTTTTCTACGTGTGCAGAATCTATCCATCTTTTCTACGTGTGCAGAATCTATCCATCTTTTCTACGTGTGCAGATTCTATACATCTTTTCTGCACTGCATCATCAATGTTCGTCAATCTGAGTCTACATAAATTCACCACCCTTCTAGGATTAAAAAGTGTAAGTCTGGAGCAAACTGCATCCCTGAGAGAGACAAAATCCTTTGGTGCTATAAATTCAAATTTAGATGTTAGTTTTTTATAATGCTCATATTGTATTCCCTCACCTTCTGCACCTCCTCCTTATCTGCCTGTTGTTCTGGCATTCAAAGTTGCTCCAGCCTACTTTGATTTATGGCATATACCGCAGCTCCCAAATACTACATTTTGGTTCAAATCAAGCAAACGGATGAATTTTTCAAATTCTTCTGCCTTTTCATCTTCTGCATCTGCGATGGCATTTCCCATTAATATTCTTCCTGAGTTTTTTAGCAGATAAATAGTGCATTTTTGGTACCATGTTTTCACTTGCCTTCGTCCGCAGTTACTACTTCTGCTGCATGTTGTAATATATTGAGATTTCTCCTATCAAACATATCCTCCGTTGACAATGGACCAACTGATTTTTCCTTAAAAGAAATAAATAATTTTCCCAGAAGTCTCATGTCACACATGACTGACTTTCTGGTTTCCATGGTTTTGTCAACTTTTCTTAAATTTTTCTGGTATAGTCCTTCTTCCGATCAAATGATAGTTGGATCTGACCTACATATTTTGCCGGTCTCATCCTGCTGAAAGTGGCCAAGTACTTCTTTGCTAAACTCGTCTGGTTTCTCCCCCAACCTGAGTACATCAAGGGCAATAGATGAAGGTCTAAATACTCCATCCTTCATACATGAGTCTTTGTGGCGATAATAAAAACGTCTAGTGTAAAACCCTTTACATTTGGAACAGCAGACAAGATATTTTGGGCCGTTTCTCTCTGCTTCAAAGTTTGCATGCTCTTTGCACAGCTCTTGTTGGTTTTTTTTTGAAAATCCCTTCTTTTCTAAATTTCTCGAAAGCATTTTTCCGTTCACTTGAAGCTTTTTGAAGTTTTGTGGCCTCTGCAACTTCAGGGACATCCGGGTGCTTCCTGGCAATATGTCTGGCCAACTGAGTCTGAAGCAATCCACAAAATGGGCATCTACGACATGGCTTTAGATATTTCTCAACTTCAAGAGAAACCTATCATTAAATTCTAAGTTTGTATAACATTTTATTTTAGTTAAGGCTATTAAGATTATAATCAAGATATAGGCCATCATTTAATTGTCATAGGGCTACTACATGTTGCCTCTATCCAGGAGTTCTAAGATGAACTGAATTACCCACACCCCCACCCCACCACCCTTATGGGACTTTTTCTGTAACGATTAAGTGCATTGTCGATTTGATTAAATATATGGATAACAGTTGCCTACTGTTTACATAATGCTTGTTATTTTATAAAACAGCATATCTGCTAATTTGTGACTAAAAATGTAGTAAGCTCACTGACTAGCACTTGTATTATTAGCACACACATGTTCTCTCTAGAACACACACATATTGATCAGGTTAAGTTCAATAGATCTGACAGCACTAACACAACATTAACAAGAAATGTTGGTTGCACATCACAAATGTGGAGCAATCTATGAGAAAAGGGTAAACTTCCTGTGTTGGAAACATTGGGAAAATAATTACTGATTTCTCTAAAGTTTACAAAGGTAATAAATAAAGTGAACTCTATGAAATGAATACATATTTTTTAAAAAGTTTTTGATTTAATAATCAAGCTTAAACATGAGGTAACCATACTAAATACATTAAATACTCATGGAACAAATATTTACCAGAACCAATCAAAACATAGATAAGGTATTATTTAAAAATGCTTTCAAGGATTAATAATTGCTTTATCATGATAGACCAAAATTCTTTGAATTTAAAAAAAAGTGTGCAGCAGTTAACTTGATAGATATAGTAGGTACAAGCAACAGAAAGACATGAAAATGTTTATTTGCTAACAGTTTATATCACTGAGTTTATGTTTTACTCGACAATAATTCAAGTCTGTATCATGATACATTATAGCCCGAGAAAATATTGCGATTCATCAATGAAATTGAACCACCTCAATGAAAAATGTTCACAGTATACATTATAATGTATACTGAGCAAATGAGATAAAATCTATAAAGCTAGGTTTTACGTTTTTTCTGTCAGTTTGGTACCACTTTATTGGTGTCATTTTTACCTTTGACTTTCAAATGGGACTGCATATGCACAGTGTAACCTCCTTTTCTTTTAAACTTTCTGCCACAAACATCACAAATGAACACTGAAAGTTTCAAAGTGGTCTTTAAGAAGAATTGTAGAATGAAATACATGTTGATAAAGCAGTGCAAACCTAGGGCTGTTCCCCAAAAATATGTGATATTGGGAAGGTTGGATGGCACTTTCCACAGCCAACCACCAATAAAATTTTGTTAGGAGTTTTATACACAAACACTGAAACATTTTGGACTACCCCCACCATCAAATAATGCTAAGTACCATCTGACACCCAAATCATATTTTTTGAGAATAGCCCTTAAGCAAAATGCAAGGATTGTAATTCAGAAACATACTGATTAGAAACATTCTATAGGTTTGGAATAAAAAGGGGATTGGAAATGAAAAGAAACTGTGCAGGGTACTGGGTAAAGCAGGATTAAAAGCTAAAATAGGGAAATGTTATGCAGGGTTTTAAGAAAAAAGCATGGGAAAAATGCGTTGCATGGTAAGCAGCAATATAATCTGTGCTAGGAAATAAGAAAAATACATGCAATTTAGGTTCTGCTATGCTGACATGCAGCACAGATGGTGACTGAAAAATAAAACAAAAGACAACACAAAGCATCTTTTGCCCCAAAATTACACAAGTATTATTTACCTGTCTAGTCATTAACTACTGTCCGAAAACAAACTAAATAATAAAGCTAATCACAATATAAACAAATGGTTGAAAATAGTGTTTAAAATTAATCCTCAGAGACGTATTTTTATCAAAATTGATTTAAATGTATCCTGAAAAACACATGTAAGCACAAAACCTCTTCACTATAAATAAATTTAAAAGAAACACATCAAAAGCTCTTCCTGTCATACTTAAGTGCAATCTCCATAACAATCCTAAATGTGCCTGTATATAATTAGTATGCTTGGTATTTGTTTTATTTACTTGTTTAAGTTGAAATGATTTAATTCTGATTAAAATACTTAAAAGCCATGGCTTTTTTCCTTTACAAATAAAAGAAGTGTTTATGTTATGAGTAATGTGGTAATAAGATTCTTCAATATGTGACTATTACCAAAAGCACAATGAAAAAAGAAAATATATCCGTACCAATCAAATGCTTTCATAAATTTTATCACAACTTTTAATAGATTTATTCTAATCATTGTGTCTTCTTGACTAATCAAACCAAATTTACAGAATTGAAATTTGGGACAAGTATTTTATTTTACCATTAGTGGACCTGATATGGAACTAAAGGGATCTTTACTGATCAGATTGCATTAAATCTACATTTACTTTCAATGTAAGAATTAAGCACTTACATATGCCTTTGATTACTGAAATTTGGCAATGCTTTTCTCATATACATCTCACTGACATGTGATATGATCAAGTACTTATCTGACATATCCCTTGGAGACAGTCAACACTTTACGATCAATTCATATTTGCTGAAAGCAGCAAATTTAATCAGGTTTCTCACCAACATGCTGACCAGGCAATTCAGCAGCTTTCTCTACTGCATCCAAGTCCAAATCTTCATTCTCTTCAGTTTCTATATATAGTAAAAAAAAAAGAATCACATTAGGCTTTAAAAATTATATAACTTACCTCATAGAATATAACACAATGACGTACAACAATTTGGGGCTGTTCAAGAAATAGACATGTGCAGGAGGGTTGGTAGATAATTTTTTTTGAAGACTCCACTTAACACCCATGTTTAATTAAAACATGCCTTTTAACCACCTCTAGCATTATTTGTGGAATAGACTGAAAATATCTTTTATATTTGCATGCTCCATCTTCTACCATTGAAAGGAACTGGGAAAAAATGGGCAGTTTCCATGAAAAACTTTATCAATAAAATGAAACTGAGCTCAGTGGGCATTTTCCTGAAATAGGATGACCCAATCCACTGATTATTTGGTATTTGACTACCCATTAAGCCTTAACCGTATGTTCGATTGTTCAGTATACCTTTACCTTGACATCCCATCAGATTTTGAACCTGCATCTGCTGACAAACTGGTATTTGATTGGGCATTTGACCTAGACCCTGTATTTGACTGCCAATATCTTCTGGCACTTGGTTTTGTGACAATTCATTGCCAATCTGATTGCTGCCCATTTCTCCTAACTGCATCTGGCTACCCATTGGTCTCTGCTTTGGTTCAATGGCCATGTTGCCACTCTTATTTTTTTGAGGCTTTCCTTGGTAGGGATTACATCTTTTCTGCAACTTTGGATGGCTCCGGTAACCTTGAAGTGTTGCTGCATTTTGGAGATCTGAGAGCTGTCTTGCCTTTGAGTTGCTGGTCGTCCTTGTGAGTAATCAAACAGAAGATTACTGTATGAATTAAATACACCATATAAATACATCAATATAAAATAGAACCCTTTTAACTGTAAACAGAATATATAACTTTCTTTAAAGAAGCCTCTTTAATACTTAGATAAATTTCTGCATAATCTTATAAAAGTTTCATTTGTACAATTCTAGGCACTATAATTTTGGATTTGTGTAGTGAGATGCTCTTGCAGTATTTAGTATTGAAAATCATTTATGCTGTGGTTCAATGTATTTTAAGATCTGTGGCAAAAATGTTATTAATTGCATATTTTGAAAAAAACAGTGTAAGATTTTTCTAAACAAAGGCAACACTGTATGGGCCTTCCACATCTGTGGCGGGGAATAAAGTTATTACTTCTGGTTTGCCAGACAGGTAAAAAAGAAAAACCTTCAAGTATATCAGGATAAATCAGCAATTTTTAGAAAACAGTTTTAAAATTTCATATTTACCTCTCTGTAAGAAGTTCTCCAAATAATGGAATATGTTCAGATGTTCTTGAATCTGAACCTGGTTCTGAAATAAATTATTTTAAATATATAATAGATCATTTCAGTGTATAAGGTGGGTTTTTAAAAAAAAAAATTTTTTAAATTACTGTTGGTGCAACAAACAAAAACCTGAACATTCTGGTTGCCAATACATGGTAACAATCAAAAAATTACTAATTTTGGAACTGTTCAGTTTTCTATCCATTCTTGGGGTAACTATAGCACCGAGTTTAGAAAGAATGTCACACTGTCCCAAATACTTAAAAAATGGTGCTAGATATAGACCTAACAACAAAATCAATTTATTTTAAATTTAGAATACAACTCAGAGTATTCTGCTTAAAATAATTTGATACTGCATTCCTGAATATGTACAGTGCAAGCTCTCATAATGGTCATCTTCCTTCAATGAAAACTGCCCTTAAATGAAAACCTCTTTTATCCAGACACATTCGGATTTTCCAGGCTTTTCATTGTACAAGGTACCTTTATCTAACACAGTCTCTTTTATAAGACTGGAAGGGCCATAATTCAGTAGTAATATTATGAAGGTTCAATGTTTGATTCAGGGATATAGGGCCAATGGCCCCTTGATATTTTCTAAAGGGACCACATCAGATTTGGATTAGATGATATTTAATGTGGTTCCTATTCTTTTACACGAGGAAAGATGATGGCGATTTCTTTTAGTAATTTCACACTGTTAAATTTATGAGACTGAATGTAAATGTAAGGTTAACATTAAAAAAATGTTTTCATTTGGATCTATTCTTTATCTGTATTCTTCTTACATCCAATTAAATGAACTATTTATCATTTTATTCACAGCAAAATTAGATGTTTATGATGGCTGCTTGTAAAAGACAGTCAGTTTAATATAGATAAGTAAAAAAATTCTTCAACTTTCATAAAGAATGAAATTACTCATGGTGCTTAACTTTTGTGCTAGCGAGTATGCTGTGGCCATTTCTCATTGCTGATCTGTTCTGTTTACTCATGCAAACTGTTTAGAATAGCAATTTGAATAATTTTATAAAGCAAACATATAATGACATGCAAATGATGTTTGCGAGACACCTCTTGTGAAGATGTACATTTGCATATAGTGAGACTATGTTATTGCTAATCCCTGTTTAAATATAAACGAAGTTCCAAGGCGCAGTGTAACCAGTCAAGCTAAACCCCTCATTAGTCTCTTTCAGTCAAATACTCATCTACATAATGCACAGGCTATATGATGGGCATCGAGGCATGAAATTTGCACCAAATATTTCCACATCTGCAGGGGTCAACTTAACATAGATTTTTTATTTGGCTTGCAGGGTCTGTTCACATTGAAATCAACTGACATTGCAGAAAATCAACTGGCTCTCCCAATCAAATGTAATAACAATTTCAGAAAATTTAACTGGCCTCAGTCACAGGTCTCCACCTGTTAGTATTAACTGGCCCTGCTCAAAACCCACAGATTACAGACCAGTGGCTAAATTGACCCCTACAATATGCTGCGTGGACACGTCTTTCATATTTGAGTGGGCCACCAATAAGGCAACCTGGAGTCAACCCTAGGAGTTAGAAGTGGGGATAAAGTATGGTGAAATCCTGGGACCAATAAACTGCAGCATATATTCGATGCTCCACACCAAACTTCAGTGCTATGCATTGCAAAATTCTTCCTGTAAAGCAAGAGGTACAACCAAATTCAAAATCACCTTTGAGCAATGACAACAAATGGACATTACAACAGATATTTCTTGCCTTTTGCAACAATTCTTGATGATCAAAATCATGGATAACAAAGTCTTGATACCCTCAATAAAAAAGACACTCTCTGTTAAACCAGGCTAAACTAGAAACGTTTTCATGGAAACTGGATGCCTCACACTGTAAAGGACATGAACACAAACAATAACCAAGGTGTGACAGATGGACAGATGGATAAGGATAACACTTCATGCATGTATCATTGTTGTGGTGAGGAATAAAAAAGTATTGTCTCCAAAAATATTAGGTGTAACTTTTACCACTTTCACTGGTGTCTGGCACATAGTCTTTATCTACATCAAAAGGATCTTCATCAATATCTGAAGTAAAAACAAAAGACAAAGGTTACTGGTGAACTTGCCCCTGTATGCCAGACAGTAAAATAGCATTTCTTACATGATCATTCTACTTCTTAACAGGTCAGGGGTTGTAAACCCTTGTGAAAAAAGTTAACTTGCCCGGAAAAAGATCTTCTCACACACCTATAACATAAATATTTATGTTGACCATGTTGACAACCTAAATATGACTGAGGGAAAGATTGTTTTCTGGAACTTCTTTTTGTGAACCTTCTTACACCAACTGTTAATAGTTACAAACTGGGCCCAGTCTGCTCTCCCTCTGGAAAGTGCTTCTTAGTACTGAACATTAATAGCAAAATACTTGAATGAGCTCGCATTCACACAGTTTGATTAGACTATGCAGTTTAGAACACCGAAACTAAAATGGCCTGATGATCAGAGGGACAGTGCCATATCTTTCAACTAAATTCAAGAAGAAAATGACTAGCTACACTCGTCATCTATTTTTACAAGAGAAATGGGTGACATGCAAATAATATATACGCATTTGTAAACAATGGTGTAAACAAGTTCTTTTAACTTTGAAAACTCCCCCTAGAAAAAAAAAGAAAATGTGCTGCTTACTCTAAACCTGAACTTTTTCTTTTTAAAACACTGAACTCTATAGTCAAAGAAGGGCCAATGGAGATCATTACATAAATATCTAAAAGGATGATGTGTGTAATATAAGATAATAATTTTGCACACAAAAAATGCAAAATAGAGAAAATTGGGAAATTCCAGCGATTTTCATGAAACTATATCCTGACAATTTAACAAAAGAGCTGAGCCAGGATGATTTCCAACAAAACATGCATATAATCACATAGAACAAAACTGTCAAATAAGCCTATGTGAGAATGACAATGACAAATCTTTATTACACTCAGGTTGCAATACACAACACGAGATAAAGTATTAGTATCTCCCTTTCACTGCATGAACATAAGCCATGGACAATGTGAGGTTTAGCCTGTGTAGCATGAGGAACTGTAAACTGCCATACCATAATGAACTCAAGAACTGACAGAGCAAAGTGTACAGTCAATGTTTTCTCATAGTCCAAGTGTTGCTAAATGATTTGTACAAGACACTAAATCTGGTCTACCAATGAAAGTGTAATCAACCTAACCAAGATTCTAGGCAATCATCTTTTGTGGTGCATGCTTGCTATTTAGGAACATTGTGGCTCATTCCAAACAGGTTCATGTCACAATTAAAACTAATTTCCAAAAAATTAAACATCTCAAACTTAATAGTCAAAGTGGATTTTACAGGTTAAGATTATGGTCTTGCACATTTTGTGCCACAAATGATATGATTGAGACATTTATTAAAATTGAATCTAGAAAGGAATGCAGCTTTTAAAAAAGGCTAAATGTTAAAAGCATTCAAACACACAAAAGAAACAAACAATTTAAATAATCTTAAATGATTAGATTGGCTATGGATAAGGCTGTCATGTTTACCAAAAAAATTTGCAAATGTTCATACAACCTATAGAACACGCAACAATTCCATTAAAACTAATCCACCTGCATGCCAGAACTGTCACTTTGTGCCTAATGTGATTTGTTTTCATTAAGGTTATTGATAGGAATAGTCTTCTTAATCAAATCCAAAAGTACACATTTTCCAAAATAAATTAATTAGATTACTTAATAACATTATTTACCTGTTTACTCAAGCTTCTGCTTGAATTTTGACAGAACAACTGCTACATGTATCAAGAAACTTCAGCAAGATGAGGTGTATTCTGTAACAGGGATTGACTCCTTGCTCTAATGATTCCATAAATTACAATAATGTTATCAAGATTAAAGCATGAATCAAGCTTAAACTTCCATATCCAGCTGAATTGAATTTGTACTGGTCTGTAAATTTCCTTAAAAATAAGCTGTACATGTAGACCAGAATTTCATGACTATACTGTTGAAAAAAATTTTTGCCCATCACAATATTGATCATTGCACTGGTGCTACCCTCAGTGTAGGAAACCTTTGAAAAGCACAGCTAATATTTAGCTTTCTATTTGCTGCTGACATCAACAATTGTGAAATACTTCCAAAATGGAGATTGTTTGCCATACTAACTTTCAGCTATTTTGAATAAGACTGAATACAAAGATACGCCATTTTGTCATGTGCTTCATTTATCATTTAAATGGCAGGCAGGTTTTGTAAACATTTACAGGGATAACACGAAACGATCTTGTTTACACATGTAAACATGACAGCCCTAGTTATGGCTAGTTTGATACGATGCAAGCAGACTCAAAAGTAGTAATATCACAAACTGCACGAGTATGTTTTTTGTCTTGCTTATGTTTTCTCAAATGTAAACTCTTGCAAGTTGCAAACATTAGTGGTAAACATAGACTGATCATAGCCAAACAGTTGCACTGAACACAGAATATTCTTATTTCAGCACTGCTGAAGACTCACATTTTAAGATGATTTTGGTAAAATATGCATCGGAATTACTTCTCATGTAAGACATTTATATATGGTTTGCAATTAGTAAACATTTGCCAGGACACTAGAGAAAACCTTCTATCCCAACTGTAAAGAATGCAGAATCGATTTCCTTCCCTCATTTTCTGGCAACTATTTAAACGCAGTAAACCATGCATGATCCTTATAGAAACTTACAAAAAGAAGAAATGTCATATATGATACATAATTTTATGTCATACAATTTAGGTTACATCTTCACGTTTTCCAAATTTCATTAGTTATTACAAGTTACCCATGTCACTTAATTTTGAAACGCCTGATATGGGGCAATTAATTTCCATATGAATGGATCTAGTTCCTCATTGGTATTGTGTAAAAAATATAAATGTAAAATGATGTAAGGCAAGACATTAATGGAATCTTTGTCCTGCAAGTTAGGAATAGCACTGAAAATATGAATTGATGTTGTAATTGTATGACAATGACTGAGACATAACATTTTGACAGCTAAAGAACATTTGTGTACACCAGCCACAAGGAGGGACAACAATATTATGCTCAATGACTGAAACATAACATTATGACACCAAAACAGATTTATGTGAGTTTCTACTCTTGTCAGGTACCGGTACAATTACAACTTGGCTATCAGCACTGATGCAGAATATATTTTTTTTTACAAAAACAACTGCATAATAAAATTAAATTACAATGTTGACCCATTCAATATAGCCGTTTTTACAGAATTCTTTTAAGTTTATCTGTGGTTATTGTGAACATGAGCATTTAACAATCAAATCTACAAATTTTATTTCATATGCTTTCACTTTTTGCATCACAATTATGTGAAATATAAGAATGATGATACCAAGTTGATGTTCCTTCTGTAACAGACTAATATAAACTTAATTGCAAAGTTACCAGAGAGGGAAAGGCTTTCTTCATTTTTTTTCTAAATGACAGTTGAAAATAACTATTATATAGTTATAATTTTATTAATTATTGATAATGACATACCATAAAACAAGTCAATCACAGTTGTGGTAAAGAACAATTTTATCATTTATGTACAGGTGTTCTTTGTATATTTTGGGGAATTATTTTATTTATCAATACATGTAGTCAAATATTCTTTGAAAAAAAAATTGTCAAAATGAGACCCAAGTGGGTATGATATTGCTCACCTGGCTTATGTATTTTTACAGTGGATCACTTCTCTAAACTAATTCTACACATTGAAGATCTTGATAATACAAAACTAATCAGAAAATCTAATCAAAAGCTTAGAAAAAGGCAGTTCACTGCCACAAACAGGACAGACAACAGCTGTTTTTCAACTTACCTCTTTTCTCCAATGCATATTTTTCTCACTGTAATTGTACAATATCTCTTCTCCTTCTTCAATGTCTCGCACCGCAAAAAGACAAAGATGAGGTAAGTCATTAAGACTTATTACTTCCATCGTGCTGTTAATTTTGGAGTCTGGCGCATCATTTACCATTCTCCCCATTCTGTTGTATTCAGTGGCATCAATGCTAATGGAGAAAGTGTTTCATGATCTGTTAAATGTATTACAACACAAATGTCTTTGAAAAAAAATAAGCAGGACTGTGACTAAAGCACAGAGTTCAAATTTAACACTCGCCTACATGTAAAATGAAACATTACTTGCGGAAAATATGAGTGATGATTTCAAGGTCTTGCATCTGTTTACAAGTTCTTAATTTTCCAATCATGTAAAGCAAATCATTTGTAAAACTCTTTTAAGTATCTAAATATTTCTGCAAGAACACATACATAATTTCAAAAAGTGAAACAAATCATGTTTGGGCATTGACATATGTACCTTGGCTGTAAGATCAGCTGTTTAGCATGTAGCCTTATAATGTGGACATATCTACGAGGTCTACAGTGCACCAAGGCACAACCATTGTATTTCCAAGGCAAATCAGGATATATTTTCCACTTACAACCACTTTGTTCACAAAATATGTCAATATGTCTGACATTTTCATGCATTATTTGCTGACATACTTCTGATGACTTGTCACGCTTTTGTTTTCGTAAGATGGCCAATCAGTTCAATTTCTGTAACTTTGGGAATAACATCCCTTTAAACATATGTATACAAGAGTCACACCTTTTTATTTGTTAAATTTTTGTTAGAAATATTAAAACAAGAAATTGCAAATAATGGATGCAGACAACAGTTTTACTGAAAATGGATTGGTCTAGAAACCAGAAAAGGACAGTGAGCAGTCTGTCATGTTGTTTACATCGGCAGCTTCCATTTGGTTTGAAACGTGAACAAGATGACAATGTGAGGGACCCTCTGGCGACAATCTGGTTAGAAATGATAAATTGATGAATGAAATTACTCAGTTTTGTGCATTTTTTAATATCCTTGATGCTTTTCATTTTTAAAATCGGTAGGGGGTTACACACAAATGGAAGAGTAAGCGAATACACTAATATTATGCACTAAGTTTTTTTTTTTGTACTCACCAGTATCTTTTCTCCTTGAAAGAAAAATCAAACAAAAAACAACCCTCTCCCACCCTGGCATGCTTTTGTTCTAGCTCTTTGGATTATTTCCTTCTCAATAAAGAGCCACAACATTGTAAAAGGAAATCTCCTTTTGTAAATTTTCTTGATGCCAGTACTCCATACCCTAAAATTTGAAAAAGAAAAAATATTGAGATTCTGGGAAATACTTTAGGAAATTTTTATAGGCTATCTTTTCACTCAAGTTTTATACTTCTATGAATCAACTTAACTTTAGCTGTGATAAAATGTTCAGTAGTAACTGTCTATCATAACATATGAAGAGTCTGGGATAGCAAAAAGCAGTCAGTTAACCATAATAATATCTTTAATGACTAGATCTTTGCTTCCAATTGCTTCATACAAGTACTTGATTGCTGTAAATGTCCTGAGGGCTTGACTCTACTGAAAAGTCACTCTTATGCAAAGCTCTATACAGTGTATAGCATTTTGAGGAATTGGATATTGTATCCTCTTGTTTGAAACTAACTGTGTTTTGTTTTGTTTTTAACACTGAATTGAGCATTTGTTTACACTGTACAACAAACAAGAGTCCCTTGATGGGTCTGATGCTTTCTACTGGCCTAAAAGAATTTCCAGAAACTTAAGAGAAGACCATTTCTTCCTTTTAACTACTGAATGCTGAAACCATATCTGATATTCTTCAGCAATAACAAGATTTTCAGTTAGCTGCTGTGGTGGATATACTGGATGTCAGATTGGCACCAGTTCCATGCAAGAGCAAGAAGATATCATAGGAAGTCTTTAGTAAAAAACCCATGTTGAAATGATCATCCATTCAGGAGAAGTATTTAATAATAAGATTTTTAAGATGGACATGTGGTGGCCACACTGGTTGTGCAAGTGGCACCATTTTCATTTAGGACCAAGAAGACATCATGCTAAGTCTTCTGGTAAAAACATCACAACATATGACTTTTCATTCAGGAGGAATAGTAATAACAAGATTTTCCAGATGACTGTTGCTGTGGCCATATTGGACTTCAGATCATCACCGTTTTAATTTAAGAGTAACTACAGATCGTAAGTCTTCTGATGAAAACCCACATGGCAATATGACTCCATTCAGGAGGAGTAGCAATAACAAGATTTTCAAGATGGCTGCTGTGGTGGCCATATTGGATCCCAAATCGGCACAATTTTCACTTAGGACCAACCAGACATAATAATAAGTCTTTCAGTATATACCTCATGTTGGTATGACTATCCATTCAGGATGAGTAACAATAACAAGATTTTCAAGCAGGCCATTGTGGCAGCCATAATTAATGGATATCAGATCAGCACCATTTTTATTTAGGACCAGCTAGACAGCATCAAAAGTCTTCTGGCGAAAACCCCACATCAATCTGACTTTCCGTGCAGGAGAAGTAGCAATAACAGGATTTACGAGATGGCTGCAATGACGGCCATAATGGACATCCGATAAGCACCATGTTCATTTAGGACCAACTAGACTTTAAAGTCTTTTAGTAATACCCCATGTTTATATGACCATCCATTCAGGACTAGTGATAACAAGATCTTCAAGATAGCCACTGTGGCAGCCATACTGGATGTCTGAGCAGCAACATTTTCATTTAGAACCAACTAGACCATGGGATGAATGTGCCTGTAAAACTTCATGGCAATCGTCAAAGCAGTTTAGGAGACAGATGTCAGACAAAAGACCATCCCATAAGCTCTCCTGGTTTGTGACAAATTCGTGTCTAAAATGAATCATAATCAAGATATTTATCAATTGCCCTTAAGATGCAAACGGCTTTATGACCAAGACAAATCTGAGAGAATCTCAGTTATCAAATATTATCATTTAAAATGTGCCTGGAACATCTATAACTTGTTCACGTAATATTGTTTACAGTGATAAAATGCACCATAACAAAACAATTATTGTGCTTATTGTTGAATAAATACGCTGACAACTTTTAACTAAAAATTTAAAATAAAATTTTGCGTATTTTGTAATTCTGAATGCATTTAAATATTTCTTTGTGTTTTAGTCAATTTACAAAAATAAAATATGAAGATGCATCACTTATCAAGAGCTGTCCATGGCACAATGGGTCCTTTGTCTTTTAATCTTGCAAGACAAAACTGAAAAAAAACTAAGATGCTCAATTTGCTTTCCTCACTAAGATATTCTTAGTCAGCAATCATACTGTTCATGTTCTGTTTGCTCCAAGGCCTTTAAGGATCGCTGAACTTGAAGCTACTTAACAAAGGGGCCCACTATCCTTAAAAACTGTTATTGAAATATAAAATCTTAAAACAAAAATCGAATGGATTGAAAACAAAAAATGTGCAAAGTACTGGATAAACTAAGGTTGAAACAAAAAAAAAAACAAAAAAAAAAAACGGTAACTACACACATCAAATGATTGTTCTTGAGTTAATAAAGTATAATTGAACATGTACCTAAAATGTATATTCCATAAAAAAATAAAACCAAAAAATTTTCACCTTGGAAAAATTTTTTATGCCTTAAATGATGCCATTATATGTGAACTTCTATGAATTCATGGACATAGAATGAGAACCTTCAAGTTTCAAAGTTATAACCCTGGGCAGCTAAGTTGCACACTGTATGCCCCACAGGGTCATCAAATGTTACTAAGGAAGATGCCTCAATTAAGGGTGAAGATGGATTCGAAATATAAATAAAATTACCAATGTAATCCGATATATATTTAAGACAGAACCCATCTGGATCGAGGCCACATTCAATCCAGAATTTTGCCTCGTCCTGTGGTGTACGTTGTTTCTGAAAAAAAATACACAGATATGAATTTATTTATTCCTGATTATATAACAACTTTGCAATTACATCCTAAAAAGAATGCACATACTGTCAGATGTGGTAAAGAGCATGCCCCAAAAATAAGTACATTTAAGTATACATGGGGATTCTAGGTTGGCACAAGTCACTGAAATAACAAAGTTAAAAATTTTTCTTGTCTTTTTCTGAGAAAATCTCAGACATTGCAATCACTCTGTCAAGTGACATTTTCATCATTAACTCTAACCTTAAGTTTTTTTGAAATACCAAATCACTAAAACTAATAATAGAAACTATATAAAAGTTGCTTTAATGTTTAGGAAGTAACAAATACTTTCCTTTTTATCGACATGAATCCCCAGTTGTGATGGTGGTGGTGGTGGGGTGAGTGTGGTTGAAGGACACCCCCTAATTTCTACACATTACAAAATAATTTGACTCTACTTAAATTTGTCGTGCAAGTCCATAACTTTAAAACTTTGTGTACTTAAATCTTTAGGTTGTATCGTTTTTTTAATCACTGTTAAGTCATCCCCTCATTTTTACATATTTTGTTACAAATTCATGTTAATTTTACTTAGTGATAAGCATAGACCCTGTGGCAAATGTTGACTGAATGTGTCTTTCAAGTCTGTAAATTTATAATGTCCCCATCACGAACCAAGAATGCTCCATTTGAAATAAGGGGAACCATTTATAATATGCTCTAGGAATGCTACACCAAAAGGCTGTAGGAGGAGCAATACGATACAATGGTGGATGGATGAAGGTGATCACAGTATTGGCAATACTGTTTTAAACCCGAGTGTAAACAATGGTTACATAGCTCACCTCCATGAAGCTTGTACAAGCCTCTATTGTAAATGTTAATTATCATGCAAATAGGAAATTCATATTAAAGTGATCTTTACAACAAAATGCTGGCCCCTTTTCTAGGTAAAGCTTTATTGCTTTTCTTATTTTAATATTTATAGAATCAAACTTTTCAGCAGGACTATACAGCCAATATTGCAGACCTGCCAACATTAGACCTCAGTAAGGCAGTCTATATTTTTCCTTAAGTTTGACCAATTTTCGAAAGGTGTAACTACATATCGTGCTCTGCCATTGTCAGATTGAAAAGCATGCATTTGAAAAGCTCAGAAGTGTGCTCTCATGCATTCAACTAAAAAGTTTCTCAAGTACATGTAGACCTTAATGACCTCCAGTTCAGTTTCAGAAACTGCAGTTCCAAACCATATGGAGGTCAATGGCTTCTCTGCTAGATCTCTCAAGTTGATGTAATCGATTTTGGTTTCTTTTCCAAATTCCCTGTGGCGGTGGTAATCATCTCTCCTGCTGTGAGCAACAGTACTCACATCAACACATGTCCAATAAATGTACCCGGGATAATTTTGCCTTTCTTGCTTTCTTCCCAATCATCTTAATATTCCTTTTGATACTTCTGTGATGAAGTTTTGAAGAGGCTGATTGTCCCTTTCAGGATTAACAGCATTAATTATATGGAAAAATATAAACCAGTCTAGAAATGGGTGAAGATAAAATAGAGTATGTATGTGTTTGGAGGGCCATGATTGGTCGATAATGAAAAATAACATTTTAGTAAAAAGAATCTTTTGCAAACTTATCCTATCAGTAGCTGGAAAAAAAAATTGGGATAATGTTCTATTTATGGAATTTCAGTCCTTTTATAGACTTGAGATTGGAACACTCATTATTGAAATTAGCACTTAACTCTTTAGGTGTGGAACTGAAAACACATTTCATTCACATGTAGATCGAAAAAAATGCTATGGCTTATACGGTTTTCTCCATGCAGAAGCTTGCATCAAGGATGGGTCTATACCGAGAAACATGTTCGATCATTAGCATTTTTAAATATAAAGTTATTGAATTTTTAATATCATTGTGTCTCCATAGGTTTACAATGAGAATTGAATTAGTACTCTGAGTCCTATAGAGAACAACAGCCTTGCAGAGGTTCCACATATGCATGTACAATTAAGTTACTATAGATATAAAATTCATTCATCAACTCAAAACAATAACAACTACTTCACCAACAAGACTCGTGAATGAAGTACCTCATGCACTTTCGTATTTTCTCCAAATACTTATTGATGATATGTGCCTCAAGCTCTCTCATATCATCATCTAATTTCTGCCAAATCGGTGGCAGCTGTGCAACCTTGCAAATACTTCCATATGCTTACAATTGTCAATTCACAATGCACTGAATGTTTATCAACAACGATATAAATATTAAAACACATTATTCTGTATAATTCTGCATTATTCATTGAGTTGGTGAACACAACCTTTTCCAACTGGTCAATACTAGCCTGAGACCTACAACTTTTGTTATCATCAGTAATGAAATCAGTGCTTGGGGGGCAATATGCCAGACTAGATCCACGTGTGAAAAGACAATAATCACAGTAATTTTCATGCTGAGTGGATGAGTGGTTTAACACCTGTCCATTTGTGCTGTGAGCATTCACTGTACATGTACCTTGTCAAGTGCAGGATGTTGATAGGTTCTCAATTACACTGTTCATACCGATCAGGAGAACTGAAATTCAATTACTTTTTAATGACCAGTTTTCAGTTTTCAATGATTACTCTCAGTATCAAGTATTCTACTACCAGTTAATAATTTAAATACAAGAAACAAAATTTAACACAATAAAGATATAAATAAATGTAATGAAATATGGAACGCAAATGATAATAAACTCATTGTAATTACACCCAAATATTAACCACTGCTCTTTAGCTGCTGTACTTTCTCCTCCAGCAGCAACTCTAGTACTTTCACTTGCTCCTCTTTTTCTTTTCCTTTTTCTTCTGAGTCCATATTTCAGCATTCAGCACATCACTGCTTTGTATGAAACCTGTCACTGAAACTGCACCCCCTCTGTCAGTCGTTGAATTTGTAAAACCCGTTGACAAAGTTGAAACTGGCTTTTATGATGCAGACGACAGTAATGACAAAGAATTAAATGACGTTTGCACTGACACTATGAACACTAACATCGAAACAGCAGGCTCGTGTGTTCTCATTACTATCAGCTTCGGGCAGCAATGCCCATTCCTGCAACATCGATGTTTCTCTTGCACACTATACAAAGCACTCTATATTTTGAAGTCACATTTTCACAGACACATTCTTTTCTTGCAGCCAACTGTTGTGGAATGTGCACTTTCCAGGCATTTTGCGATGACTGCTCATTAAAAAGCCTCTATTGCTAATGAAACACATGAAGTGAAAGAGTGCACATGCATTAATTACATTATGTAAAAGGGACGCTATACACAACGTATGATTACTTCACGTGGATTATCATCATGGCAGAATGGCTAGCTGATAACAGAAAAATCAAACTGTACTTCCAATCTTTGTGCAACATTAAATAAATGACTAAAAAGCTAAATTTTCCATCATATCGGTATTTTATTCTTAAGCAAAATCACTCAAATTCAAGACCTTTCAATGACCTAGGTGAAAAATCAATGACTTTGAAGGCCCTGAAATGAGGTGTTCGTTTCTCAATGATTTTCAATGACCTTTAATGACCGTGCGAACCCTGAATTAACACAATAAACATACCAATTAACCATTAAAGGAAATTACGATTCATAACCACTTCTTAACAGTTATGTTAGTGATTGGCAGTAATTTTCACTGATTAGTGAGAGCTGGGTTTTAGGGGTCCATCGGCAAAATCACTAACTTTGGGATAGCGGATTAGCATTGATTATGAGCCCTGGATGCATACCATCATCTAACTTCATGATGCTAGCATGCACAAAGCTTGAAAAATAAACATCAAACACAAAATTTAAGCAAAGTTAATAAAATTAAATATGGGTTACAGTGTGTTTAGCTTGTCCAAATGCATACCCTCACCAAGTTCATGTCTCAAGGTACAACAGTCTGTATAGAGTATGCAAAAGACCCGAGTTTGACACAAAATTAATCAAGATTGTACAACTAATGTACATGTACAAAGTTAGCCCCCTTAGCCTCCTCCCTTGGAGGAAGGAGGAGCTATAAAACACTCCAACTACTGCCTAGGACTCAGGAAGAAGAAATGGTTGATAATCACTGAGACTGTAAATATATATGCTTTTACTGGTGTGGACACCGACACTAATGGTAGTACAATAGCTCTTCTCTACTTCATTGGGTGAGCTAAAAAGTAGACAAGACAGGACCAATTTAACATTCCACTCTTGCAAGCACTTGTGGATGCTGTCATTTTTTTCATCTCAGAATAAAAAATATAGACCACAATTTAATCACTTTAGCATCTTTATACAATTTGGGCCATTATCAGTCAAAGATGCAGTGCAACATAAGAAATTCCTTTTATGAAAACATACCACTGTCACTTGATTCCACTGAAGACTTCTTCTCAACTGAAAAAGAAAATTGCTTTGTTGAGTTACTGAGAAACATTTCACTAACATATAAATCTGTCTGGTATTACTAAATTTACACAGTAATCACTCAATCTAAGCTCTTAAGTATTCCACTGTCACACTCTTACAATGTGTGTGTAAAGGACAGGTACTGGCATGCTCTTTTTGGTAGATTGAAGGAATAATAGATTTTTCCACAGTGTAATCATAGATTACACAACATCTACCAAACTTATAGTAATCTCCAGTGCCCATAGTAAAAGTATCATGCAGAAAATAAACTCAGACTAAAGTAATCATGAAAATGAAACGTTAGCCCCTTTTCTAGCAATTTGTTTTTTTCTTCATAACATTTAAGAACTTTTAATAGGCATTATATAGCCAGCATTGTGCTGACATGCTGTTAAACCATATACGTACCTACATATAGCCTTTTCATTATTAAACGTACAAGGTTAAGTTATTGCAACAATACAACAAAATGTTTAGTATTATAAAATTATATAGCTACAATGTGAAATCTGGCAGTTCAAAGTGACATTTTGCTCCATTTTACTCTGTCATGATCAAAAGTGTTCTATATTTTATTGCAAATTGTTGTTATTATAGTCATTATTATTACTATCATTACTGTTGTTGTAAAATTAGGAATCTACAAGGGAAATAAACAACTTTTGCAAGCCGAGGGTTGTCTATCCACTTCGTTCCACATCGACCATTGGCTTATGTCTCTAGCCAGATATTTTTGAACCAGTGCCATGTTGCAGACAAAAGATTTATTGTCCATAGCAATTTAAATCAACTGACAAATGAGAGAACTCTGTATGTAACATGTTCAACATTCAATACGATGACTTCTGTTATATCTGCATGCCTCAACTCAAAGAAAAACTTGTGTGAAAAACAGAATTTTAGACATTTGCATGCAGCATGTGTTCCAAATATTTTCTTGGGTAAATGTAATGTACTATCAGATTGGCTCAGTTTTTTCAGCTGCATCCAATCAGACAGTGGAGTGGTAGATGCTAGCTATATATGTCAAGCATCGATGTGGAATGAAGTAGATCAACAACCCTTGGTTAGTGAAGATGGGGCAATAGAACACATGTAAAGTTATAAAATTCCAATGTTTTATATGCAGTCCATCTGAAAAAGTTGCAGGAATTAAATCTTTGAAACTTTTTTCTCTATCTTTCGTTCTCATCTTTCCTTAGCAAAACGATATAAGCCTGTTAGTAACTGTTTGAAAGAAAATCTAATGCATGGTAAGTTACATGCACAAAGCAAAAATCTTACCAATATTATTAATAATTAATAATTTCTGAGAATATTGGTGACATATACAACAAAATCCTCATTTTATTAGGCTTTATGTATCTTCTTCTTTCACGCATCCTTTGAGTTCCTTGGATGAATTATGATTAAATTTATTGAAAGGAAAGATTAATTTGCTTAATGGTTAATTAAACGTGCCTTCCAATCAGAATGTGCTATAACCATTCAGTAACATTTGATATATCCTTGGATTTTGTCCCTTAATGTGAGGGTACTCATAGTACTGCTGTAATGGTTGTAGAGATTTCCTGTTCAATTTTCAGCTTTAATTTGAAGCAACTGAACAACACAAATGTCATTAAATTCCTAACTGTCAGCTATCAAAACATGTCAAAAAGTATCTGCTAAAAACAGTTTTCTTCCAGACTGGTTCAGATTCAATGAATTGCTATGTTATATTACCGGTAACTTCACAGATGAATGGCTGCTGAGACAATTAACACTGTAAAAGATAATTCTGTAATCATATCTGCTTATCTGAGTGCCAAAATGTTGTCTACCGAGTGCACAGTTACAAGCAGTTATTAAAAAAAATAATCTCATTTATGCATTGCCGTGTGCTGTAAATCTGTAAAATCAGCAGTGACCTGCTTGAACTTTGGGCACAGTTTATTGCCACTTATGATCATACAAAAATACACTGAGCACAGAAGCTACTGTTTACATTTGCAAGAAACTATATGGGGCTTTTTTGTAATTAAAAGAAACCCGAAAGCTATTGGAATAAAGGCCTAGTACAAGGTAGCAAACAGCCTGTCGCAAGAAAAAATAGCCGCTCGCAGCAAATAAAATGGCATGGAATTGCATGCCCAATCATAAAATGGCCTGGGTGAAACTAACCCATACCATCGACTGGTCCAAAACGTGGTGGGTCAATATTTAAAAATCATTTGTTTGCAGTCGCTGACTCACTGAAGCTTTGCCATGCCCTTTTATTTGCTGCGACAAGCCATTTTTTCTGCAACAGACTGTTTTCTACCTAGGTCTTTATTCCAACAACTTGAGTAGGCATGATATTTTTGTAGCTTGGTAGACAACTGTTTACAAAAATTCTACCTTGCTTACAATATCTCCTGATTCAATTCCACGCCTTCACGAGGTTATGCAAAGTAAAGTATGTTTTGTATGGTAATGCTACAGATGTCCCCGTTATATCTTGCAAACGTTTTTATGGAAACATCTCTAAAAGTGGCTAAAAATATTGGCTACTTTACTTAATCATTAGTGATGTGAAACCATTCTTACCCCCCTTAAAAGGTAACACCATGCTTTTGACAAACAATAATGCTCAGTGGGTAAGAATAATGCACTCAAACATGTTCTAAGATACATGGGATAACTTTCATCATTATATCAGCCACATGAGTACCATAAATGGTACATTGTACACCCACCACAAAATTATGAGTGTATTTCAGGGCATTCCCCAAGCATCAGTAGCCTGGTAATATACCTGCCTAAATCTGCAAGAGCTACTGGCTACAATTTGCTGCCCTTGTACCTCTGTTGGGAGAGTAACCTCTAATCCCAATTATTTTATAGTCTTTAACTGCTATTTCCAATTTTATGGAATGCCCTGGTCTTTCCCATCTCAAATGCAACCCACCCACATGCTTGGTCATGGTACGAAATAAAGTTATTTTGCAGAACCAATTTTTCTTCATGGAGTAACTGTGATCATTTGACTCCAATATCAAAATAGTTTTTCTTTTAATAGCATCAAATGTTTTCCTTCATTTAGCCGGTTACATTGTTTTGCTCTCAAGATTAATGTCTCTTTTTTTTGGGGGGGGGGGGGCATCAAATGCAAGACATCCATAAAGTTTGGTTAAAGTAGGTGATGAAGAACTTGAGATACACTGAGGAAACCATTTTTCCATAAGGTGTCTGTGACCTTGACCAATGACCACAAATTCAACTGGTGTTTTTCTTATCAACAGTGCAAGCCATTTACAAGATGTGGTCAAGGCACTGGGTATAAATCGAAGTTAATGCAAAAAAAAACATTTTCAGCCTTCTAGTCCTAGTCACTTCAATTTTCACTGCATAATATTTCCATACCCAAAAGACAACACAAAAAATTTTGGTAACCACATATAGTGTAGAGTTCAAGTTATTGAATAGAAACTAAACAAGGAACAGACACACTGACAGATTGAAAACAGGTGGACAACATAAAAAGATTATATGTTCCACCTTATGGTTGTGATATAAAAATTACAACAAGAAACAGTAAGGTTGCCAAAATTGCTAGACAGTACAGCCGACATGTACAGTATCTAGTCCTTTACAATTTGACCCCACTGAGTGAAGTCAATCATAATGTAAACTACTACGTTTATAAGGCAGAAATAAAATTTGGTATTTTGCTTATAGACCGGAACAATTCAGCATACACATCAATTATTCTTTTCTCTCTTCCTGTGGCATGGTGAGATGAAGTAATTATTACTTTAATTTCAATTGATCGAGAAAAATATCCAAAGTTTAAGTATACACAATCTTCATGGCATTTCTAACTCAATGTCACATGTCCACAATCACATTAGAATATACCGGGTTACCTTGATTAATATGTTAAAATGGTTCAAATTCATACCTGTGATTCTACCGGCGGTAGGCCAAAAAAAAAAAAACGTTTTAAAGACTGTCTACCGCACATACCGTTTAGTAGTCGAAATCTACCGGTTTTGAAAATTTCAAGGAATTTTTTTTTTAACCAGCCTACTGGGAACCGGAAATGTTCGACCTATGATCTGACCGGTGCGACGATGCGTGGTTGAGTAGTCGGATTACAATTGTTAGCATGTGTACACAAGAAGCGGCTAATTGATTACCTTATTGTTGTAATTTGGAGAGTTCAAGGCCAAATGCGGGATGTTGTTTGAGGTGTTATAAGTAATAAAAGGATCAAAGGTAATCGATGATGACCATGAGTCTTTGATTAAAACTCGGCCGATCTGTCGTGGAAGGAAGATAAAACGGAGAGACAGAAAAAATAATGATCTTGGCAGAAACACTTGAGTAAGTATTTTGATTTGATGTCTTTTAATTGTTCTTGTATTGTTCACGATGGTTTAAGATGAATATTTAAGGGCGGCTTGTATATTTTTTTCAATTCATGTCAAAATGCTGAAACGTCCGCTTTCTCCCAAGGCTAAGAAGCCACCAGCTAAGAAATACTACAAAAAGTTTAACAATGCTTGGATACCAGAATTTAAGTGTGTGCAGGCGAGTAGCAAAGGTCCCGACTTTGCATTGTGTCTTTCATGCAAATTGGATTTTAAGATAGCATATTATTAAAATCATGTGTTTTTTAACTGTTAATTTCAAGTCTAACTCTAATTTGTTTAAAATTAATTACAGTGGTGAAACTTGCCAGCAGATTTTTGGACATAAGCCTGAATAGAAACAAGCCCTTGAGGATGACACTGCTGACACAGAGAGGACATTCTCCATTCTACGGAAAATCCAGAGTGATTCAAGGGGAAGTCTGGACCAGAAAACTATTGAGAGCCTGCTAAGTGTGAAGGTTAACAATCACAGTGAATGTCACCAGTGATCTTTTGAAGGAAACTAAAAATGAATGTGAATTTTATAAAAAATCTTAGCAGTGAACTGAGATGTACAACTCTTCCTTTTTCATTTAATTAACAATATACTAGCTCATATTAACTAACTATTATTGTAACATTTTCCATCAGATTATGAATCTGAATCATGTTCAAAATTTGTGTTTTATTATAATATGAAGAGAATACATATTATGTGACAAAATGAACTTGTTTTGTTTTCAATCCCCTTAAAACACGTAAAATTTATGCCGATAAAAACATCTACCTTTTTAGAAGCCAATCTACTGATCAAAATTTGTAACTCTACTGGTTTGAAATCCTGGTTCTGTCACAGGTATGCAAATTGGTCCCTCCTCCCCCGAATCCCCTGTACCATTTCTAAAACATAAATACCTAAACCTTTCCCAACCTTTCCACAAAATATTAATCCGTGAATCATACAATTAGTAAAATGGAAATGAAAATGGTCACCTAGATTTTAAATATGAAAACAAAGTTGACATTTCATTTAGGAAGGGGCATAACATAGACCCTTAGCATAGTGTTGCTTAATCCATGTCACCATAAATGAATGTATGAAAAATTTAACTACAGTAAGACAGAATTTCAGATTTACCTTCCCAACAACAAAGTAAAAGCACATTTTTCATAATTTTCTATTTATGGTTCACAGAAACATAAATAAGTACTTAATTTTGTTGATAGTTCTTTATGGGTTGTATGATTTGAAATGGAATTAGGCAAAATCTCCACACCAGTCAAACCAAACAACCAAAATCACACTCAACAGTCAACACAGTCACAGGTCATAGTCATATTTAGTATCATCTGAACAAGACAAGAATGCAGAAGGCATTCATGGTGATTTATTTTTGCAAGTGAACTGCATTTCAATATTTTGTAAAATGCATTATTTTCAGGGAATTTAGATTTTTACAAATTTTTTTCTTTATTTTGATCCATTCATTTTCTTGGCATGCTTCTCATTTTCAAAGTGGGTTACTGATGTGCAGATTATATCTGAAAACAAAATGATGCATTTTATCTATGATGCTAATATTTATAGTTTAGAATAAATGTGACATGTACCCTTGTATGAGAGAAATCTGGTAAAAATGTTACAAATGTGAGTGTGGAGACAGCTCATTTTATAACAGCATCAAGTGAAGACTCATCTCATAATATACTCAGTGATTAAACTAAATAGAAAAATTTAATTATGTCTGCCAATTTGTGCAGACATCCCCTCAATTTATGAAATGGCAGGAAGTTGGTACCACAGGTTACTTGAATAAACATTTCCTGACTTTTCGTTGACAAAACATTTGTCAAACATTACACACACTCATCAGTTATCTCCCCAGACATTTCTGATAGGACTGGGGTAAGTGCATTGTAGTGTCATAAAATGTTTTCAAAAACATGTTATCATCGTAAAGGTTAAAATATTATATCAATGAAATATAAAAGAAGTACACATGTTTGTATAGTATTCTTTACTTTCCCAAGTTATAACATGATTTAAGGTAAAAACTTGTAAATCTTTGAATTTAAATCAATGATAAAACAATACAAGTTATATTTATTCCAAATGTCAAAGACATAATGTGGTTTTAAGTTCATCTGTGGAAATTATGAAGATTGTAGAAATACATGTAATCTACTGGGTACAGATTTTATTCTTTTGTATCCAATTCTCAAAAAGAGGATGACACCTATTAATGCTGCAAAATAATGATTAAAAAAATGTTGAAACTTAATTTATTATGTGGTACATTCCATTTGCAAACTATCTGTTTATTGCTGGAGAAATATTTCAAATATATACATTTCATTGCGCAATGCCCACATGATATATCGTTTATTAATGAAACTTTTTTTTTCTGAGAGTATAATTATGAAAATATAAGAGCAACTCATGACTTTGCAATTTTCAGTCACATGTTCCAGAAAATAACAAGACAACAATCACAACAACTGCCACTGCTACTACAATAAAAATAAAAATAATAGATTCTAACAGTGACAAAGGAATTTTACACCACCCACCCAATCAAATCACCCATTGATAACTTGGGGTGAAATGATACACCTCTGCCACATATTGATATGATTCACAAGACAAAGCCTACGTTACAATACATTATCAATACACATATAAATTTGATGGTCTTTAATCTTTAGAAGGTATAGTGGTAGGGTGGTGCTGTTTTATGTGTTGACATATTGGTTTCTTTGAAGTCGGATTTTTACTCCATATATAAAATTGAAACATGATTCATTTGGTAGGTTGAACAATAGCACCTTTCAATCTCTAATGCAGTGTTGCACTTAGGATCCAACGGTCAGGGGACACTGTGTCCCTCACCCTCCAGAATTGGGGGACACGCAAGATTTTGAAGGGACAATGGAATATTATAGTACATAATCCACTAGAAGTGGTAACAAATGAGATAATCTTATTTGCTTCGACAGTTTTGCTACCTTAACTTTCTCGTATTTTCCTTGGAAATTTACATGATTGCAAAGAACGTTTTATGATGTGATCAAGTACCTCATGAAAACATCAACTTGTTTGAATATCTGGTTAACCTGAAATCTGAAATGAACTGCAACATGGAATTTAAAAAATATAAAAGTATTAAATCAATAATCAAATGACAAATTGTATTTGCATAAATTGGTACCTTTTTTCATTATTTCAGCCTGAGAATAAATTAAATCTTCACTGCCGTAGGCGTGACTTTAACCTCGAAAAAACGTTACAGTAGAGGCGGTCAAATACTTTAGCAACTCGGCCGACTACTACAAACCTTAAATGTTTTCATTGCCTGATTCATTGTTTTGAAACGGATATTCGTTGTCATCTTACAGGTTTTATCAATTTAGCGACTTTGGCCATTGCTTGCGCCAACATAGATGTGGATGCACATTCGCGAAGGAAAAGTATAGGCATATTTGTGAACACAAATGACACTTGCATTACCGTCAGACCGACTACTGAAAGCAGCAATGACTACATGTAATTAAAACTACATTTCACTGTCCAATGGATTTAAAGACAGTAACTTGGTTGTATTTTTGTATTTAATGTCTGTGAGGTTGTGAGCATGTTTGTGGTGATGTTATTTGACAATTCTAAGTCTACCTTTTTTTTTTTTTTAAAACAGATGGTATTTTTTTATTTATTCAGATTTGAATTTCCAGTCATTTGCTATAGGCTGATTTGAAAAGATAACTTATTCTCATTTGGATGCCGTCGCTTTTGGGGGATCACGCGGACTGACCCCCCCCCCCCCCCTTTGGGACCTTAAAACACTTTTTGAGTCTCAAAAAAACCCCAACACTGTCTGGGAATATGGAAAGTATGTATATAATACAATACTACCAGAAGACTCCATCATCACTGGCTGATCATGTGACTATGTCAGTGCAAAGACAAAACCAGCATGAAAGGTCATGCACCAGCAGCCAGACCAAGGCAGGTACAAAAGATACATGTAGTGGCTAAGCGAGTGTATAATTCTCAGGGATTATCTTAATTACATGTACATACCCAAGAAGAGGTAAGAAAAGTTGTCATTTGAGTGATAGGGCTTTGACATAGATGACAGGACGTTTATTTAACAGATTAGTTTTTAATGGATACTGGGAAAAAATAAAGTGTGTCAGTGGGTTCCAAAGCATTGTGAGCGTATACGTGTAGCGGGAGCACTACAGTAAAAAGTCCTGGGGAAACACTGCACACTTGCTTTTGTGCAATATATCAAACAAATGAATTTACTGTACTTCCCGATGATAAGCCCACACTTTATATGTCCAATCCCCACTTCAATGAATTTTAGCAATTGTTTATGTTAGGAAAGAAATGTCCTATGAAAACCCCACACCATACTTTAAAGCAATTAATGCACCTAGTCCACTGGGACTATCACAGGAAAAATGTTAGGGTTATTAGGGATTGACCACTAAATTTTCAGATGGTGCTGGTGGTGGTGGTGGGGGAGGGGGAACAGGGTTAAAAAAACACAATATCCAGCCCTTACATTACTTGAAAAAAACAACATATTCTTGCTCTGATTTATAAAAAAAAGAACTAATTATATCCATTATATTAGTTTAAAAAAATTAATTATCTTCAGATAAAATTAAATATTATATCCAAAGAGAATCCTAGCCATTCCCTCAAATAAATGGTCAGTCCTTTAAAGATGGCTTACAACTCCACATCAGGTAACCATAACAGATGAAATGTATCGGACACAAAATCAGGAAAATACAATTTTCTTGTTATTATATACCAAACTTGCTTCTGAAATTAAGCTTTAAAAATTAAATTCACTATTCACTAGTCTCAGAGTCTCTTATACAGTATGATAGACAGGGTCCGGTGTCAGGTTATTGCTTTTTTTAACATTAAGCTTGCGTCGGCCACCTTAGTCCGAGTTTCCTCTGACCCTTCACACCCCATTTTTGATATTTGCATATTTATGTTATCCCACATATTAAAAATGGGGCGTGAAGGGTCAGAGGAAACTCGGACTACGGCCACCTGTGATTGTAACAGGAGTCACGATGATCTAATGAACATCCAGCACGTCACGGTCACATAGACTATACTATAGTCAGTCAAATGGCAGCATCAACCCCACCCCTCCCACACTTGCGAAAACTCTTCATTCAATGCTAAATCACTGTTACGTCTGCGAATCTGTTCACTATATGTATAGTCATTACCATGCGTTTTCCATAGCTTAATGGTAAAAAGCCAGCCATTATTGCGAATAATATCCAGGATGCTTGTCCGGAAGCTGACAATAAAGCATGCGCATCACACTCGAATGTATGACCAAAGCGGTTAAGCTTAGAAGTGGGCCTAAAGCTAATATGTTGGGTTTTAACTTTAAAATTATTTATGATAACGGTTCGATACGTAACAACGATGATGATAAAAAAACATTTTAAAACCTACTTTAGTAATGTAAACATACATCCTATCAACAGAGATATCCACAGTATACATGATGTCGCCGGAAGGTTGCACCGCGTATATATATCAAAATTGTGAAATGTAAAAATCTACGAATCCGTTCAAATAAACTTGGTTTTAAAGTAAGGTTTAACCTTATTACTATCTCATTCATAATTCTGAAATAGCTAATACGCTTTTCTTTTAACATAAATAGTAAGGAATATTGTTTTACTTTTGGGCGACACTAGATATATCCTCTCGGCGACCGCGGTCGCCCAAAGGTTGCTTGTGTGTCGCCGAATGGTAGCATATCTGCTAATATATATATATATATATATATATATATATATATATATATATATATATATATATACATAAGTATGATGTTAGCTAGTCATAACAACAAGTAATGGGACAAGTGTTTGGAACTATTTTCCTGGACACTTAACGTACATATGTCTGCACCAAGATGGTCGGCTTTGGGATAATAAACAAACCTGTTTAGTGGATAGCCATATAGCAAATTTCTTTATCACGTTTTAAAACTCTTGTAGTCGAAATAAATATTCAATTTCTTTATTTGCTTCATTATTGTAATATATGTCAATATCTCTAAACTTGGAAAGTATTTTTTCCATCCATTTTATTGAAGCTGTAAAAACTGCCATAACTGGATATACATCCAAGACTATATCTACTTTAGCAAAATAAAATGAATCTGCAATATCACAAAGCTCATTACACGTGTGTTTAAAACTGGATATATGATACATATGATCAATAAATGCACGTTTTTCTAAAGATGTATATATGATGTTGATTTTTACTACTACAGATGCTGCTGCAACTACTACTACTACTACTACTACTAGTAGTATTTCTAATGTTGGTGGGCATGAAAAGTTGCATCTTTAAGTGTATACTGAATGCATTCATTGATAGCAAAAAAACAAGCATATTCAGACCAAATATGTACAATTGTCATGAATAGTGATGTCAATAAAGAAAGTATGCTTGTTATTTCCATTTATTGCAATAATATGCATGAAAAAATGGCAAATAAACAGAATGTGTACATACTGCTCGATATAAAGATTTGTATTGTATCAGTTCAGCAGAATTATAATTCAAATTGTGTACGAATATGTAAATCTCTTATATACCGATAATTGGCACACATTTGAACAAAATAACGACGTTGAAGCAAAGGCGTTAGATTATGCAATGACCGAATTCAAGCATATTTCTAACACTTTATGGGTTATTTGTAATTGCTAATGGGTTAGACAATAGTCAACAATGTAAAGAATTTTCAAAGAGTTACTTGCAATATCTAACGCAATCAAGATATAATCTCTGTCCAAATAGATGGTTGTTTACATGAGTTAATTGATGCAAGAAATTTACAATTTTCTTCTTAGAAATGTATAACCTTTGTATGTTTTAACTCGTTATAAATATATACTAACACTTTAGGAGAAAGTTGTCACTAGCTACTTGCATAATGAGACAGGTGTTTAATTCCTCTAAAATATTAGTGTGTTTCAGTTAGATGATGGTAAGACTTACATACATACGAAATAAATCATCAAGTATTTAAGAATTGATCAAATTTGCACTGGTTACACTGGTCTACAGCCAAATTGCTTCCGCGATAAATGTTGTCAAACTTTACTAATTATGGGTCACTGAGAACGAAAATGATGCTTAAAATTGTTGATTAGCTCTAGTTTTAAAGATATTATACTGGATCAGTATATACGACCCTTGACTTGGGAATGGCGGAGGATAAGTGAGTTATAAAGGGAATGGATCTCAATTTAAACCAGTAATGACTAAAACACATCTTTGATTGGATCTATGAATAAATCTATGATTGGGTTTGGACTGTACTTGCTTTTTTCAGGCAAAACAATGAATGATGCAATCTGTAGCTGGTATTGCGTCATACATGATATGAATTGCATCATGTTATTCCTAAAGTCATGGATGATGCACTCATAACTAAACTTACATCACTCTGCTGAAGAAATTGCCCTATATAACTCTACAAATCATACAGTTTCGTGCTCTCTTATTTGTCAGTGTTTGATTTTGCAAAGGGACAAATTTCTGTTATACAAAGTGACAAGAGATGAATCGTACTTGTGTGAACAATGCAGATAACTTCTGCTATGTTTGTTGTGAAGTGACGTTTGCATCACAAAAGCGCAGTATAACCACTATGGTTAAGAAAGCCTCTCGCCTTTATTTTGGCTGCAACATTGGAGATCATTACAAGATGTAGTCCCCACACATATGCTGCAACACTTGTGCAACAAATCTGCGCCAGTGGTTGAACAGGAAAAGGAAATCTATGCCTTTTGCAGTGCCAATGATTTGGAGAGAGCTAACAGATCATAGCAGCAAGTGTTACTTCTGCATGGTGCCTCCAGTTGGGAAAGGTGTGTCAAAGAAGAAAGAGTGGACTGTGCATTATCCAAACATTCCGTCCGCTATACGGCCAGTAGCCCACGGAGAAGGACGGCCGGTTCCTGATGCACCAGAATCATTCTCACTTGAGTCAGACGAGGAAGAGGAATAGGATGAAACTTCTACTCCCGAACCATCAATGTCACATGACTCATATTTTCTCCCATCCTCCTCCTCTGAACCACACTTCATAACACAAGGTGAACTTAATGACCTTGTCAGGGATTTGGAACTACCCAAGAGTAAGGAAGAGCTGTTAGGCTCCAGACTACATCAGTCGAATCTCCTGGGAGGTGTTTTTAGGGTTTCCATGTTCCGTGACCGTCAAAAGGATCTTGTCAAATTATTTTTCATGGAAGGTGATCTTGTAGCCTGCAACAATAGCGATTCAGATGAGTTGAGACTGTTCATTAATTCATCGAAGACGAGTCTTAAAGCTGTTTGGCTGCATAATGACAGTGTTCTGCCATCAATTCCAGTTGGTCATGCAGTCCATATGAAGTACATCTATGAAAACATGAAACAACTTTTGAGGTGCATACACTATGACCAACATCAGTGGCATCTTTGTGGCTATTTAAAGATCTTGCTCTCTTGCTTGGTCTGCAGACTGGATACACAAAATACTGCTGTTTTCTCTGCGAATGGGATAGTCGTCCGAGAGATTACCACTACATCAAGAGAGATTGGCCACTCCGACAGTCATTGGAGCCTGTCGATGAAAAGTGTTCAGCATCCACAACTTGTTAAATCAAGAACGATTTAGTTACCACACCAACACATCAAGTTGGGTCTGATGAAGGACTTTGTCAAGGCCATGAACAGAACAGAAGCAGCTTTCAGGTACCTCCGTGCAAAATTTCCAAGGTTAAGTGAAGCCAAGATAAACGAAGGTGTCTTTCTTGGTCCTCAGATTCGTGAACTTCTTCGAGATAATGCATTTCACCGTGCACTGCGTGGCAAGGAAAAGACGGCATGGAAAGCCTTCCAGTTAGTGGCAAAAACATTTCTCGAAAACAACAAGGCAGACAACTACAGTGAGTTGGTTGAATACCTCCTCAAGGGATACATTGTTTGCACTATCATCTAGATTAATTTTCCACCAAACTGCGGAGCTGTGAGCGACGAGCACGGCGAGCGATTTCACCAGGACATTGCAACAATGGAGAAACGCTATCAGGGCAAATGGAGCCCATCAATGCTTGCAGACTATTGCTGGACAGTGATAAGGGATGCTCCATTAATGAATACAAGAGACAAGCCAAGAAGCGCCGAGTAGACACTGAATAAGTACTTAACTGTGTACTTATATATACATAATAGTTTGTTTTTTTATACTTTTGTTTCAATATATTTTTTATTTATATAATCCTTTTGCTGTTTTTTAAAGTGTTACATAAACTGGAAAGGTGAAATATTATCATGTAAAGCAACCATAAACATATGAAAAGACCTAGGTTTTCAACTTGTGATTAAAACTCTACTATGTACACAATATACATAGACGTAAAATGTAAAAACTTAAAGATCTTGGAAACAGTAGCCAATCAGCTGTTTTAATTGTTTTATTCAAATTCAGCACATCAAAATCGCTAATAAATTACACATTTTATCTCTGAAGTAGACGACTACGAAAAAAGTGTAGACCAGTGTTAGACATCATTTATTCCGCTTACCAAACACACATTCAAACGAAAGTAGGTTGGAGAGTGACGTTTTCAGTATGATACAGTTCTTGTTCTCACATCGGTGTTCAATAACAGAGGACATGTGCGGCCGATTTATGGCAGGTCGTAAATCGATGAGGGTTTCCCATGGTCTGTCTATTTGTCCTTGACTTTATAATTTGTTCACAGGACTGATATTGTTATTATTATAACTATGCAAGCAAGTTTTTTATTTTTTAATAATATTTCCAACCACGTCACCTTTCGTTCAATATATGTTAGCGTCCATAACTCTACTAAATATTTAGGTAGCACGTAATCGATGACGTCGTAAACTAACGATCACGCCATTTTCATCTGCACAGTAGCCGTTGATTTTAAAGGTGGATCTATATAAGGGTATAAATTACATTTGTATCATGTTTTCTATGTAAGAAGTTTGCATTTAAAAGCATCAGTTACGACGTTTTGTTTTTTGTGCTCCATTTAATGAAAGTAATTGTGATCGAAAAAAATCACGTCTGCTTAAATATCCTTATGCTCACCTCAGTTCATTCTGGCTCAACTATTTCGAATCTGACAACCTAACGCATTAACAAAAAGTTTATGGGACGGTAGTGAAGTTGTCAACGTCAAAACTGGCATCGGCATTTTGAGATACCCTACCAATAGTACAATAAATTTAATATGCTAAGGTTTTAGAACTGGGTGTACGTTGACTTTGAAGGTGGTGTTGTGGTTGTCAACTTCGTGACAGATGTGTTTATATTGACATGTTTCCAGTGCAACCGCATATACAAGCAAATTAAAATGTTTGGAATAATATTGCCACAGTCGTAGCAGTAACTGAAACCTAACACACACACAGATATATATATATATATATATATATATATATATATATATATATATATATATATATATATATATACATCAGAATAAATCAGGATATATTTTGCAGTCAGGCAATGAACTTGTAAATAGTTTTTGTTATGTGATCTTGGCGAAACTTAGGTATCAGGTTTCTGACGGTGATGCAAGAGGTGTCGTTAAGAATGACATTTCATGCTAAAGTCCTGTAATAACGTCTTCGAAAGTCACATTTAGTGTATCTTCTACATCAACTGATGAATTTAGTGTAAACTTTGGAAAATAGTACTATCATATATGTCTCAGCTTTGTTCTGTAAATTGCCAGGATTTTTTTGTCTGACACATGTGGCATATATTGGCTGATTTACTTGCTTCGTCCTGCAGATAAAATATGTTTACATTCGTGATAGAGGAAATACAAAGATTAGCTTCTTTGTGGTTCTTAAGAAGATATCAAGTTTTATTTCACATTAAAAGTACCAAAGATGTATATACCATTATAATTAGATAAATTTAATTGATTGTGTACATTTGTTACAGTTCTTGCGAATCCATATGTGTGCAGATCAACATCGCTGCTTACACTGCATATCGTATGAGTAATAAAGCATCCAACCTATTCTAAACAAAACCCAATTGGTGTTCCCTTTCTAGAGGCATAATCATACAAGTTTGTATTGTACATTTATCTGATAATTCTATATTAGGAGGAGAGATAGACTTCAAGATATCCAGCACTTGAATATCAGAAGATCCGATATAATTGTTGATGATCACATTAAAATAACATACACTAAAAATATCTTAAAAGCGCATACCTTTCACAAGTGATATGCAATTTTCCTTGTTATGATTTTGTTGTTGTTGTGGTCGTCTTTGCATGCAAAATGTGATGTAGCCTTGCAGTAATCAAACTAATCCTTGTAATGAACTTTGCCCCTATACAAAACAACACGGAAGCTTGCTTTGTCTAGCGTCTTTTGTGCAATATTATTCAACTCTTCCAAACCTTTACATGTAATCTTGAACATTTCGAATGCTTTGGTAGGAATTTGCATGAACGTTCAAGGATTCTAACTAATAATTGCCCTTCTCAGGGTGAGACAACGGAATAGTGTTCATCTAAGGGTAAAAACATATACTAAAAAATCACAGGAACATGATAAACTGCTACTGATTTTTATTCATACACTTTGTTAAGTAATTTCACTGGAAATTATATAGCAGTACGCCACCAGTCTATATGTGTGTCAGTCCGTCTGTTTATATATGCACATGTCTCTGTCGCATCTAATCTTTAAACTCCACAGAGGCAGTGACATAAAACAGGGTGGTAAGCATTCCGTTACAAGTTTCGAGATTTAGTCATTCAAGATAATTATATCTTCTTAGCCGAAAAATAGATTAAATGCCACGATTTGTCCATGACCAGACATCCATGCACTGGGAGTGACCAGATCACATATTTGGTTTGTAGCTACTTTTTCGAAGTAGTCATGATATATTTGGATGAGAAAGAACATACACTCCTTATAAACACATTTCTGATTTAACCTACAGAAATTAACAAGGGAATTATACGATGACTCTTACGACTATGAACTATAAGGGTACATTATGTATTTTGCTAGTGCATAGAACCGATATAGGGGCCTGTAAAGTGTATATTGGAACAGTAAATAAAAAATGATATAAACATTTCCGAATTTTACCTAAGACTGTAAGTAAAAAATTATGTTACTGTCAATGATTAAGAAACATGTATATTTCGTATTTTACCAGTGTGAGAAATGATATGCCTGTGTACTTTTAAAATGTGTTTCCTAATAACAACGGCAGCATATGCTTTTCGACATAGCATATTTAAACTTTTTAAGATATTTTATTTTCAGTTATAATCATATACATAATGGCTCACTCAAGATTGCAGTTAAAAGTAAGTTCAACTAATAAAATATAGATATGTGTCAGCTTAATAATGTATCGATATACTAATCGGACAGATCAGCTTGCATAGTATTGTAGTCTCTAAGACAATCATTACTAATATGTCTCTGATTTTCCTGGATTGTTCTAATCAGCAAAATATGTTTATAATTGGCAATATAAAGCAGCACCAACAAATGATTGCTGAGTTAAACCTTTTGGCTTCTGCATAGAATAACAAGCAAACAGGTTTCATTCTGCCGGTACCGAAAAGGTCACTTACATTAAAACTTCCAGTCAATTCATTGAAAGGGCTACTGTGTACAGACAATGCAACATAATATATGAATATTTTTCTTTAAATACGCGGAGTCCAATTTAGTGGTTACAATCAGTGAGTCTTGGTGCATCTTATCTAATAAAGAATGCATTGGATTCAATTTAAAATGTTGGAATATGAAATAAATATATAAAAAAACAACGATGCCTTGAACAACATAAAAGAGTAGATCCACGTTGAAGAAAGTTTGTGATAGTTAAGAATCCCATATGCTTTCATAATGAATTAGTTCGTGCACGTAAGTAAATAACTCATTTCTTTAGAGCATTTTAACAATGCAATGCTTTAAGAAACAACGAAAAACAAATCCAAAGAAACAAACAAACTGTCTTTACTTTTTAACAATGAGAAGCATTAGATTTAGACAATATTTCTTTCTTTCAAATGTACCTACTGTATGGATTACTTTTTCACATGGTTGGACAGCTTTTAATTATGTTAAACTTCATGTGAATGCAGACAAAACCCGACTGCATAGTTTTCATCCCTTGTGTTTTCTGCACCCTTGGGGTATTGCTACAGTACGAATCAGACATATTCAGTTGGCTTCTTCTTCTAGTTTTTCAGGTTATGGTACTATAGCTGGAGTAGTGCTTAGTCGGTGTAGACATGAATTATGCACTCATACATTTTAAAACCATTTTCTGCAGAGTGTGATTTGTCCATTTAAGATGGCACAGCGATCTATGTAAGGCATACCCGTGAGATGTGGTTTTTAAGGTATCAAAGTATAAACTACATCATTCTTTACCGTTTAATTATCTTATATATCTAGGAACTCAATAAAGAAATGGGTTCTTATAAACCAGTTTTTCAGTTTGTATGCCAAAGTGATAAGGCAAAAAAGGAGAAGTGACACAAGAAATGGTCTGAACAATTAAACTAATAATTTATATATATATATATATATATATATATATATATATATATATATATATATATATATATTGATCTATTCTAAACATATCGAGAAACTTAAAGTTTTGATGAATATCAGAAGCGAGTACTTGTATTGGGAAATAACATTTGTCAACTGTGGCACAACACGACACTCCACTTAGACGCCTGTCTTTTAAGATAAATTATATATTGGAGCAAACCACACTTGCACAAGTGCAACCACACTTAATGGTTGATTTTCAGAGTTGCTACGAACACAAAATCAAGTTATTTAGATAGGTGAAACTGTTGTCACCTCTTCAATGTGACATTCCAGTTGAACCAATCAAGTGGCATTGAGTCCAACTTTCATCCCTGTGACAAACATGTTTGTTCTTATGATTTTTCCTGCAGATATTGTAATCAGCGAAGACTAGTGTATGTATTCAATCTAAAGCAGCATTAAAAATATTAAAACCTAAACAGAAAATAAAATTCTGAATGAGTTCAACCTCTTGACTTCTGCATACGATATCAAAACAGGCAGGTGTGATTCGGTGAATTCCGGAATGGTCACTTTCACGAAGAATTCAATTCATTTAATTCACATGCAACTATTTCCCAAAAATGCAATGTAATCTATGCTGATATTTTGAATATCTTGTTTCCACGTTAGTGCCCAACATAAGTACTATTGCTTTACGTGGTTTTGGTGGCACATGATTGTTCTGTTTCTCGGTGATTAATCCATGTTAGACTATGTTTCATGATGAACGGACTTGTGCCTTTTTGACCCTGTTGTATGCCCATCTATTATTGTTCATTTTCCATGAGGGAAATTGACCAGGTTTTTACTGATGCAACAATAGTGTTTTGTTAACACGATTATCCATTTTTCATACATAAATAGATTTATGTTTGACAATGTATTGCTGTTGTCTGCGATTTGCCTTGGTTTTGCTTACCATGGATTTTTTTTCATTTCTAAACATGACACACTAGCCTGTCTGAGTCTGACAAATATGGTTGGTATGAACCACGGACGGCCACCATGGTCAGGTCACGGACGCTTTTGGTATTCCATGGTTGCAAGTGACATTTCATAACATCCTGTCTATCCCACTTCCCATCTCTGCATCATCTTAGCCACATTCAAATTGGGAAAGTATACCTTTGTGTACTGAGGTTCTTGAAACTCATCCAAATTAAGTTTGATATGTATAACAGATGCAAATATGTAACTTATTTGATGCAATATATTATATGCTCAAACCTGATGTAAATACATAAATAAATAAATAAATATATGTTTGAATATTCTTGGCATATACAATCTAAGCATCAAACTAAACGCCTATTTTGTCTTTGTTATTTTCATATAGTCCCGATAAACATTTGTATATGTCTAGAGTTGAAACATATTATACTTTTAAGATGCAAATATGTTTAGGCCCAATAGATTCAAACATGTTTTTGTGTTTAGGATTGACATTTATATAGTTATTTAGAATATAACGCTGTTTAGATGTAGAGAACTGTACACTATATTTATCTTCTAAACATATTTACCATCTCAACATGTCTAACATATACGCGTTATAACAGCGTGCAAAATATGCTTCTCGGTTCATGTTGGGATCCTCAGCTACATTTTTACAGTGCATCGTTTTTCACATTTCACAATAATCTGGACCAGCTGGTCAAATCTGCAAAAACTTTCATCAGTAAGTCCAATACTGATGCGCATCTATCAGGAATGTGAGTGTCTTGTTCAAAAATACTTGTTATCCGTTTGATTTGAATGGAAAAAATGCCTACAGAGTTTCCACTGCCTGGATGGTATCGGATGATTCTATGCCAGTTTGCAGTATTGTCAACGTTCAATATTTAGTACTGGATTCTAATTGTGGTAGCAGATGTTATGAACAATGCTACGTATGGTGGCTATTGGTCATAACTTTAAATCAAATTCTTGTCAGTGATACATTTAAAGAATACATTTTACACCAGATATATGTCGTAAAATAAGAGAAGATTAAAAAGAAAACTAAGGCGTACAGAGCCAATTTTTAATTACATCTCGTAAATTAAATTATTTTTTGCAGAAATAAAACGACAAGCTGAGGTTTTGACACCCTAATGTAAAAGAGGATGTAATATGTAACCGGACTTTCTTTTCTGTCTTAATGAATATCGTTATTGCAAAGAACACATGGCACAAATCACCGAAAAAAAAGAATTCTCACTAAACTCGTAAAATATTTAAATGATCGTTATGCTGTGCAACAAAGTACTGTGTTTTAGTAATTTTTTTATCTAAATAATTTATAATTTTTAATAATTTCTTAAACCAATGACTCATTTGAAAGATTTAAGAAGGTATCGTACTAAATCAGAATATTTTATATTCGACGGCTGTCAGTGTGTATCTAGTTTCCAACTGTGATTTTCTCAATTGAGGGAGAAACTTTTTGAGAAAATAAGTTTTACCACATGATCATATATGTATAGCAAACGTTAACGTTCCAGTCAGAAATTGTATTCACACTGTTTTAAGCATATACACTTCGGAAATGAAATAGTAAGAAACACATCCTGACTAAAAGGATCCCGATATCATATATGCAATTCAATTCCTACCCGTTTTCTCAGTAATTTAGAGTTAATTTGTTTTCGGTGTTTGAAAATAAATTGTCTGTTGTGTAAGTTTTGGGAACTTGTACCTACAGCATAAGTATGTAGTCAAACTGCAATTTTAAAAACAAGTACCCTAGAGGTGTTTTGTTGACTGATGTGCATAACTTTTTTGGAGCAGCGCTATTAATAGATACTTGTCCAAAACATTGGAGCGCATCAATTTATGTTTAACAATTCTCAACTTCCAAAAGGTGAATTATTGTAGCTAAAACAATCTGTTACACTACCCCAATTCTCAATTTCTCGGGTTCGTTGGATAGCTATTTATGTTGGAATGAATCCAAACTGTACCTGTCTGAGTTCTGGCACTCTAGAATGTGACATATATCTGTCCCGGCAGAATTTGTAGTATTCCTGTCTTTAGGTCGCCGTCTTGTGGTCAACTAGTTCGTTCTCCTGATCTCTAAATGTGTCGCTTCAGTCGTCGAATGTGTCGTGCTGTGAGTTCCCGACCGGGTCGTATTCGGGGTCGTATCTGGGTCGTTGTCGGAGTCGTCGACTTGGTCGTGGTCTGAGTCACAGCTCTTTCAAGATCGACCGAGAGACAAACAGAGACGAAGAAACGAGAGAAGAGAGATCTTCAGCAACACTCTGTATTATTGCAAAGTACTGGTTACCAATCTCTCCATGCTACTCTAACGGACTTTGAAGCTCTGGCTAACGAAATACCTAGTCCGTAATCTTTCAAGATTCTTAATTCTTGTCGGCGATTTACGGCCAACTGTGATTACTCCTGATGGGTGGAGCGAACCGCTTCACTCGATGAGACGTCTTGGCTCTAGTTTAGGTTTATATCAGCACGTCACACCACACTACACTACCATCGCAACAACAATTGGTTCGTACACACACCCAACAGACGGGATAACCCGAATAAAAACTAAGACACTAGATGGAGCTACAAAGCCCGTTTACAATTAAAATCAGAACTATAATTTTATCAAGGCGAATATTACTGTCCATTTCTTTTCTCATTACATTATTAAAGATTTTAAATATGTAAAGATTAGAGAAGGAAAAGGAAAGCTATCTTGGAGCTGCATTAATGACAACAAGTAGCATTTCGTTTGATATGTATTAAGTGCATTTCAATCTGTTAAATATATGATGGTTGACAAAAATTAATTTATTGTCTTTTCATTAAGTGTTGTTATATGCACATGAACACGGACAAAGGATCATACAGTAAATGCGTCCTACAAGCATTGCATTGTGAATGTTCAAACAAATAGCTTGGAATGACCTATTCATCTCGATTATTGACATTTTTGTTTGACCGATTTCCCTTTTTATGTGTTAAGGTTACATGTGGTTGGATTTAATTATAGGTATATTGCATAGAAGATTCGTCGACTGGAAATGCGTAACGACATATTCGATGTTAAACTATAATAAATGTCAAGAGTGTGCGCTTATAGCGATATAAACTGCATGAGAATAAAGAAGTTATGACTACAATATGACAGATTCGACGATGTAGTCATGACCAGGTATATATTTTAGTATATTGAAAAGCCTAATTACTTGAATCTCGATTATTGTAATTTTCATCTCATCTGAACTAATGTTGTATTCTCCGACAAATCCGAATAATCGACGTTCCACTGTACATGCAAAGTCAGGAGTGGCGTATGGGAAAAATAGACAACTCAATTTGTTTTTGAATAAGCAATAACTCTTTGTCATGAAATGTGGATATCATATTGATATTATTCAGGAGAGACTCGGGGCTAGATGGTTGAAACTTAGTAATCTCTCTTGCAAAGAAAAGTTCAAAGAGAGAACAAATATTTACCAACAGTTATTATTTCTACTTATTTAAATCCTATGCATGCACTTCTGCACGGCATCGAATACATACCATTTGAGCAGTCGCCTCTTTGATTCATGCTAATACATTTTATCACCGCTTTTATCATTAAAGGTACTAAAATTTGTGAAGTTACATTTCTTTCTGTGTGACTATCATACAGTATATGAAAATGTTCGATTTAAAAAACAAAATAAAATACAATCACTATGTCATTGTTTAAATACTTCCTTCTGAAGCAGATAATTACCCATTGTACACTGCTTTTTGTTGTTTGCCCTGTTGTCACAATTGTAGTTTTATCTGTTATATTCATATTATATTTACTTATCACCGATACAGTTAAATAGGTTCCAGCAAACTTATAGATTATAATTCACTTGACAACTGACATGATATTTCAATGGGTTTTATGAGTTTGTGTTTTTCTTTGTTGTGTGCATATGTCGTGCAAAGATTATATTTTCCTTGTCAATTTTGTTACTCTCGTGTATGCAACCCTTTAAAACAAAATGCGGTGACGAAGGAATGAAAAGGAGAAATATACGCATAAATCTCAAAGAGTAAGATGAAGGAAATACGTATTTTGGAAAAACAACAAAATTTTAATATTTTAATGAAGATTATATATAGAGGTCCATCCATTTATTTTGATTTAATTTGTAGGCCTATCTTAAAACGTAGAACCTTTTACGCAGCCTACCGTCATAAGAAAGTACTTTAAATTTAAATGCATGCCAGGTTCCTAAGATACTTACCCGGCGTGTTTCTGTCCGCAGTAAATATAAATTTGTATTAAACTAACTGGCGGTAGACGTATAATGTTAATTATCATAGAGTCCATTGATCGCCTGATGTAAAAGTAAAAATATATCTTAATCCCTCCGCAAATTTTACTTCATAGTCAGGAATATGTTATCATTCCAGTGTCAATTGAATTATTCATGTTATTGTCAAGAGATTGATGATTTGTGGCGCTGAAAATGGAAAGCACAAAAGATAGTCCAAAGTGAAAGAATATACAGAAGAGTAGCAGAAGCGATTTGAAAACCAAATATAGTTAGTGCTAATCAGTTAATGATTAAGATTGTTGAGATAAAATACACTTTGTAACATAAAAACTTTCATTTTCACACAATAATGACAGGAACAAAGCTTTTCAAAAACACACAGAAAAAGTTGTTATGTCAAACAGCTCCATCGGTTCATTAGATATAAGCATTCCATCGACAACATCAGCTAGCACCAGTAAAAGATACGTTCAAGTAAACTGATGCATATTTAAAAGTAACTATTTCATGAAGTATGTTTATTTTAAAGAGATTTCATAAAACCTAGCTCATTAAAAGAATCGAACAAAAGTTAAATATCTAGATCTCGGGTGATGTCTGTTAGCAAAAATTGAAGGTCAAAGTATCCAACTTGACAAGACACTGGTATTCTGACTAGATAAATCGAAATGGTACTTTATCTATCTATCTATCTATCTATCTATCTATCTATCTATCTATCTATCTATCTATCTATCTATCTATCTATCTATCTATCTATCTATCTATCTATCCATATATCTATCTATCTATCTATCTATCTATATATCTAGCTATCTATATGTATATATATATAGTTTTATATATGTATATATACAAATAGAGAGAGAGAGATAGAGAGAAAAAGAGATATAGAGAGAATGATAGAGAGAGAATTAAAATAAAAAAGACACGAAGCCCGATAAGTTTGTTAGACTCGTTTCGTATTTACTCTATGCTTCTTCAGCACAAAATGTTTTGAAAGAAACGTCCGACGTCTATGTATTTATAAACAAGTACGTCATTGAGATAACGTCATAAATTATATGCATAATCATATCTCAATCTCATATATATATATATATATATATTTATATATATATATATATATATATATATATATATATATATATTTATATTTATATATATACATATATATAGGTATATATATACATATATATATATAAATATATATATATATATATATATATATATATATATATATATATATATGTATATATATATATGTATGTATATATATATATATATATATATACATAACGGGATGAAAAAAATACATGAGTCTCTAATGAAACTGATTTAGTGATTCAGTGAAATCACAGTGTAATGATTAACATTATATATATAATCATATATTTAGAACATATATATGTATACAACATATACGTTCTTTTATTAAAATTGTACACGATTGTATACAATGCCATATATTAAAATGATTGGGATACAAGTTATCTAACCAATGAATCAAATAACTTTCTGTAATCAGAATGTTCATCTTTCCATGCACTGTATCGATTGGCATGAAAGTAAAATCACGTAAATAGTGAGTATTTATATTAAAATGTATTGAAACATTAGAGGAGAAATGAGGATCCATACAATTGTGTTTACATGAAAGCGGTGATTATTCATTTGAAAATTTTTGAATTGTTTGTCCAACATATTCCATGTTACATTTTTTACACGTTATCAAGTAAACTACATCAGTTGGTATGCAGCTAGTATTATAACGCAGCTAGAGTAGTAATACATTCTAGTAATATATTTTTTTAAAAAATGTTTACCCAGCAAAGCAGTCCTACAGAAGTAGTCCACACAGTCCTACAACTACAACATTTATTGAAATGGGCTCACCTTGTTACATACTGTTATCAATGGATAGCAGCTCATGTGGTGCGATACTGCTGCAAGGACTGAGTTTTGGCTAGGTCTGCTTTGACTGTGTTCACTAAATTGTTGCACATTAAAACCGCTTTTCAAGTTGTCTTCCAAGCTGAGCTTATGTTCTGAAGTTACATTCTCTAATGATCTAGGCGCCTTAGAATTGTATTCATTTCTAGTTTTGCCACCTTAATCCTTTTATTTCAAATTAAATGAAACTTCAGTGAACAGATACTCGAGTTATTTGGAGTTATTTCAAAGTGATCTTAAAGTTGTTTTCAATTTAACTTCAAGTGTCCATTAAATTTCTGACTGCATCAAGTAACTAGCTCCTGATGAAAAGCAGTTCTAGCAAAGTGCACTCCTATCGTCCGGTCTTCTCCACTCGTGATTTATTTTATTTCCGTTCTTAAAATTAATGTGCTTAAAATGTATCAAACTAGCAATTATTGCCGTAATTGATAATATCAACCTAAAAGATGAAACCCCTCTAAACTATCTGATTTTCATTTGTTGTAAATTAATTGTCTTTCAACTCTTTCTGTAATGTATTGAAATTATTAATTAGAAGAAATTGTGCTCATCAAATATGATATTCCTAATATTATAAAATCTGAAAGAGAATGTTATATTTTAGCTGATCTGGCATTTACAAATATTTCCTATGTGTTCTTGAGTTGCTTTGAATCCATTTTATAGAACTCCTTGTCAGTTGCATGTTTACCAGTTATTTACTTGTATGTTCCATTTACTATATCAAGTTTTAATTCGTGTTTGTATTATATTCCTTTGCTGTCACTTACATATGCTTGACGTGATAATTTTTTGTACTGACGATATTATCTTGCTCATATTCTGCAAATCCAAGTTGTTTTTTCATCCGTTTAAATAATGTTAAGTGAGTATAGAAGGCGTTGGCCAAGAGCTTGAGAATATTTGTTTTGATGATACATTTGATGACAAATTTGCTGATATATATAAGGGTAATGAAACAATTGATGTAATTGCTAGTGGAAATTCATCTAGTGAGTGGTTCGGTTCCCGTCAACAAGCAGCTCAGTAATTAAATACACAAGTAACCGATTAACCAAACAAATAATATATCAAGCATGGGCTAGAAACAGACAAAACACAATTTAATTAAATAAAGCCTTGTTTAATTATTACTGACAAAACATTACATTACAAAGAAAACGGTACAACTGTTGCTCAAATTTCAAAAATTGGCAGTAGAGAGAAAATAAACCTTCTCAACGAACACTGCATGCAATAAGATAAATGCATTTTTTGTGTCTTGGTTAGGTTGAACAAAAGAAGAAAACATAACTGATCAGCATAATTAAAGATCTACAATATTAGTAAAGCATGCAAATAGGGAAAATATAACAGTTCCTGAAGATACGGAATTGCAATTAATTAAAACAGATGAGTCATTTGACACAAGAGTAAAGACGTAGAAGTGGTACTAACTTATTCCACATTCCACTGTTGCACACAATGCTGCACAATTTAATCGATGTTGCCAAATTTCATACAACACGCTGTTCTGTATCTGTTCTAGGACTGATTACCATAAAATATTAACTTTGATTAGCATAAATGTTTAATGGAGTATATTTATAAAATAGTCATTTTCTGTATAGAATATCTTCATCTCGTTAGGTATTTCGGCTATTCCTACTTCAGCTCATACACTAACATTGGTTATGAATCAAGGGTGAAGCGTGGATTCCATTATTTTATTTATATACAAGTTTTCAAAACAACTAAATGTGCTGACTAATAAAATCAGGAAATAAACTCCACGCGTTGCTTTTTATGATTATATGATTTGATGTGAAATAGGTACGAGGCTGTCTATATGACCTAGTGTTTTATTATGAATATTTCAAGGCAACCTCAGGATTTGTAGCAATTTTTATTTTTTATATCTACCAGAAATCCTACAAAATTGGTCAGGACATACGCTGTGATTTTTTGACGACCGTTGCTTAGTGTTTTAGCCAAATCATTTCAGATCTACCGCAACGCAAAAACGAGTAGAAAGAGTTAGGATTAAAATTTAAATATATCGATTTTTAGTCCAAAATGCGTTTTAAAAACAGTGTTATAGGTCATCTGTTTTTTTCATTCTCAAATCGACCAGAAACCCACCACAAATAAGCCATAAAATATCAAGTGAGCCAGGACATATTGTTTCTATAGTACTAAAGCATGACTTCGAAACGCAATTGTTTTTGGCACAAAGATTATTAGTCAATTGTTTTTTTTATGTCTGATTATTGGAAAATTGCTTTTTTATATAATAATCAAAGCACTAATAATTCATTGAATGGGGTATTAGTCTCATAGTGGAGGTAATATGGATACCTTACTTAATACTTGGAGATCGTGTCATTTGCTGGAACATCTGCTTGGAAATCTTCTTTTTTAATTTCTCAAGATTTTTGTTAGTGATTTTAATTTTTACATAGGTTTTGTCTCTGCATGCACACGGTTTCCATGTTGTCTTAGCAGGTTAAAATTATGATGTACGAAACGGATGATTAAGGGAGCTTGTACCAGCACCCGTTTTAAGGGAGATTTATCTCAAGAAAATGCCCCGAAGCATAATATTTTGATTGTTCAGAAGGTTTTCGCTTACTTAAGTCAAGACGTACGTGTGTTTCTTACTGGGTCATCTAGCGCACACAGTTTTATTTATTTTCTCAAACGATAAAATTTATGTCTGCAGAAAATGAATTAGTGGTCTAATCCCTATAAGTGCAAAGATGTTAGCTAAACTGAAAGACAGAGGAATCACTCATGTGTTTGTGACTGCCTGGTATAGAAAACACTCCATCCACTAGACTTGTTAGTAAACAAATAAATACACCGAAAAACTGAAAATCCCACGTCCACTGATATACGAAAACAGGCCATAGAGACAAAGAAGGGAATAGGAAGAGGTCAATGATGACGATAAATGCACATTATTAGTGGACCTTCACAACTTGAAACGTGCGCGGATTCATGCAAGAAGGATACTTATGGATAGTGAGAAAATGTCTTAGAGATGAGATCTAATTATATGAGCTTTGAAAAATATTCAGTTGTTAAATTCTGAATTTTGTGGATTATTTACGTGAGAAATGTTGGTGTGTACCTGGAGATTTAAATGAAACGACGTTTATTCAATTGTTTTATCTGAAAATCAGTGGAGTATTAAATTTAGTACTCGGTTGTAATATGTATGTATGCATGTATGTATGTATATATGTATTTACTTTTGGATCACATGTGGTTGATTTTTTTGTTTTTTTTTTTAATTTGTGTTTCGGAGCAACCAAGAATTATATGAAAATTGATACCATACGAAACATAGTGAAACCACAGTATATGCGATATTACATCACTATTGTGTTAAATGTGGACAGATATAGTAAAGATAGTTAAAATGTTCTGGGTATATTTTTAAGAACATAGTGTTAATTCCAATTAATGACGCTTACAATTAGTATACATGTATGGGTACATTGAATTCATAAACGTGTTTTGATACAAGTTGTCGCGAACGAAAATACAAAAGGCGGTTTTCCTATCTAGTATCTAACATGTAGGTCCTGCAACGTGTCCGATTTGATACATGGCTGAGTGTCGAACGCTTCGGTTAAGGTCTGTAAAATACAAGGATAGCTAATTTAGTGACATCTTGATTTCTCGAAGAAAATGGACTAATTTCGATTTCGTAAATTTTTAAATAACCAAGAGTGTAGAAGAATCATCATCATCATTACATAATCAAAAGTATAAATCGAATATACGGCACATTTTAAAGTTTCAATAAATAATTTTTGAATTAACAATTACAGTTTTATCCATTTGTTTATAAAAATTCCTAAGGAATTTTATTTTGTAATTGTTTCGTGTTCAGCGGAACACCAATACATGACAGGTTATATCATGCAGGTGAATTGACGTGAAGTGCCAAACCAAAGGATGCCCCTTGGCTGCCTGTTCTGCCTAGATTGAGTAGGATTCGAACCTACATCCTTATGATCGCGAGTTTGGTAGGCGAAGAACTGTGCTGCCTTGGATCAATCCTAAGCCAATGGGATGTACTCACCTACGTAGACTCTTTGGAACGCACCTTGCTTCAATGCACCACTGCAAACAAAGAAATGTATACCACACTATAATCTAACAGTCATTACTAATTTCGTAAAACCATTAATTCTAACATGTAATCATATCAAGATACAGGCGTACACACACACACACACACATATATATATATATATATATATATATATATATATATATATATATATATATATATATATATATATATATATATATATGTGTATATCTATATATATATATATATATATATATATATATATATATATATATACACATATATATATATGTTTGTCTGTGTGTGTGTATGTGTGTGTGTTTTACATTTGTACCAAAAGAGCAAAAATACAGAGTTGTAACCCATCGGTTCTTAATTGGACTGGTTTGCAGGGAATTTCATTAGGTTGCTAATTGACTACAGTTAAGTGTGAATTATTGTAAAACACACTGAATGGTTTTATTTTTAATCAAATCATATGATATTGCTTATATCATATCCCTTTATCAGAAAATACCATTTGATTATCTGAATAAGAGAGAGAGAGTGAGAGAGAGAGATATTACCATATTGTGTCCACATTGGGTGCCTCTAGCTGCATGATAATATCTGTCATTGCATTTGCCTGTAGATGGATCCTTACACTTTAAGTAGCAACTCTTTACAGGATCAGGCTTAAATAAAATGACAAATTGACGTATAACTCTAGGTGTATGCGGTCACTTAACTAACAAGCCACTCTAAGCCGAATGATTTCATCTAGTGATATGTTTTCCTGATTGTGAAACTGACGAACCAGGTTTGATACCCGTTAATGACAGTTCTTGTTTGTATCCTTTTGGCCGTTATATTGGTTTCGCAAATGGTCCTTAAATGCAGTTGGCTTTGGGAATAGGCAAATTTGTTTCAGAGTTGTAGATGTGATGTTTGCGAATCCGAAGTTAGGTTCCTTATATTTCTCCATCCCTGTTACATCTTACATGAAAGCCAATGAATGTATTACAAGTATATTAACTACTAACTAGGACCAAATAAATAAAAAAAATCAACATGGTTCACGTTGCAGTATCGCCAATTATTGGCATTCAAAATAAATGAATGGAATTTTAATTACAAGTCACCTTTCCAAAATCGAGTAAAAACCATGCCTATTTGCACAGGATTTGCGGGTTCTACGGACTCTCGGGGTTTAGTTTGTTCATTCTATGTTTTTTTCTTGTAATTGTCAATTGTGCTAAAAATGTCAATTTCCATAATTCAAAACACAAGTGGACCAAAACTAGCTTTACAGCTATTAAAGTCTAGAATGACCCAATCTGAATAAATGTAATGGGAAAAGAAACATTCTAACAACCGATTCGGCAACACAAATTATACACAACTACATTTTAATGATAACAATAGCTACTGCGCTAAAAGTTCCATGCTATGGTGAATTGTTTGATTAAAACAAATATAACTGCAGTATAAATTTTATGAGAGAATGAATGACATACAATTAGTTACTGCTTCAGATACTTGTTGTAGTGTAAATAGATACACTTCAAAAATTACAATAGCTAAATCTTATCAGGCAGTACATTATTAGTAATTATATAATCCTTGGTTAACTCAGCTAACCCTACAGCTATTATTAGTTTAATTATCTATTTTGAATACAAGTGTATATGGTGGCCAAAACTAAAAATCTAGGAATTTGTTTACTAACACACTGCATGACCCAAAGCTCAAATGTAAGGTTCAATAGTGACCTCCCTAAAACTGGCGACTAGAGTCAAGCCATGGAAAATTAAATGTATATCAGTCCAAAATATAATCAAAAACGACGTCGTTGCAAAGCAAGAAGTCTTCTTTCTTTCTAGCAAAGCCGTTATTAAGGTTGTTGGAAGCTTGATGGAATCATAAACCCATTATAAATAACAGACGAGCTGTATGCAAATCTTCACTCCTTGTGCTTGAATTGCCAAGCGAAATACATATTCATTTTCAGATATCAATTATTTATATTGCTGGTAATGTTTTGTTTTCTTGTATATATTTCTTGGTGTACTGTAAGATCCTTCTTTGGTGCCTTGCATTAGTTTACTCCTTGAATTTTTCCAGAGTCTTGAATGTTTCAGCTGATTTATGTACAATGTTTAGATCGAATGTCATAATGCATGTGTTGCATGTTATCTTCTGACTCTTCCTCGTATGTGTTTGTATCATCTAACGACTGTTTCAATGCATCTCCTAACATTTTGCAACCATGCCTGTACAGTGAAGCATGCTATGTCATTGTTCGTATATATTTAACTTTTGTACCAATTTAGATGAAATGGACTCCTTTGATTCCAGTCTAGCTTTGTCACTTACGAGGCGCAACATATTATTTCACTTGCAAATTTTACTAGCTGATACATTGCATTTGTCCATAATTTGACATTCAATATCATGTATGATTTTATTTATAATTGCATCGCTTTTTAAATACATATGTGGTTTTGCAAAGCCTTCTACTACTGTAGTGTAATGTAGTTCTTCTGATATAGTTTCTTCATTTGTTTTTCTTCGTATTCTGTGAGATGTTTTATACTCAGTTAGAAGTACTGCATTGTTTCCACTTATTTCTATCAGGAATTTTGTCAAACTCCTTTAGGAACTATATTCTGTTTCTTCTTGCGGAGTATATTTTTTGATATTTGAATGGAGATGGCATTCCATGCTTATTCAGAATTTTGTACTATATGCTCCTAGTGACACCTGCAGTTTTACAAGTTCTTCCTATGTTTCTTTCCTTTTCAACATAAGACAATACCGTTAGCACTAATGAAAATCTGAACTGTTTTGGTGAAGTTAAAATATGGATTTGACATATACAATTCTAACATATATACTTGAAAACCGGTGCATGTAATATGTGGGAGACATCTAGATTAGCAAACTTGTATGTGTTAACAGCAAGCAATGCTTATATATATCCGTAAGGTAATATATTCGCGTTGCCAACTAATATAACGTTATAATCATCACATGGCTGAATAACTTTGGCAATTGTGATCGTTTACATCTCGTGATTGTATAATCTAAGCAGTGCAATTTGTTGGTAGTTGTCATCATTGTTGTGCAGGAATTTGTTATTCATACTAAAATACAAATTGTGTTCGATAGAACAATTCATTATACTTTGCAGACTTTATTCTCATCATGATCTATTCTGAATTGATACAATTTTCACTTCAAACCTACAGAGAATCTAATCAGAATGTCCGAAAGTTCATCCTTGAATAATCCAACAATTCTCTTGTTTACTTTAGGAATGTTATCGATGCTAACCTTTTGATATTCACTAGTGTCGTAACATGTGATGCTCTCATTCGTGTCGCCATAACATTTGTTTGTGTCAAAATTATTACAAATTCGATATGTACCAAATAAACGTAGCTTCATATTATCACCGTATTTGCTTTGTTTTACCTGGCAGCAAAATGTATGCATTAGTCATTTCCTTAGCTCTAACACTGTAAATCCTCTATATATCGGATAAGCGATTTTAATAATTTTGTTTGCCGTACTCACATGGACTAAGTACTCATCTTTGATAGCTCTGTTTGCGAATGACATATCCTTTGGTAATATTTAATCTTTCATTTCATCTCAACATATTTTCATATTCGTCCTTTTCCTAAGGTTTTCCATTTGCTTGCCCAATACAGCTTAGTTTATCAACTTAAAGACTCCTTTTGAAATCGTTAGTTGCTCTTTATCATAAATTAGATGCATGATTTCAGCCAAGCTTACTGATTGTAAAGCATACCTTTATGTACTTTTGTTAGTCTCAAGCCTGATTCACGGTACATCAGAGATTTCAATAATGAATGATATACATGCTTTCAAATTGCAGTGTGATCAATACCATTTTTAAAGTTTTCTTAGTGTTTTTGTATCTTTTTCGAATTTATTTTCTAGTGGAGATCAATTATTTTTTATCGGGAAAAAGTTTCTCGGGTGCGAGATGGTAGTCATTTAGATAGTCGTGCTGGTCTTCAGGAATTTCCAAATCAACATTAGATATGTTTAACAAGGTTATTTCGATCTTTTTTGTTCTAGCATTTTGATTTAGTGTTCATTTCCCCATTCTAAGTATTTCACTGGTAAATATTAACGCAATCCCTATTACATTGACATGGAGGTCCATTATCATGATTTTAGCTTCATATCATCTTACTTTCCGTCATTTTTTTTTTCCATCTTCATCTTCAGAGAACTCCTCTGTTCTTAGTCCATTCAAGCAACATCTTTGTAAGTCCCAACCATTTCTGGTTTAAATGTTCAAAGAAATGTTATTCAGCTGTAAAGTATTTCTATACATTTCATTGAGGAAAAAAAAATTGTATTTTCCTTCTTGTCCACTTTGTGCTGGAGGTCATATTCCGATACTCATTTGAAGTTATAGCTGTACCATTAGAGACTTATATTTTTATATTTTTATGTCACTAATTTTCAAAATGTTAGGTCGGCCTGAGAAAGAAGAAGTATACATCTGTCTTATTGCCTCGTGTAAATATATATTAAGTTTCTGTTTTAAATCAGTAAATCTCCTTACTAGTAGTTCTTGCAGCAGACGATCTCTTTTAAGCTGTGAACGTGTGTCCCTATGTTGTAAAAAAACTGTAGTTACTCTCTCTCTCTCTCTCTCTCTTTACTCTTTTGTCTAGCGTTCCTTGTGTGCTCGTTCGTTTGATTTCTGCTTTCATTATTTCCCGCCTGATTAGGTATTTTACAACTTGGAGACAAGACAATCTTTTTCATTAGGATATCTAACATCTGAAACGTTGTACACTAAACTCAAAAGTTATATTCTATAAATGCTGAAGTTTACTTTGTATTTTTCAACAAGGAGTATTAATTCTTCGCTTGAATATGTTTACGTCTATCCAACTTATCCCAGCTTTGAATAATTATAGTGAATTAATCTTCATTTTCTTAGACTAAAATGTAAGCCAACTATTATTTTTATTTTTCTTTACTGTTTAAAGGTGATATTTGTATGTTAAAAGTTGTTTCAAGATATTGGCACTGATAATATATGCAACCTATTATACTTATTTTCCATTGTTGTTCAACTGTGATATTTATATCATACAACATGCTTCAATCTTGATACTGAAAAATTATTCAGCTTGCTATCCTTATTCCCAGCATTGTAAAATAAAAATTATGCACACAATGCAGCAACATTAGTAAAATACATTTTAATTTTGTCTACTTGCTTATTCTAAATTAATTTATTTTTTATCTTTTAGTTCATATGGAATCTGATCATTTTCAGTGCAGAGTGAATCCCCTTTTTACATATTGCATGCCTTTATAGAATTTAAATAAGATTCCTAGACCTGATTGTTTGACTGTTTTAAGCAAAATTTATTAATTATATTACTGAGTTAATACGCGACTTTTAAAGCCTCTAAACTTCCGGATATTACTAATTTCTTGAAACTTTTAAATGTCTCACAAATTTTGAAAAATAGGGGCTTCAGGGGTTTTTTTTAAAAATTGTACGTTAGAGAAGTTTACTAGTTGCCAATGCTTTTTTCTAAAACATGAAATGTTATTGTCCTCGTACCCGTTAACAGATCTGTTTATGTCCTAAGGTGTTTGTAATGACATGGTCACATGTATGAGCTAAGTGGCCTAGGATTATTTGAAGACCGAAAGATGATGTACGGTCAAATTTTGATGGCCTAGGGTTTTCGAGAAAAAATGGGACAATTGTTGGGTGGTCACATCTTCGTGAACATTTTGGTATTTAACCTGATGGAAGGTCACGTTGGTCTTCTAGGTTTTTTCTTTATTAAAATAGTTCAAACAGTTTTAAAGTGGATAGGACAGAGTGATTTCGCATTTTTGATCCACTAATTTGGTCCTGGGATATTGTAAGGACTGTAAATATATTCAAACGTATTATTTTATATTCAGTCCTTCATAAGGCAACTTTAAAAATAATAAAATATACAATTACTGTATATATTTCAGTACGTCACTTTAAGTTGGTCTTTTGTATTCAAGCAAGTAGTTGGAAGAAATACAAAAAGGCTGACGTATAACATGTACCGGTATGCATACTCAGTAGTGAAATACATGACAAAGACTGACGTATTACATGTACCGGTATGTATACTCAGTAATACAATATAGAACAACCTCTAACGTAGTATATGTACTGGTATGTATACTCAATAATGCCTTACATGACGAAATCTGACGTAGTATATGTACCGGTATGTATACTCAATAATGCCTTACATGACGAAGTCTGACGTAGTACATGTACTGGTATGTATACCCAGTAATAAAATACATTACAAAGTCTGACGCATTACATGTACCGGTATGTATACTCAGTAATGCAATACATGACACAGTCTGACGGATTACATATACCGGTATGTATACTCAGTAATCCAAACTAATAGTTTAGGTCATCTTTTATAGTTTGTACGAGGGATCGAATGTGTGTGTGGTGTGTGGGGTGTTAAATTAAGTAAATATTCGGGTGATTTTAAGCCAGGTTACTTCAAATTAAAACTGCTGTTACGTGGGGGTGAGGGTTTGTGGAATTTAGAACATGTTGACAAAAGTATTTACACAATTGTAATAATCGCATACATGCATTTGTGTCTTTAAGTTAGAGATGGCTTTACAATATTAGTAAATTACATGTATCAATAGTTTTTGGCTGCAAGGGGGTCAATACAAACCTGTCATGTACATATATCTGCTTTGATCACTTTTTTAATAACTCATTTTCTTTAAGGTGTTTCAAAAAAAAAAAAAAAAACATGGTACTCGGTCAGTAGAAGCAGTATAAAAATATTTTTAAAAATGTGTAATATCTAGATCTTCTAAAATATAAAACATTATGTTTCTATTTCATAAGCTCACTTTATGTCATTCTCCTTTACTAAGACAAGCTGTTTGAAGAAATGCATGACGAAAGCAAATGTATTACATGTACTGGTAGACGTACTTAAAGAAAGATTAAAGTTGGAGGAATGACTCACAGACACGATCATTACGTAGGATTGCAGTAATTACAGCAGCATTAACATATTATCTGTGCCGGGAAAGACGTACATCTCTATCCTCCTGACCAGAGTGAAATACCGTTGACTGGAATTGCGTAAGAAAGACCAGACTAGCTTCACACCATGAAGGTCAATCACGAACCTCATCTATATCCTCAACACATTGATTAAACCCGCAAGGAATTCAACCAGCCACTATGGATAGCGTACGTTGACCTAAAAACTGCTTTTGACTCAGTCAACAGAGTGGCCATTTGGCTTTTACTCAAGAGTGTATGACTCCCTGCAAGTTTCTGAACCTAATAAAAGCCATCTTTACCGACACCATCCTCTATGTTAAAGCCGATTGGGAAAGTTCACAGTGGCTTATTATCAACAGTGCGTTCGCCAGGAAGGTACCGTTGCCCTGAAAGTTTACATCCCAATGAACTGGACAATGGGGCAAATAGCAAGGAAGGAACAACTGGGTACGCCCATAACTGACACAATCTTTACAGACATTGATTGTGCCGACGACGTTGCTCTATTGTCTGAGTTGCTACAGATCTTACTGTTCAGTCTGGGCATCATGTAGGAGGAAGCTAAGTTTTTCGCCCTCGACCTCAGCTGGAGTAAGACCAAAATTCAAACGTCCAGTCAACAAGCCATCACGTCTGCAAAAACGCCACAGGGGCGTGTATTTAAGATACACGACTCGTTTAATTATATCCGCTGCTCACTCCACAGCCCAAGCAGCTGTGATCCAGAACAGGCGCTGGAAGGAACTCGCTCGTGGCTGCACGAAAACGATGGACAGATACGTCTGGCGCTCAAAGACCAGCCATGTACAGTGCGGACATCTTGACATTTACAGCGGTAATGGCTAAAATGATTAGTATATGGTATACTTCGGTTAACGTAGCTACTATTTACAATTTAAAACTCCAAACAACCTACCATGGTTACATCAGCTTTAGTTTCCAAACAAAATACTGCCTCTAACGCAATCAGGTGCAGCACAACATGTGGTAGAGAAAAACTTGCTGGTCTAGTACAAAGAGGAGTTCGTCAGCCCTGGGTATCGGAAAATATCCGTCAGATGGCCTTATAAAACTCCGTTCAGAATAAAGATCGTTGTCTTGTTACGGCCAACCTTTGCATATAAATACCATTTACATTGAGTAGATCGTCTTTCTCCCGATATTATGCTAATCGAACAGCAAAAGGAATGTTAAGTCATTTGACAAGTTGACATCGCTTATAATAATATATATTCATTCCTGGAGATGGGAACGTGTCCACACACCCGCACATGCATTGCATACACCGACACACACACAAACTGCACATACCCCACAGTAAGCAGATCCGGGCCCAAAATGGACCTGACACTGATCATTAGGAGTGTTCACCTCTCCTGGCTGATTCTTCGTATGCTCTTTATATTCCTGCTTGTCGTAGAAAGGACCTGGATGATGCACACAGTCTCTGAAATATAAATATTGACTGTTTGTTGTGATATATACATTGATAGGTAGTGTACGGGGATATTATTTGATCAATGGGACCGTATACGGACAGGGGCAACTAACATTAGACCTCCATTTTCAAATGGGTCCCTATACGGACAATGTTAGTTTAACTTCAGCCCACAGGAATAACACGATAAACCTTTAAACGGAAAATATTAGCATTATTCCATTTGATTAACATTATAGAACTATATATGGACAAGGGAACATGTAATGCAAAATTGTATGGTATATGAACAAAGGGAAAGCTAATGTAAAAAACACCCACACCTCTTGACTAAAACAAATAACTACTGACCAACACCAACACTTACTGACCAATACTTACACATACCAATCAATACGCCATCTTACTGACCAGCAGCTATACCTACTGACCAACACCCACACTGACTCACACAAAGTGTGGGGTATAAAACAAGGCAATAAAATCAAAGTTTAACCCCGAGTAAGCAAACTAAATGCATCCACAACCACTAGAACCTCAATAACATTCATACAATCTCCTTAAAATCCCCTACCACAGTTATAACCCGTTTACTCATAGGTGTGAGATAAGAGGGGAGAAAAGGTATGAATATTAGTACATCCAACAGACAAGCATACAAATCACCCATGAAAAGAGTAGGAGTATTCGCCATACAAAACTACACTATTACTAACTCAATATATTATCAGTCATGAAAAGAGAAGAGGGGATTTAAGTCTTAGCTGTTATAAACAAAAATACAGACAAAGACAAACCCACAAACAAACACATAAAACACTTATTTTGGCTAGTAAGGAGTAGTATCCCTTTTTCTTAAAGATATGGGTAGCCCTGCCACTTGTCACATTGCTTCACTGTTCTTCTTTGTAAATATTCTCAAATACTCTTTTTTGGCACCCTTGTCTTTTAATGCGCACTCATTTTTTCACACCGCTGTGCATGTGATCTCGGTTGTAGCCCACGATGGCTTTACATACATGAGGCCGTGTGGATGAAAGAGGACGCAGGAAATGATAGTAGATGACTTCACGTTGGTCCACATCTTGACATGTGTTAAGAAAAAATATGATTCACGGGGCCAAGGCACCTATATTATATATGTGTATGACCGAATTGTGCTTGAGTTTGAGTTTCCACCAATTCGGTCCAATATAACATATTTCAGTCAGGGCGTGTTCCCTATCACCCAGTCAGAGTGCAGTGGACGCATTAAGTTATATTCAATTGATATATATATATATATATATATATATATATATATATATATATATATATATATATATATATATATATACATTATATAGCCTAATGGCCTTTATCTTGAAGAACATAACAGGTATCTTGACTTTTCGCTTGCGAGGAGTCTCTCTATACGTCTTGTTGGAGGTGTATTTTCGAATCACTCTCTGTAAATGTCGGACTTGAAGTGTCATCTTGTGTGGCTCTTCCACAGAATGAAATGTATTGGATGTATTCTTGTTGTACACTTGGGTGTGTATATATGTTCCATCTTCTACCGGTCACCCTAAAATTTTGATAAGTGGTGACTCATCATTGCCATGGAAATCTGATGTTTCCTTTATGAACGAGAAACGTGTGCTGGTACGTGTAATCAACACAAACCTCTTCGTTACGGTGACAAAGAACGTGCCTTGATAGGAACGTGGATGAGTGTCGCATTGTTTCATGATCTCGATCGTGGATACCGATTGTTAAATACATACGAACTTTGGCACGTTTCTAGCGCAGAAAAATACCAACAGATGACGACTCGAGTCTAGGTATTTTGTTCCGGCTACGTTAAAATGTTTCTCAAATTGAGACAATAAGTTAGCGTATATTTCTCCCGGTGCCACCTCCAAATAAAAATACGGTACCACACGGGTACACTCCTTCAATATAAAAAGGACAGTACCACACGGGTACACTCCTTCAATATAAAAAGGACAGAGTTCAAAGATAGAAAGATCCTTGTGGGTAATGTTTCACTCACCCAAAGCTGAAATCAAACGTTTGTGATGATTTGATGAACCTTGCAGCAAGAGTGATGATATGTCTTGCTACGCTAGTGATGAAGACATATCAATGTGGCACAAGTTCACTATCCAAAGTTAAATGATGTAGAGTTTGTTCATGCACCATGGGACAGGAGCGATGCTACTCCCAGCGACATTAGTGATGCATCGCGACCTTGCTCCACTACCGAAAGGGATGCCATCCGTGTTCATATCTATATATGTAATCTATGCACTCTCAAACCATTCTGGATATCACAAGCTCATCTCGAAGCAAGAATCAAATAAGAATGCATGCTTGCTGTGGCTTTGCCTGGCTACTGTGATTTTGTCAGGCGATTCCAAACGTTCAGAGGGAAATGGACCAAATATATGGATGGACCCTCTACCATAACTTTAGCAAGAATAAGATTTGCGAAAAGATCGCTTCCTCCACTCGAGAAAATTGTAGTTTGGTTATATCCAAGATTATTCACATATCTATAAGTTTACCAAACCCACCTAAAACAAGACTCAGACGCACTTTTCCATAAATTATTCAATCAAAAGAAACATTTTCTGTAAAGAGTATTTTGAAGAGGTTTAAAAATAATAGATATACACATGTTTGTGCATTCTTTGAAAATAAATTGGGTGAGAAATATTAACATCTTTGAACATAAATGGAAATATATTTGAACAACTTCCACGCCAAATATAGAAAAATTTATTACTTTCGGCATGCATTTGTTGACAGAATTGAGAGATACTTTGAATACATTTTTGACAGACGCATTTGCAGCATATATTGAATTACATGACACATTTACAGTAGAGGACTTTCTCAAAACGCCAATATGGATTAATCCTAATATTAAAGTTGACACTTATAGTGTTATGTAGATGCAATGGGTGAAAAAGAGAAATCTGTATCTTAACGATTTAGTCAACGAAAACGGTTCATGGAATAATATAGATTTTTTTGTAACAAGTTTAAAATGCACGTTAAGCTTTGAGAGTTTCAGTGCATAATCAGAGCCATCCAATCTTGATCTAACACATCTAATATAAACATAAATTGTAATATATATGTATATATATATATACATATATGTAGAGAGAAAGAGAGAAGAAGATATATATATATATATATAGAGAGAGAGATAACTAGATAGATATATCGATTTGTCATTTTTATACATAAATCCTTAATGTTGCTCATTAAGGAAAAAAAAGTGTGTAAAGGTTTACATCAACAAGTAAAAGAAAATACTTCCAGGCCAACATCACTATTGAACTGATATCAATCATATGAGTTATAAATGAGAGCGACTGGAATTAATACTTGTTCTTGCCTTGTAAATTAACAAAATGTACTAGACTGAGATGGTTTCAACCTAAAATAATGTTGGAACTGTTCCACAGCTGAGTCAATGCTTCCTGGTTTAATCGGGGCACCAGGAGCAAGTGTAATCATCTGCACAATTTTCAAGTTTCAAAAAGGGAGATACAAGTGTAATCATCTGCATAATTTTCAAGTATCAAAAAGGGAGATACAGTGATCAATCTTGTTTTGTTGCAACTGAAATCATATATTTATAAATGTAGACTCAACAGCGAAACACCGAACTTAACTCACTTAATAAAAGAAATGAAGTTATACCACATGTATATAAATTGTACATTAAATAGGTTTGATAACAAATGTGAGCTATATAAACATCTTTTCGAATGATTGGTGTTATGCTTATAAAACATAATTATAATTTAGAAACAGCTTTTTTGTTGAGTATATTAGAAAGGAAAAGAACGTTCACTTTATAGCAGTTGTGTATACACATATATTCAGTAGATCAATTTCAAAGATGTTAATATTCTAGATTGCGAAAGTACTTTTTGTCTCCTAATTATTTTTGTTTTTTAGGAGATTAGTAGTAAAGAAAAATAATAATTTAAAATGATAACATAACGCAACTATTATCAAATGAGTGAAGAAAATGTTTACTGTATTAAACGTTTGTAATAACAAGTGACTGTTTTCTCTCCTATAAGGTAACCAATATTAAATTATGCATTGGTTTAAAATTATGACATAATACTATGTATTAGTGCTAACCATTATTCCCGGTACAGTAACTCACACTGATAATGAATTGTGAGGTAGTCAGTGGGATTCAACCTATGTACTGAGAATGATAAAAATCAAATGATTTTTAAAAAAACAAATGGTATTGGTTGGTTCGTGAATTTTGAGAAAAATTATTTGACATGCTCTCTCATTTTCTCTTTGTAGATATTTGCTTTGAGTTTCTAAGGATGATGGTTTCATATAGGTCCGCGTGATTCCTCCTCACCTGCAATATATCCTTCTTTTATACTACACCTAGGTATGTTTTCTGTTATGTCCGCACTTAAAGCGTATAAAGCTTTGCGTTCACCAGTTTTGCCATCTATCGTCGACGCGTCAAGAATGACTCACTATTGATAAAGTGGAAAAGTAGAGTAAGGCTATAGGCTTGTTTCAGAGGCTAGAGCACATCCTAGGCCTGGTGGAGGAAATGGAGTGATATCCGAACAAACATCACCTCATGAGGGAGGTCGCCAAGATCAAAAGTGCAAGCGCTTAGGATAAACTGGAGAGGAAGCGCAAGACAAAGGATAGGGAGCAACAACGCGTCAATGAAACTTGGGGGATAGTTAAACAGAAGCCCAACATATCTTGAGGCAGCAAGAGTCAGAACAGGCCGTGATCTCCGCATATGGAGGATTGGGAGATGGGGGTAGATCCGAGTAAGTTTACACTGGTAGTCTTCATCTTCATCAACCCATCATAAAATTTGGATCCTGTGGAGCTCGGCCTGAGAATTATGGCCACCCACCAGATCTCACAGAAACAGAAATACTATTTAATAACTGCAAACAAATGTGTGCTTTTATATGTTTAAGTGTTTGCCCTTTTCTATGTTTTTCCTTAACAGCTAAAATGTAAACCCCTCTGTCCTTTTCATGCGTGATAATATAGTGAATAATAGTACTGGGTGATTTGTCTGTTTGTGCATATGTGTAAATGGTTGTATCCTTTTCTCTCCTTTCACGTCACTTCTATGGTTATAGGGGTTATAAGAGTGGTAGGCGATGTGTTTATATTTTTTATATTGGAAATATTAGGGAATTTATAGGGGTTATGGAGGTTTTAAGGAATTTAGTTTTGTTTATAGGTGGCTTAACTTCTAATGTATCCCCTTTTTCAACATCCTACCCTTTGTGCGGGCCAGTGTGGGTGTTGGTCAGTGGGTATGGGTGCTGTTCTGTAAGACAGTACATTTATTAGTAGGCGTAGATGTTGGTCAGTAGGTGTTTGTGTTTGTCAATAGTTTTCTCTGTTGATCTATATATGTCAGTGTTTTTACATTACCTTTCCCGTTGTCCATATATGGTCCCATAATGTTAAACCCATAAACAATTTTTGCATAACATTTTCCTTGTACGTATAGAGTTCCGTAATGTTTATCCTATGGGATAATGTTAATATTGTCCGTAAAACGGCCCATCATGTTATTCATATTGACTAATGTTAACTTTCCATAGTCCATATAGAGTCCAAGTTCAAAATGGGGGCCTAATACATTAATTTACTTGATTAACTAATATGATAATTTTTCTTAATAAACTAGCGTATCTTTCTTCCAATATACCTACCTATATAACCGCTAATATGACTGCATACATATCATTGCATCTTTTCGAACATACAGAAAGACAGACGCACATATGCATATTGGATACAATAGAGCATATATACACATACATATATCCCTGTAAATACATCTTTCTCATGAGGAAAAGTTGTATTTATATTCATTATTTCGACATTGCTTCTTAATTGCGGAGGTTTCAATTTGACCGTTTCTCCCAAAGTGGGTGAGTAAAATTGTGTTCCTCCTAAACAACTACTGGTCAAGCCAGTCATTTGTATCAGAGGTAGTCGGAAACGAATGCAAGTTTATAATGTTATGTGTCTTAATATACATTGTACATACTTGTCCTGTAGTTTGCTCTTGAACGCTTCCACTGAGCAATTAGAGAAAATCCAGATGTTTCTGGATACTGGCCTATCTGGGTGGACTTCTACATCTCCGGGAGTCATTATAAATGAATCCTCAGCTTTACAAGCTGTTGCATTAACTTCGCCGTCGTGACTTGCTCCAAGACTGGAAATAACAAGCAGGCAAGACGCATGGATATAAACCAGATACAGTGTAGCTTATATATACTGTTACCAAAATATGGGCATTCAGCAAGAAAAAATGTTTAAATTCCTTTCCGATAGTATTAGTATAATAATGCAAACATAAGCTTTCTTCTTAGTAAACATTTTTGTGGGTAATTGACTATTAGAACACACAAATTTAGACAGCGTAATGCGATCACTAAGAAGTAATATGTATAGGTACTTTTCGAAAGTAAAAACATCCTTTAATATTTTGTAGGTTATAAGTTTCAAATAATTTAGAATGTCTGCATTATATTGTTGCAGATATTCACCTTTAATCATATCTTCAGTTTAATTTTCGACAGGGTATGTAGTAAAACTATCCTGCTGATATATACATATAGTCTTTTTCAAAAAACACAAATGGTTTTAAAGGCTAGCTGACCAATCTAATTATAAGGCAAGGTGGGAATGTTCACCTAATCGCATTTTGGTGTCTAGATGCGTAGCGTCGGTCACGCGGTCTCATGAGAGCCTAAATAAGTCACTTCTGTGGCTTATACTATACACCGTATACAATGTAAAGTCTTTTCATCTTAAACATCTCTCAACCAATTTTCATCAACATTTCGCAACATATTTCATAGTTTTCAGATAATTACTATTATCTTTCCTTACAGAGAAAGAAAAAGAAAACGATTGTATAAATAGCTGCAAGTACAAGTGGGCTGAGCATTTTCCTCAAATCCGATATGTCAGTTGAGTATCTAAGTTTATGTATTTTACATTGATGGAATAGTATTCATTTTCGACGACTCATATGATACTGTGATTAGTGCTTTGATATAGGAAACCTGAAATCCGGAAGAAACCATCGCCGTTGGATTGGCGGCAACTGGCAGTTGCTCGTGTGGAAATCAGGAATCCAATATGGGGCACCAACAATGGTAGGCGAGTTAAAATAAATGCGGGAGACAAATTGGGAGCCAAGAGTTGACTTACTTGTGTCCAAGTTCGTGTGCTGCTACGTGCGACGTTAAAAAATAATCACGTGTCCGGACAATCGAAAGTCTTCTTCCAACGTGACATACAAACCCTTTATAAGCAACGCCTGAAAGCAAAAGCAAAAGAATAAGACTAATGCTTAATGTATACGAAAGTATTTTATCGATCTCAATGCAATGACATTCAACATCACTTTGAATCAATACATTGCAAAAGCAAATCAAATAAACTCGGGAAACACAAAGCTAATATCACAAGGATTCCTTCGAAATAATCAGGTATACTAAAATACATATAGTGACAACACAAAATGCCAATAACGATATCTGTTGGCCCGATTGTGTGTGACTATGGAATTGCATTTCATGACAAGATAAATACATGCTTCGTTACATTAGCTTCGAAGTTTATTTAAATACTCCTAGATACTGCTTAAATATGTATTATACGTATGAAAGCTATTATGTGCAAAATTTCATACCAACTATCAAAACTTCGAGTCACATTCAAAAGACTGTCATCTTTTCGCTTAATCGCAATAGACTTAACAACGTTCAAGGACGGGTATTTACTTCTTTCACTGCTGAAACAGTTATGGCATAGTTACATTCTTTGCGTCGTGAAAGTTGTCGACTGAAGAAAAAAAATTAGAAATTATCCTATACAAAAGTGTTATGCATAATAGCTTCAGTAAGTACCGATTGTTCTACCCATTACACACTTCATAAAATAAGTCAACAAATTAGCATGAAGAAGAATTAGTGTCTGAACTACTAGGTTAAGACCCTTGAAACAGTTTTCAACACTCAGTTAGTTGGATGCATTAAAGAAGGCTAAATTATTGTAGCTATAGTACTTATGTTCATAACTGTAAGTCATATGGGGTCGGAGACAACATCACATAACTTAGATTATGACCTTCCCTTACCGTATTACAGATATGCATGGATCGCAGGATAATATCAATATGATTCAGTACAGTCAGTATGTTACCAGTATGTTACTTGGAAAGCCAATGTTAGAAATAACGGAGAGAGAGATAGAGACAGGCAGAAGCAAAGATCAACAGACAGACATACATATTAACCTGACATATTAGTAAAATAGTATTGCCCGTGTACAATGTGCATCAAAAACGCACAAACTGTAAACTACTCTAAGCACATGCACACAATATATATGTTGTAGAAGTGATATTAAAATGTAAAAGCTGAAGCTTGATACATGCAAATATTCTTAAGTTCAAAACGCCTAGCAATGCAAAGCTATACTGATATTGCATCAACCAAGCTGATACAAATGTTGGCAGTAACATTTAAATATAAGATATTGTTCAGAAGTAAAATGAAACTAACCCGAGGTATGTTTGAAATTGAAAATTAGTCGCTCCGTAAGTTGCATGTTACCAAGTCTCAAGGTGAAATATTCAGATTTTTCTGTATCGTGCTCCTATTCTGATTAATCTCAAATATGTGCCAATAATTGGCAACTACAAACATGCATCCGTACATACATACATACATACATACATGCATACATGCATACATACATATATTGAAACCCATCTAAACCGTCCCCTTTATAACCCGACGTCACCTGCATACTGACCAAATATGGTGGCCCCAATAAGGTAGTGTTAGCACTAATTTAACCTCCAAATACTGGCCAACTCTTTGCAACGGCATACATTGTTTGTCCCTATCTATCTAGTTATCATCATACTTGCTATATCAACCATCTGCATATATGGTCCATTAGTATATATAACCTAGGTCAGGTGGTTCCAATAGTATATAAACCAATGCAACTTTGCCTGTATATGACAGCTACGTACATACAAATACAACTTTCGGGTGGTCCTCTTAGTGTTTATTGATTTGTGAAAGTTGCAGTTCAGTTTCTTTTGGTAAAGTAAAACGTCGTTTTAGCTGCATAACACCATGAATATTAAGTTTTTTAGTCTCATATAGCTAATAATAAGATATATATTAAAGTTACTTTAAGTGCAATTAGAATTGACGAGTGAAAGCATATGAAAAAAGTTAAACCTGTCTTGGTTGACTTTACAATGTGGTCTTTGAAGACATGTGATATGGTATTTTAATGCATGTTTTTCTTATACATATTAAGTGTTAAGGACAGACTAATATTTTCTGGTGAATTTAATAGTTTTTCCCTTGAAGTCATGCTCTATGTCTTTATGCAAAATAAAATCCTCACAAATATTGGTAATTATGAATTCTAAAAGCAATTTTGTAGTTGTAAACGAACATATATTTCGAAAACATAACCGATGCAATCGGTAGGAGACTGTTTGGGTGAAAATTACCCGTTCAAATTTAAACACATTTCATGATTGTACGTTTTTTACTGTCTGAAAAGGTTTACTACCAAATACTTTGAGGCAGCTGGAGCATCCCATCGGTTTTAATGACTCCAAAATAAGAAATTAATTTGTCACTGGCATGTATTAAGCATAGTAATAATTTGTATGACAAATTATTTATTGAGAGAGAGAGAGACAGATAGACATACAGACAGAGAGTATACTTACCCTCAGAAGTATCGTTATCATTGTTTTCATATAAGGTGTGCCTAAAAAGAAAATATTTATTTATGTGCACTTGTAGAATATACTTTTTGACAAACTGGCAAAATATGTATTCCTCATTTACAGACAAAACATGGTATTCATAGTGAGAGTTTAGAAAAACATATTAAAATCTGGTGCAAAATTGAACATTTTCCATACGAAAGGTACGAATTGCCATAAAATCTCAAAAAATGGATTGCATGGATAACAAGATAAAAATATTAAACAGGGGAGGTATAACAAAACTGTTATCTCATTCCTATACATGTGTGGCATAGTTTACCATATGAGAAAGCCGCGTGTAATAAACCTATCCCACCTGGCACGAAATTGACTGCCCTTTGACTGTTATCCAACGAATGTTCATTACAATTGTAGCGCATAGGATTGATCTATAATTATCAGTTTCACCACATTATTTGACATATAAATGAGAGAAAGATGGTCCATTTTGTGCCTTGGTATAAGATATGGAAAATTCACACCAGACGATAGCTGATAAAGTACGCATCTTTCTGTACAAAAATAAGAACAGAAAAGGTCATGACATCTACATAAGAGGATTTCAGTCTTTGTTATTTTAAATATGTGATAATATTTTTTATTTACCCCATTTGCTAAAATAATTCGTTATATGTACATATACATATCTATCTATATATATATATGCATTTGAGTGATCTACTGATTTCTTACGGCGGAGTGACACGCACTAAGAACAATTACAAGCACCAAATATATCCAATATATATATTCCTTATGTTTTGTTTCCATGAACCCAATTTGTTTTTTTTTTTCATAACAAAACTATATGTATTAGGAAAATAAATATTGTATTTACGTTTTCGTGTTTATGGTTCTTCTTTGCTTCCCAGTGTATTTAAAAAGATATACTTAGATCTCAAAAGCACTTGTCTTGTTGTCACGGAATTGTATAAATCCCTTTCATTTATTAACTACATGTACTCGTGTTTCGTTTTTGATGTAACAACGATACCCGAGGGTGATTTATGTATCTTGTACAATATTTCGAAACAGTGAGTTCGGTTCACCCTATGCCCCACGTGCGAAGTGCTTTCGATGGGAAAAACCGAATACATCAAGCGCAGGGACGATGTAGGGCTGCATCGTCTGTGTATAAATGCCTCACCGTAACACTAAATCTTTACATTACGGAACGTCTTGTCAGTGAGCAGTCTACTTAAGGATTTGCACATCTTCAGCTGTTGAGGTATGTAAATTATTTATCAATTTATTATGTATATTTTTTATGTAGCTTCGACTTTCGTAGTACAATGCAAAATATGTTCCATTCTTGTTTGTGACTTAATAAGAGCTTTGTATTAGCAATAGAAAGTGGCATTCTTAGGAAACGTTTAGTACCATAGGATTATTATCGGACATGTGTAGGTTCACTTCTGAACTTGATTATTGCTTTGTAATGTTGTGCGTATAATGTAATTTGTATAACTTACCGTATATAACGTCATTACGTGTTATCGTATATGCCCGTGTCAATCATAATACACGGTGTTATATTTATTTTCAGCTGATCAGAGTCGACAAGGTCCCAGCTATAGAGCTGACCATACAAGTTGACCATAGCAGCTGTAAAGCTCACCATATCAGCCGTAGAGCTGAATTAACAGTGTGTTGCTTGATTAGCAGGTGATCGGGCGTTGATGATCGATTGGTGGGCGCTGATCGCTTGATTGACCAAGGAATTGAATGGTGGTCGGGGACTACCTGTAATGCTGACTGCTTGATTGACCAGTGTGACTGATAGCCAAGTGTGCCAGTGACAGAGTGTTTTGTGTTACTCCATACATGTGATTTTTTTTAGCCGTGGGCTAATTTTGGGGTTTGTGATACCCAGTGGTTGGGATTGTAAAGATATTTTGTGTGATATCTCTCCCATTGTTTTCATCATTTTATTATTTGAATAAAATACCAGTATAAATTTTTTATTATATGAGTAAAGTACATCATTTTACTATTTGAGTAAAACACATCATTCTTTTCGTCGTTTGAAATTACTGTGAATCATTAACATTTGTCTTTGTACTGTGTATTTATTTATTTGTATTCACATTTGGGTTACATTATATGGTTCGTGCTGATTATGTTAATTTGTCCAATATTTGGACCTTATACACGCACGTATTAATCATAACCTTTTTTCCCATTCAAGTCATTCATCAATAAACATTGCATTTGTATCATCATCAAAAGTGTTCTGTTATAAATCCAAAATCCAACCCGGTTATCTTGTTACACCAGTTTATCTGACTTTGTGCACCGTACATTAGCATGTTTGTTGTCTGAATAATAACCTATGACAAGAACTTGTAAGTTTATCTAGGAACATACTTTCGATTAAAATATGATTTATTTAGATTTTGACTCAATGGAAAGTTCAGTACTGAAAAACAAATATAGATGATATATAGATACAAATAATAGCTTACGGAGTACTTGTGGACTAACGATCTTTTGGTTCCATGTTTAAGAAATGATGTTCATGAATCGAGCTTTCTCAAACATATATCCAGTCAAAAAATCAGTCTCACAGTGCACTCACGCCATCTTGCGACAGACACGAATGATGGGCGAGTTATGTCGATAGTTTCTGGAGATAATCCTAACGTTGCGAATGCATAGACTTCACGTGGAATATGCTCAGATTACTTCCAGAATGCGTTCCGAAAACACTAAGAAATGTCTCTCAAAGGTACCTTTTGCCACTTTTCTTCTTTACGCTTACTATCTTTTGTAAAAACGTATAGCCCATGGAACACTATAGTAACACTGGTCTCCAAAAGAAATTACTTCTGATAAATTATATTGTTGTTTTCACAATTAGATAGGTCCAGAGTCCTTGATAAAGGCAGACAAAAGGAGCAATAACTCCGATAAAGAACAACAAAGAGACAAAAAGAAAAGAAAACAGAGAAAGCTAGTATGTGTTAAAGAAAACACCAAGTGCATAAAAAAGACAAGAATAGTTCACAGATATTGGCTTTCATCAAAGGAGAGATACATTTTCGAAACATATCATTTCGCTATATCTTCTTCTAGCGACTTGCCGCTCCTTCTGATTGAAAAACACAAAAGTGTATGGTAAAGCTAGTAGCAAAACTAATATGGAAAACAGGGATTACATTATTTCATGGAAAGTATAGTTCATACTTAGCGCACCTCAACATAAATATATATATATATATATATATATATATATATATATATATATATATTGTTATTTATGATGTTTATATAATATTATAAATATTTTAGGAAATTATAAATGTTTCTTCACTTTAATATTTGCTTAAACCTTAATGTTGTTTATCAGGAAAACATGTTAAACTATTGTTCTTGAATTAGGTTGTTTACTTAATATTTGAGTTCAAGGATTGTTTTGACAAACAAGATGTTGATTTCAATTTGAGGTCAAGAATGATTTTGCTTACAGATAAAACCAGAATTTAATTTCAGTTATGTGTCAAAAATCACATAGGCCTTAAATTATTATATAATATGATGTCATGTGACCTATCTTTATATATACCATGTTTAGTGGACAGTTTTTTAGTTTGGACATTACCATCAGTCTTTTATTGAGCCATTACAGTTGTGGAGAATCATTCAAAACTCTGAGGGGAATTATTTAAAATATTTATTGGATGATAAAAGTGCTCATACACTTTTGGATTTTGTTTTTGAATTGATGATTTTGGGATTTATGTGAACTTAATCAAATATATTTTGGAGTACTTCATTTTGGCATATCAGCACATTAAAGACTACTGGGACATCAGGACATTAACGACTATTGGCACATCAACACATTTAAGAATGCAGTCATTCATTCGGAACATTCTATATTTAGGACTTGTAATTGGGACCCTTAGATTTTGCGGATTATTTGGAATTTAATTCACATTGCTGTAAGTGTTTTCTTGACGTTTCATTTTAATTATCTTAAAATAAATTGCATGTTGATTTTTACTTGATTTGTTTGTTTCACTTTCTTTCTGTTACATTTTTTTAGACCATAGAGTGGTAACAATATATTCATGTATATATATATATATATATATATATATATATATATATATATATATATATATATATAGACGTGTTAGTAATTAGATAATGAACGACAGATCATCTACTGCAGGTTAAAAATAACTTTCCCGCTCTATGTGTTGTCTTCGTTTGATGCGAGATATCAACACTGCGAATAAATGTGAAACCAAGTTTACCGTGTCCAGCTTCTATTTGTCGCCAGAAAAGAAAAAAAATACATTGTTTTAAAATGCACTTTCAGCACTTTATTTAGGTATATCATGCCGATAAAAATAGGGGTTGAGTACCTTTCCTAAGGACACAGTGAGGCAGTCGAACTGGGTTGACTTGAGCAGCAATATTTTATTATTAATTTTCTCTCTGCTTTTTGAAACTCTTTTTTTTCTATTTTAATTACTACTAATATCGGAAGACGAAGAGATTGCAAATTTTAATCATTCAAACCAACATATACAAACATATCCTAACTGCATTGCCATTTTAATAACATGTTGTTTTCATATAGAAGTCGCTGCATAAAATTGTTATGATGCCACCCATTATCATATTGTATCATAAAGATTGGGAAATCGTCTGTTTGAAGTTTATTTGACCATATAGGTTATGGGATTGATTGGAGTTGACCTATAAACAAGATAAACCAACACAAACGTCAGATGTATTTAGTCTATTTCAGTGAAAGGATAATAACGTAAGTTTAGTTATGGTTAGGAAATATTAAAGACCCTCTGATATACGATAAAGCTTAGATATCACCTTTTGATCGTATTCCCAGTGTAAGGGAACGTATATCCCAGCGTAATGTAGAAAACAAAAATATCACAATTTTGTTAGTAATAAGTAACTCAACTTTGAAAAAGCTAGGAAAATATATGCTTTGCATGTCTGCTCAGCGTTAAAGGCATTTTTATTCATTTTATGTTGTGTATAGGCACTTGGAAAGACCTGTCAGTATTTGCAACAAGGAATTAAGTTTTGAGAGACACGATTTTGTGGAGTATTTCGTGAGCTATAACTATTCATCAAAGTGTTAAGCTTTGATGAGAAAATAGGGAAAGTGAATATTTGCTTATCATTTTAAAACGTATTCCGCGAGTAATTTGGGAGTATTCCGCGAGTAGTCATTGTATCCTCAACGTTAGGGTCATACTCGGTGTATACACAATTACCTTGTAAAGAGCATTGCGTGGTCGTAGCTTTGTTGATATGTCATATTGCCTATGGTCTTGTCCCAGCGTGAGAGATCCATAAGATATTCAGCGTCACCAATATAGGTTTTTCCGTTATCTTCAGCCACTTTAGATATTTTATGTGGAAAGTCACTTCTCCGCTTTAAAGAGAAAATAAACAACTTGAAACTATCTAGCAACTGCGGAAAATCAGTTTTCATCTAACAGAAAAAATGGAGGTGAAAAAAAATTAAAGTGCTGCAGAATTTTTCCGATTAATTTCCTAATTTAGTATTCAAATGCGCACAAAGCTAGACATACAGATGACATGAAAAAAGTTGCATATATCTGTTTCCATTTATTTTCCCAGTTCTTGGATAGCTGTACGTCAGCGAACATCCTACAGGCTACCTTATAAAAGATGGCCATAGGTATAATGATTAGCGCAAATATAAATACCAAAAAATCATGTAATGTACGGCGCGAGAGAGAGAGAGAGAGACTGTTGGGCATGTATGCTTTTCTATATTACATTTAGATACCAATAACATTTTTCAGTATATAAATTGTATTTTGAACATAAATAATCTATTACATATGCATACTATGCATGCATTCATTTCATTATGTTCAGGCAATACGTACATATAAATATACTAACATCAATCACATTGTTTTCATCTAAAGAAAATAAAGTTCTCAGCATGTATATATATATATATATATATATATATATATATATATATATATATGTATATAGATAGATGGGTAGATAGTTATATAGTCTAATGTATATGGTTCAATGATACCAAGACTATCTTCTAAACTGCCATTTTTTAACAGCGATGATTTTCGAAAACCTATACTGCATCTTAAGACATATTTTTCCTAATTGTAAACATGGTGTCTTTTTCACACACATTTTTATATATAACTTTTTGTTTTCAATAATATGGTATCAAACCTAGATTATGTTTGTATTGACTCTGGCTCAATACATCCAAAAATTATATTTGGTTACTTAATTCTGTAATGTGTGTCAAAATCGTTCTTTTGTAGATATTCCCCCAAAATATGAGAGTATTTCCGTATTATTATGTTTGCACAAAGGGCTGGTATTATCACTAAATATACCAATGCTACTGAAATAAACATTAGCAAGTAGTATCCAATGTAATTTTTGTTCAGAAAGTTTTAATTTTAGTAGCCAATATCCTATGTAAGTCTAGTCCAGGAAGTATTGATACACAATATCCTATGTACTAATTTATACTGGAAACATTAGTAAGTAGTATCCTATGTAATTGTAGTGAAGTACGCATTAGTACCCAACGTCCTATGTAATATTAGTCCATTGAGTATTAGTACGTAATATCCTATGTAATTTTAGTCAAGTAGATATTAGTACGTAATATCCTATGTAATTTTAGTTTGGTAAGTATTAGTACGTAATATCCAATGTAATTTTGTCAATTCAATATTAGTACGTAATATCCTATGCAATTTTATTATGGTAAGTATTAGTACGTAATATCCTATGCAATTTTAGTCAAGTAAATATTAGTACGTAATATCCTATGTAATATTAGTATGGTAAGTATTATTACGTAATATCCTATGTAATTTTAGTCAAGTAAATATTTGAACGTAATATCCTATGTAATTTTAGTATGATAAGTATTAGTATCCTATGTAATGTTAGTCAAGTAAATATTAGTACATAATATCATATGTAATATTGTTATGGTAAGTATTATTACGTAATGTCCTATGTAATTTTAGTCAAGTAAATATTAACACGTAATATCCTATGCTATATTGTATTGGTAAGTATTAGTACGTAATATCCTATGTAATTTTAGGCAAGTAACTATTAGTACGTAATATCCTATGTAATTTTAATATGGTAAGTATTAGTAAGTATTATCCTATGTAATATTATTATGGTAAGTATTAGTACGTAATATCCTATGTAATTTTAGTCCATTAAGTATTAATAAGTAACATCCTATGTAATTTTAGTCCATTAAGTATTAATAAGTACTATCATATGTAATTGTTGCCCATTAAGTATTAGTACGTAATATAATATTTAACTGTTGTCCATTAAGTATTAGTACGTAATATCCTATGTAATATTAGTTGTAATTATTAGTAGGTAATATCCTATGTAATTTTAGTCCATTAAGTATTAATTAGTAATATCCTATGTAATAGTTGTCCATTGAGTATAAGTACGTAATAATATATTTAATTGTTGTCCATTAAGTATTAGTACGTAATATTCTATGTAATTTTGGTCAAGTAAGTAATAATATGTAATATCCTATGTAATTTTAGTCAAGTAAGTAATATGACGTAATATTCTATGCAATTTTAGTCAAGTAAGTAGTAATACGTAATATCCTGTGTCATTTTTGTCAAGTACATGTTAGTACATAATATCCTATGTACTTTTAGTCAAGTAAGTATTAGTACCTAATATCTTGTTTAAATTTAGTCAATTAAGTATTAGTACGTAATATCATTTGTCAAAATCTATGCTGAATCCACCAGGGCTTAGTATCTGTAGTTAGTTTCTGGCTGCGAGGGAGAACACGTTTCTGGGGAAAAGAGACTGGAATAATTTAATACTTCCGTCATTAGACAATATGCTGGGTGCCTCTAGCACCTTTTAGCATTGGGACCGAAGGTCCCATATAGGTGGTTAAATATTGACAATACGAGAGTTGTTAGCTCTGCTATTCTGTTATAGGGGGTCAGAGTTATTTTGGAATGCTTACTCAACATTTTTTTCTTAAGTGTGTAACGTACTTACAAATATATAAACCAAAACTGTAAAATTGTTTCACCCATAAATCAATCAAAGATTGAAGCCATTTTAATCTTACACTTGTTGCATAAAAGGTGCTCTGAGAAATGTAAGCTTTGTCGTGAGGGAACATATATCTCTTCTAGGAATATTATACCATTAAACCGACGTTCTATTCCCCAACTCGTGTTTGAATAAGGGGCAATTTTTTTTAGATGACTGAAAATCTGGGTAGAAGGAGTTTGCCTTTATTCAGTTAATGTTGTATCATCGATTTATATGGATAATAAAGAATAAGTTTATGCACTTTGAAACTTTACCACCAGACCTTTGCCATTCAAGAATCAAGGCCATATTTTTTTCGTTGATGAGATGAATCTGTCAATATACGCAGAACTAAGTGAGCCGTACTAGAGAATTATCAATTGTAATGAACAGTGTATATACTTGTTTATGGATTATCTTAACGATTGCTTGTATCAAAACTAGTACTTCACAGTTTATTCGTCTGATGAAAGTCTCTAGAATCGTCATCACCTCTCCCCACTCTGATTGTATATCAGAATGTTACATTTGTTATAATAGAGGATTTACATTAAATCACGTGTCCAAGAACAAAACTTACACTCTATCGCAAGCACTCAAGCACGTGCAGGAATCCCGAGTTCAAACAATTTCTTACCTTGAAATATATAAACTTAGAAAGGATGATTCTGATCGATATTCTTTTACCATGTATTCCTTTGTAGCGCAGATTTACCTATGATAAAATACAAATAAATTATGTCACAATGTTTATATTTTACGGTATCAACATGAAAATGTAAAAACAATCCTCAGAGGATGTACAAGTATAACATGCATAATTAGTTACGTTTGGCAAAAAAAGAATGCTACATTTTGTAAAGAAAGATGAAATTTCTCTAAACCGAGCACAATTAATATCAAAAGTTTTGGCTGTTTCATAGAGTTAGACAATATATGAACGTCTGCTAAGTATTATAACTGTCTTTTTGAGACAATTTGTTTCCCAATTCATGTGGCAGGCTGAAAAAGAGACCCGTTTACCGATGATTCTTCCTAGGGAAGTTTAACTGTAATTACTTATAGAAAATATATAATAACGTCAATTGGCGATAATTGTTAAAGAAATTAAGTCAAGTGAGATGCATCCAAGTAACTCAAAAATCTTCCCTATGTAGGCAATTAAAAAGAGATCTAGTATGCCTTGCTGGATCTCGTATCGATCCATTCCAAATTATCATTTTTTTAAAAATATGTAGTTTGTAAATTAAAGGAATGTTAATGTATTCAGTGGTTAAGAATTCGTTACTTACACCGTTCATAATGTGTGAGTAATATTCTCTTATCATTCTTTCCACAATACCATTTTTTTTTAGAGGACTGGAGGACTTTACTATCGATGAAAATCTGCAAATTGAGATGAAATATATATTGTGTATATGTGTGTACGTGCTTAGTGCATGTGTATGCTTTTGTATATGACAAAAAGGACGTAAAATATGCACTAGAAATTGATAAATGATCTCAGTATCAGGAAATAAATTATAGGATTGTAATTATCACAGTTGGTTCAACATTAATTATATTTTCCAATTGCACTGCAAATTCGCAAATAAAATAGCACCTGAAATTCGCCAACATTATATAGGGCAGAAATACTGTATGCGTATATAAACAGAGACTCGACCATGGGACCCTTGGTGATACCTGGACACTCAACTATTCTGTGTAATTAGTGGCACATAATCAATATAACTGTGTCATGTTGTCTGGATAAACATTTCCACAAACTTTGCTTTGCAGCACTGGCAATGATATATATATATATATATATATATATATATATATATATATATATATATATATATATATATTAAAAGAGAGAGAGAGAGAGATAATTAAATACAAGTAAGATGGAGGGGTAAATAGGCAGGTCTGCATATATATAGACATAGGGATTGATGTACAATTGTAGATTGATCTATAAATATAAGTATGTGTTGTTTTACCCTAAGAAATTATTGGTATAATTACATAGATAACTGGATAGATAGGTAAGTTTTCATGCCAAGAGATCACTTACAAATCCCATGTTCCTGAATCTATCAGCACGGCGACCTTGACATAGTAGTGTTTCTTTCTCTGGAGAGATTTACCTGTGTATATAATTTGTAATGAGAAAATACATTAATTTTATATAGCCCCAGCCTTTAATAATAACTATAAATTTGTATTATTTTTGTATATGTAGTTTCACATAAAGTTTTACATTTTTCTGTACTAAGGTATCGTCTCAGAAGTGTATGTAATGCTTAAGAACATAAATCATTATCATCCTGGGTTATCTTACAATCTTCATATATGATCTTATCTTACCATCTGTATACGTGATATTATTATACAGTTACCAATGCTCTACCCAAGAAAGAGCCAGCATTTTACCGTCATTTCCATCACCATACTCTCAAACGAGGCTGAGACCACTTTATCCTCGAGGTTTCCTGGTGACAATAGCAGCGCCCCTAGCGATGGAATGCCAACACTAGCAGTACACAAAGCTCTCACAGCGGCGTTAGTTACGAAACCTTGCGTTATATGTAAAATATCTGAAAGGTCTAAACCATGTTTTTATAACAACAACAATAACAAAACATTTTTACTTTTATTTTGAAGTAATAAAATATTGCCAAAATGTACGTCTGAAACAAGATCATATTCGGAAATCGCGTACCAAAACATTACAGTTGTACTGTACAACCCATTTACGGAAATTCATAAATGGGAACGTTATTGAGTTTCACGCATAATGGATGAATTTGAAATTATAAATGAGTAATATTCTCTGCAACAAATCTGTACCATCAAGTTCTAGCAATTTATCCAATAATGATGTAAATAACTGTCAAAATAATGTTGTCACTCCCGTTTCAAGTTCCCATCGGAGCCTCTCACAATGTCCCGCCAGAAACAGCGCAACCGCATTCAACCTGACCTCTGAAAGAAACTTCCTGTCATTCAGCTGGTGAAAACTTCCGTGATGCAAAATTTCTGAACTGCACAATAACTGTCAATCACATATACGAGTAGTCTGCCATCAAGCGTCGAAGAATTCGTTTTATTGACAGTGATGGTAGTCAAACTGAGCAAGCTTTGTTTCACAAACTTCATTTATAAAACTAATATTCATGCACAAGTCAGCCTTTCAAAAAGTAATTAGGTTTATCCTTTAAGATGAAGTTCGTATTATAGAGGTTCAATTTTTTAGCAATTTCTTGTGTTTTTCAACCACATATAGTGATTTTATTAAATTATCTGAAAATTGAAATGTATATAACAAAAATATCATTATCACAGTAATGCGATTTTGATTGCTGGATCACGTCGTGTTGTCAGTATAAAAATCCGGATCATAACTCGACGCTTCGCGTCTCGTAATGATCCGGATTTTATAATGCTGTCAGCACGACGTGATCTAGCAATCAAGATCGCGTTACTGTAATAATACTATATATATATATTCCACCATCACCTTTGTTTCTTTCATTATATATGTTCTCACCTCTTGCCTCTCTCTTATGTAAAGCTACTGCATTTTGGGATGATAATGTAGCGTTTGAGCGAGAAACATGGGTCTGTTTATGTTGTCCTTCGAAACGTCGGAAAAGAGCTGTAAGTTCTTGTTCTAATTTTTTCTCATTGACCTTCCCTGCGTCTGCAAGATAAGATAATCTTTATCAAATATAAAGACGGTCAGGAATGCTTAATTTTATTTTTCTGCATTTGTCACTGTTCTATATATTGAAACAAAAGAGAAAATCAAATAGGGTTTTAAAGAGGGTCCCCCAAGATATAGAACTCATAATGATATTTCCATCATTTCTCTCGATCTCGTTTTTGTTTTAAATCAAGAGAAAGACATTCATTAAAATGATACAACGATATATAGTGATCATAGCTTAATTGTACTTGTAACAGAGAAGATATAGTAAAATAAACAAATAAATGATTAGTCATATATATACACGTCCTGCTTCGTCCGCCGTATTACTGTGATTGTGCAGGTGTGCTCAGAAAAGAATTGACACCTTCGTGGGGGCTTTGCAGTAAAGAAAAATACAAAATAATTGTTCTGCATATTCAATGATCAACATATACTACTATATTGCAAACCTTTATTTTCAACGGTATTTTCTCTTTGGATGTATGCTTGGTTCTGTAGAACGTATCGTTTGGCAAAAGGACCTGTAACCTCCAGCAGGTTTCGTGATGTGACTTCAGTCTCCGCTGGTCGAAGATCGTAACTACTGTCTCCGATTTGTATATTTCCATACTAGAATATAGATGTATTGGAATATAATCAAAACGATTAGTCAGATTGGATTTATTATGTCTCTAGTTATCCCTTGATTCAATTATCAAGTAATGGTGTTGTTTTGACTAGTAGCTGAAACAGTTATGCCAATGATATAAATCTGATAATATCTAGAATCATACATTTTTGTTACAAGAGTTGATAATCTAAAATTAATATGAAAGGCACTAGAGATAACGAATACATCAACTGGTGTCCTTTCTTTACTAATCTGTTATCTACACCAATTACAAGTTTATAAGACACTGTACAAAATGTACTTTCTCTATACTCATATATACCTAACGATTTATGAATATATATAGCAAGGTATTAAGTGGTCTTAAAATATAACGTGCTCGATATAAATAGATAAACTAGAGGACACAATTCCTCAGAGAATAAGTGCAAAAGTACCTGAAAAAGTGGCTGAAATGCTACCTTAAAAAATAGCTAATATACTGACTAAAATGGTTCATGAAGAACCACTTCCGAAACTATTATCCATAACTGAGCCAATACCTAATATTTTACTTATAACTGAATCAATACCCAAAGTTGTAATTATAACTGCACCCGCGATTGAAACCAAAACCAAATGTTGTGTCAATACCCATAACTGAAGCAAACGTTGTGCCTATTGCATCTCCTAAATTATCCAAATACACGAAGAGAAATTGTATATTTTGCGAGTACGAAGTAATGGTAAACAATATAAACAAAAACAAGAATACATGCCATAAATGTGGTAATAATAGTGATATATGTGGTAATAATAGTTGTAATTGTAAACCCTCTAGCTCGGCAACAATCCTGACTCTAATCCTGACTATATTGACTCTGATCATGATTATAATAAAACCATGACAGTCTCTTTGAAATACTATATAATAAATATATTAAAAAATAATAAGACACCTAAATGGGTATTAGATTCAAACAATTATCAAATGCTGATAATTATGCTTGCCCAGCAACACAATTTACTCAACCTCTTAATCCTGGTATTAAAAACGTGCTCATAAACATACAGATGTACTATTCACAATGACAATGATAATGACAATTCTTTATTACACTCTGGTTGCAATACGTAACATATGAGGTAAACTATTAGTATTGCGCTTTGCATGCGTGTACATTGGCCATGGACGATATACTTTATTCACAGTAATTGCAATTTAACTCATATTGACATCAATATCACAGTCAATACTCCAATGGAATACGAACCATTTCGAACTTAAATACATGCATGTTGACAATAAATAGTAGCCTACTGGGACGTCGAGCCCAGGTTATAAAAATGGATGGTTAAACGGTACATTTACTGATAGTATGGTCATTTAAACAAAATTATTTTTTTGCGGGCGCACTGATTTATCACTCAGTCGTCTACTTTAAACTGTGATTAATAGTATATATTAGGACTATATTAAAACTATATATTTGGAATATTTAAAACTATATATTTGCAATTTTAAAAACAATATATTTGGAATTTGTTAAAACTATGTATTTGGAACTTTTGAGGGGATTTTTTTCAGGGGGACTTGTTAAAATAATATATTTGGAAGATTTGGGGGTTTCAATATATAAATTTTATATTCTTTAGAAGAATTTCTTAAAACTATATGCTTAGAATTTTCAGCTGAATTTTTCATGTGGATTTTTAAAGGAAATTTTGCGTGCAAATTTGGAATTTGTCTGGGCTATTTTTAAGGGTCAATTTTCTTAAAATCATATTTAAGAATTGGAGTTTTATTTACAGGTGTGGCATATATACCTTCTGAAAATTCGTAAGGATGATTTATGAATGCAATATATAAATCGAGTTGTGACTCGATACTCAGATAAGTTAGTATATATACGTCTTTCCTCATATACTTTTATGTGTGTATAGGGGTGAGAAGCTACTTTTATTTGGCTTGTATAACCCCATATGAGGATTAATACTGTTAATATTATACATGGTGTGTTTCATCTCAACTTTTTAAAATAATGATTCTTGTGTAAAGTTCATGGTACAATTCTTTTCTAACAACTGGTCTTGCAACCTTCATTATTTCACTGTCATCAACCGTAAACGAGTCTATTTTAGATCTTAAACCGACACATTCTTTTACTGGTTTACCGTTACGCTCATTTTGATATTTTCCAACAGCGTTTTTGTTTCCTGCACTGTATAAAGAATGATCACTAGGTTATGCATTTGCTTCGTATTATGTACAATTGTGTCTACTATCATCTTACATATTTTTCTGTTAAATTATAATATTAGACTATCGGTGTCAGCATATACTAATTGAATCCTGTTTCCATATGCTGCTTTTAATATATTATACTAAAAGTCATAGAGAAGCAACTTTAATAAATCCAACATGGATTGGTTAGAATAAATTGGTCTGTTTGGCATTATTTTGGATTTAATACGATGAATAGCTACCAGCTGCTCATCGAATAGTTTACTTTTTTATAAATCTAGAATATGTTACTAATCGCCTGCTTTCATCAGTTTCGTGAGACATAACAAGCTCCAAATGATTTATTTTATCAGGTTTCTCCTTGACTTTCCAGAATAAAGAAACAGTCTTTCAGAATGCATTTGTATATTAAGCATTAAGATTAAGATTTAATTCAATATAAATAACAATCCATGTTTCTAAATTAAAATGTAGTACCCCGTGGAGTTTGTTACTTTCATACCCAGATTTAAATATAATTTAGATTGTGGTTGTGTACGACATACCTTGTTCTTGTTCATTACATTATACACCACTTTATCACAATTAATAAAATTACTGCATAAACTTGTGCTAACGTGGTACGATAGATACTGATATCATTGTTACTACGCTTGTTGTTATGCGCACCATATTAATATCGGCTAATATATGGCTTGAGACATTTTGTTTTCAAATAAATCAAGTACCTGCGTGTTTGTAATGCTTTTTCTTGGTGCCGGAATTGATGGCTGTGTAATGTGGTTCATTGATGCTGGTGTGGGTGGTTGTGCAGGTGATTACTGGATGAGTTTCATTGGTGCTAATATTGGTTGTTGTATAATATGTTTCATTGGTGCTGGTACTGGTGATTGTGTAATGTGCTTTATTAATGTTGGTACTCGTGATTGTATAATGTGCGTTATTGGTGCCGATATCAGTGGTTGTGTAATATGTCCTTGGCGTTGGTATTGGTTTTTGTTCAATATATTTATCATGATTTGTTATCACTTTAAAATACACATTCAATGTAGGCTCTTCTATATACCTGATATTTCTGATATAATCGTGGTATTTACCAGTATGATCCAGCTGTATCAAGCTAACATTGGCATGCCTTTTTAGACATGGTTTCCCAGTCCGTAGTGAATTGTTCTTGTGGAGAAGGACTTAGCAAAGGTTATCATAATTTCACTAAAAGTTAAGTATACACATTATAATTAAAAAATACATTCTTTATTTTAATGCACAATTCTTTCGATCATCATTATTAACATATAGGGACATGTATTTACTCCTTTATATATATATATATATATATATATATATATATATATATATATATATATATATATATGTATATATCTTTTTCTTTGATCAATATTATATATTGTGTTAATGCTTTAGGTCTCTTTATACATAATATTATGAGTGCGTTTAAATGGCTTACAATACTGTATAATATTATTATGAAACTGAACCTTGACAGCAAGATGAAATTACAAGCAATAAAAATAAAGTTAAATTTAACCAAAATATTCGCAAGATATATGTTGAAACAGAACTCACTTGCTAAAACCCTTAGTTGTTGCTGAATTTACTATTATAGAGACGAAAGGTAGAAACACAGGAACTGTTATCCAACAGTTTATTTCAGAAAAGTTGTAGAACCAGTTGCTAATGCAAAAAGCTTACATCAGATGTGATGGATCATTAGTTATCAAAAAGATAAAAAAACCAATTTGTTTCTGGGCAAAAGCAAAACCAAAATGACGCGTTCACAAATCGAGAGCTACTGGTATGACATGAAGCCTTGTAAAATGGTACCTCTCTCAAAAGCAGAAAAAAACGAGTGATGCTTCCGGGCGTGTTTTCCGAGTCAACGCGTATTAGAGCTGGTGTGCCCCAAGGATTCGTTTTTGGTCCATTAGTTGTATTGATATACATAAATGATACTGGATATGATATACAATATAATATAAGTTTATTTGCAGATGATACACGTCTCTTTCTAATCGTATATAATCCCATCTTAACCGCTCATAACCTCAACTCTGACTTCGAAAAAAATTCTCAGTGGGCAAATATATGGCTTGTATCTTCTAGGAAAATTAATAACCCTTCTATCCACCTCTATATATGCACAACCAAAGAATTAAGGAATTTGACGCGCACGAACATCTTGGAGTTTTTTCTCTCAAATGACTACTCATGGCACTAACAAATATTCTATATAAAGGAAATGGCATGGTCAAGAATTAATGTAATGCGTACACTAAATTCTGACCCGAGGAAATCTTTAGAAGCCTTATTTAGGTCTTTTGTACGACCCATTCTGGAATATGGTAATTTGGTTTGGGACAAATGCACATTACTTAAGAAAAGTGTTATGTATATTTAATCTACAGTGTGTATTTAAATTGTGTCTATGATGATAAGTTGTAATATAGATTCTGGTCATTTGTAAACAGACTGTTTACAAGCATCTGAGTTCAAGGTAAGTCTTGTTTACAGTTAGACTGGTTTATTTCCACTGGATTGCTTCATATCCTGTTATGATATAGGTCAAGTGAAAATGTTTGTTAACATGGGTCTGGTAAACATTCCTGTTCTACATCAGTCTTTGTGAATCCATCTGAGATAAGATTTGTCAGTTAGTGTCGTCGAAATCAGATGTAATTCGAGAGGAAGTATTTACTTAATATATTCATTGGAATTACTAATGTGCTCGTTGACTTTTGAATTAATACACTACTTTGGACTTTTGTAAACTCATTTATATACATTCTGGATTGTATCATTGTGCTATATCAGGACACTGAAGACGATTGGAACTCATTCAGAACATTCCATATTTTTGGACTTGTGATTAGGACATTTAGGATTATTTGGAGTTTGATTGACAATATTGTAAGTATTACTTGAATTTCATTTGGTGTTGTAAGGAAATAAGTTGCTTGTTGATAGTACTTGCATTGTTGGTTTCACTTTCTTTCTGTTACATATTTGTTAAGACCTAGAGTCGCAACAAAAGAGAACTCGAAAAAGTACAAAATGCGGCAGCCAGAATTGTAAGTGGTGCAACACAATTAGTTTATATTGAATCTAGATGACAAACACAAACTTACACTATATAAAGTGACAACTGGTTAAAGCCCTTCCTATATCACATCTCTGATTTCACCATCTGTTAGTAACATCTCTGATTTCACCATCTGTTAGTAATATTACTATCTATGACTTACGTAATAATGTAAAAAATGTCGAATTAGTACAGGTTAGAACAAGTCTTTATTACAACTCGTTTCTTCCCTCATTTTAATTGAAATTTTTCCTTTTAACTTCTTTTCTTTATCCTCGACTTTCACCAAGTCCCTCGTTGTTCATCCTCCTGCTTTCTATATCTCAGCTAATTGATAATGTTTATCCATGGGGCTCTTCACCTTTTCTATTAAAAAATTTAGCATTTTTGTCATTAAAACTTAATTTCATCCGCCATATGTTCATATATATTTAAAATTTTCTATCGTCTAAGGAGAAGAACATTATCAGCCATTGGCTTACGTTCTAATCGTTTAAATTCTATATCGTACCTCTTGCAATCTTCAACTACAAATGTATAAAATAAAACATGTTTAATCTAAACAACACCATCATATTTGTATTCAGGCACATCTTCAGCTCTTGGTTTTGTTGGTAATATTGTTGGCTGCACTAGTTGTTCACGAATACGAGATTTTTGCGATTGCTTTCTGGATGAAAACAATCCTGATATTTACAAACCAGGTGACAAATCCTAGATCTTATTTTATGACTATGTTGGGGATTAGAAGACGGTCATTGGACAATTGTATCTCAATGATCCATGAAAATAATTTATTGAGCGGAACGCAAAAAAGAAAATATGGTAATATTAATAGAACATGCCAGATGTGATATTGGTGTTGATGGCAAATCAATATCAATATCCGGCTTTTCAATGTATTATAATAATTTAAATGCTAATTAATGTAGTGTATACCATACAAGAATTACATGAATATTTTACAATATTGTGTTCTGCATCATACTGTACAAGTTATAAGTTATATGGTAATGTAATAAAAGACGGTTCTGTTAATATTATCCGTGATTGGAGGTTGCGCCAGTTTGAGTGTAATATATGTGATATCTATATTTGTAAGTATAATAGTGGTTACCCCAGTTAAAGCATCTGCAATTAATAACAGTTTAAAACTAGATGAGAAAAAGAATCAACGCCTAAATTTAATCACAGGTATATAAAACAATTACTTACATATGTAAAAGTATTGTGTGGTTATGATACCAAAGAAATAATCATATATATAAGTGATAAATATGATAACATTTTAATATATACCATTAATAATACCCAGCCAAAATATGCTATGTTGGAAAACTGTTTGACCAAATAAAAAAATATTAAAACAACTGGTGAGTAAATCAGCTCGTTGCTTACACCTGATGACGTTATTCCAGTCGAGGCAATGATTGAAGAAACTCAGTAAATAATTGTTTTTGATGATAGTAAAATTGACAGCAAAGACATGAATATTATCAAACAGCATATTTCATTAAGTAGAAGCAAAACTTGTAATTGTATATATTTATGTCAGTCTTTCTATGACATCAATAAGTATGTTAGGAGAAACACACATGTTTTGTAGTTTTAATGGGTTGGAGAATAAAGACATACAGCAAATTGCAAATGACCACTGTCAAGTTGATGGTGATAAGCAGAGGTTTGTTAAATTATATGAAGAAGCAAATATAATTTATTTGTTTTGATGAAACAGCTACAAATACCCATGAACAATATCGCAGTGGTTTTGACCATTAATATCCTGCTAGTTAACGGATATTATTATGCTCTTATTTTACGTAATTTACATTATTTACTGTTAAATAACTTAATAATGTATATGAGGTTTGAAAAAGCTGCAAATATGAGAATAGAAAACAAGTCATTGATAACTGGTTGGAAACCTGGACGATTTTAAATAGCGGTTGCTGGAAGAACTTTTACGTAAGCAGCTCTTTCAGGAATAGGTACCTAAACCTTTTTCACAACCAATTGCACAAGGAATAGAAACACTGCTGGAAGAAACAGATCAAACACAATATCAGCGAATGCAAAAATTAGACGCAAAAGAGGACCAGATAATGTCAGCATTACCACGATTGGATTATGCCAGACTGCATGCAATATTGCCACCGTCTAAACCAGAAACTCATATTCAGGCAAATATGCTGACTGCTCCACCTTGTCTAGTAGGTTGACCTGTATTACACAAGATGATATATCATATTATATTATATAATATAACAAGATTATATATCATATTATATTATATTATGTAACATGATGATATATCATATTCAAACAGTTTAGGATTACGACAATTACCTCAATTACTTAACATGAGCAAGGGAGATTTAAAGAACAGTAAAGTAAGTAGAACTAGTGGTAAATTCGGAAAGCGTAATGGTTCAGGAGGCTCTCATAATAACATAGAAATGTTAAAAGAATAAGCAGCAAAGATAAACTCATTAGGCATACACAAAGACAAAGCTCATGCTGTTTTTTATTATATGCATAACCTCCGACGACCAAAGTCAAGACAATCAATACACACTCAAGAAGAAACAGTGACAAGAGAAGATCTTGCGATTATAAAGAACACAAAAGCAACCACTGAAAAACAGTGATAGTGCAGACGCAATTTATGTAATATCACACAATTTTACAGTTGCCTTTTCGGCACCAATTGTGTTAGACATTAACAAACATTATAAATTACCACCGATTAGTGCAGTAGTGCAGAGATCATGTACGGCTGGTTTAATATCACATCAGCTAATACTATTTTTCAAATATTATGAAAAACCATATATCCATATATATATATATATATATATATATATATATATATATATATATATATATATACATGTCACTAAGACATACCAGCTGTAGCCAAAAAGATAAAAAGAATAATATAATGAAGGTTCAGTATATGGAAAAGTATTTGATGTCTTAAATGGTGAGTTTTTTTTAAAGGGAACATATAAGATAGCAACTAAATTAGCAACAATAACCAAAGAAACAATAAAACCATTAGTATCTAAACCATTATAAGTTGCAGCTGGTGCAGTTAAGTCTCAGAAAAAGTTTACTGGATTACTATCAATCAAATCAAAATAATTTAAAGCAATGTCCGCGTTTAATTCAGTTGTGTTTGCATTTATGTTTCTCATTTCGGTTTTAACTGTAAATATATTCAAATCTTTCCATGAATTTTAAATGTTCTTGATTAGAAGCAATATTCATTATTCCATTGACAAATGAAACACAAAAGAGCACACTTTTATTACTAAAATCGTTTCAGACATTTACATTGCTTCTGAATAAAGGATTATCAAATAAGTCCCACTTTCTCAAAGCTCATTTGTGGAGATAGTCTACGTTGTGTGACTTGCCTTAAGGGTACATGTCTCAGCGCAATCACAACCTTATCTGAGAGTATATCTGCATTGTCCTACCGTTCATTCAATTTAGCAATAATCAATAATCTGGGCCGTGATACATAAATCATGGGGTTGCATGCGTCTGGCACCAACAGTGGTATAATGCTGTTTTCCCTTTTTTCCTGACTAATATTGGGATAGAATTGATTTAAAAAAAAAAAAAAAAAAAAACTAAATATACTGAGCTTTTAGTTTCCTCTTTTTTGCAGAGTGAAGTGTAATTCTTTGTTCATTTTTCTCCAATCTGTTCATACCTTCCATTGCAATTCAAACTAAATCACATGTTTGTCCTTAATCGTTACATCTCTGCTGTTATGTAATGCGTTTGTTATATCATTTGTTTCTCTGTTGTATTTATAACATATTAAACCAAATTATTGACTTCTGCATGATTATACCATTCTATTTAAATAGTTTGTTTTATATATTTACAACAAGATATTAAACGAAAGTTCTGTAGCAGGTGTATATTAAATAATATGCATATCCACCCGCTATGAAAGGTGTCCTAGTATTAACTTCCTCTAGATGCTGTATACATTATTTCCCTATTAGCTAATTTTGGGTAATTTTGTGACAGTTTTTTGCAACTGACGGTTGTAAAAATGTATTACAATGTATATGATAAACAATATGTAAAGCAATATTACATAGCTGAATATTTTCGTGAATACTTGAATGAAGCTTGAAAGAAGTTTAAATCTTCTAATGATTGAATCAACACCCGTGTAGTTTGCAGTACCTATTATTTTGTTTGGAATTAGCATACCAGCAGCTTGCAGTCTTTCGAACTCCATTTGTTTTCAGCTATTTTATACGTAGAGAAAATGTTTTCCTTGCTTGAGTGAGTAACGGTTTTAATATTAGTCTGTTAACAATTCCCACAATTGATTTATATTTGTGTAAGTGACTGAAATTTGAGAATAGCAGTGAAGATATATTAAATACAGTACGTTTCCAGAAATTCAAAACACACACACGCACAATAATATCTCGCAGTGCGACTGGGGTTCTAATAAGCTATTACTTCCCATAGTGCAAAATAGTGGAACGATGTACTGAGGACTTCACAGTTTGACTGCCTGACAATAAGCTACACATGATGCTTGAAAAAAGGCTGATTACTTTCTTACTACGATTCTCATTGAAAACCAATTGCTCCAGCGGGAACCGCTTGGAAAATAACTAACCGTTCCAGATGTAGGGTTTGTCATTGATTTATTTAGCTCAAGTTAAACGGAACTCCCGAAAATGGTCTCAATGGGATCAAACTTGACACTACTCATATTTTAAATTTCTCCCACACAACGAACAGTTCGCAAATCATTAGTCAAACATCCAGGCACCTCCTGCTATCACGACGAATAAATTCATGTTATAGAAGATCGATTCTTTATTGGTTTTACAACAGTTATCCATGTTAACCATCGCACATTATCAGCTCTACTACTCACAGTCCCAGACGTCGCATCTAAAGGAACAGTCTCCTCAACTCATCGCTTCCATACTAAACAGCGCCTAACACAGTTCGTCGATTTCAGACACTGTCATCATATACCGCATGCCGATATACACAGTCTCCCTCAGTCACAAGAGCTAAGCAGCTGCTTTAGTAAGGGACAAACTTTATGAGCATCTAAACGATGGACTGTATGTCAGTATTGAAAGTGAATCTAAATGAGAGCCTGACATACTAGCACCAATATACCCGGCCAACCAGGGCGAACTAGGAAGAGAGCCTAGTCACGAATGATTTCATGCAGCCCGCTCCCACTTATTGCCAATTTACACTACTTCTTTTCTCAGAGCATAATGTAAAATGATTTGTATTCATTCAAAACTTCTTCCAAAGCGGCAGGCAAATGACTGCTCTGAACGGTATAAGAAACAAATTAATGTCGCACATGATTATTCCGAAACAATTATAGTTCAGCTAGATCTTTTTCCTTCATGATTTCCAATCATCGATTATTAAACAAATTTCTAAAATGAACAACATCAGCACGAAGCGGTTGTATACTGTCGCATTTGTCTTCTTTATGATTGCTACACTTTGAACTGGAGGCCCTGTTCTTGTGTTTCTCACTTCATGAGCCATCATCATATTCTAATAATTTGCTTTTTACCTGGTTCTTGTCCAGATTTGCTTTATGAGCTTGATCTATGGTAGTACAATGCTAATCCATCTTCTCAGACTTCTCTCAATCACGCAAGTTTATTAAGCTATATGATTCCCTAATTGTGTTATTCAAGCCCTTCATAATGCTGGATAAGCCTGCCTCTGTGCGCAGGGTTTTAGATGTCAGTGTATCCTCTTCACGCATTGTATGTGCGTTTGGAGTTGATATAAAAAAAGTATCTGCGTACATCGGTTCCAGTATCAATCATCTTCGTTGATTTCACAGAATCAAGTATAAAGTGCAAAAATAAACTGTAGTTAGTATTTGGTATGTGCGCATCCAATATAATGTTGTTCGTATGTCTTCCACCAGCAGTAAGTACAATTTGACCGCCTAGCCGTACCAAGGGAGCTGCGATAGCTCGATTGGTAGAGCGTCATACTCAAAATCGCAGAGTCTCTTCTTCAATACAAGCCCAGAACATCCCGAGTTGGCTGCCTCAGTGTGTCATTGAGAAAGGGGCTCAACTGTAAATTATTTGATACGATATAGTCAATACCGTCTTAAAGAGGCGTCAAAACTATAAAAACCATAAACAAACCAAACCACCTAGCTGTGCCATACCAACACCCCTACAAAACTAATCTAGATCTAGGAGTTGCATAACAACATAACTTGCAATCTTACCAAACATATATACAAACAAACCAACTGTGTGATTGCGCTAAGGTATTGGACCCCGCTAGGACACAAGGTTTGTTACCTGCCAAGGGTTTTATCAGAATATGATGGCCAGTAACGTAAAAAGAAAACCCGTCCACGAGGGCCAAGAGAATACATTTGTGTAAAACATGAGTGTGTTCACTTCCTGTTGCTGTTACTATATGCAGCGTCCCTATATAGCATTCGCTGGCGCTGGACGATTTTATTATATTTTAATACAAGTTAACACTGTATACATTGTCTTATATAATCGAAGAGTCGCTTGTTCGATACCTGCCCAGGCCGACCCGAGTTGGCTGCATCAGTGTGTCTTAGAGAAAGGCTCGCAGCTCTAAATTATTTGGTATGATATAGTCAATAATGTGTTAAAGTGCAGTCCAAACCAACAAAACCATAAAGCAATCCAAACCACCTAGCTTTGACATACCAACTCCCGATAGAACACCCCTACAAAAGCAATCAAGCCCTAGGAGTTGCATCATAATATCCCTTATAATCTTACAAAACACATATGCAAACAAACCAACTGTCTTATCCCGCTAAGCTATCTGATCTCACCTCGGCCACTAGATTTGTTACTTGTCAAGGGTCTTATCAGAATATGACGGCCAGTAACGTTAAAAGGGAACCCGTGATTTGCACGAGGACCAAGCGGATACATTGTGTAAAATATGAGTGAGTCGGCTTCCTGTTGTCGTTTCTAAATGCAGCATCCCTATATAGCATTCGCTGTCGCTGGAGGAATTTAATATATAAATACAAGTTAAATACATTGTCTTATACATATGGCGATCTTTCTCCAATCAAAATAGGACCATATGCTTTTCGAGACTAGATTTAGAGCTTTATATGCAATCCATCTCCCAATGAACCAACATGTAACTATTTCATGCGGCTTGTGGTCTCACAAGCTGAGCGGAATCACAGGGAAATCCCTTATTTTGATGATAGGATGTAATACATAAATGAAGCGATATTATTTATTTGGCATTATGTCAAACTGGCCTTGAGCCCGCAGTATATACTATGATAATAAGCTTCCTCTGACTGCATGCCGAGCACAACCGTATTACCCATCTGCTTAACGTTCTACACAACGATAGTTTGCATACAGCTTATTTGGGCTTTCTAAATAAGCGAAGGCCTTCAGGTGTGCAAAGTAGCGAGATAAAGGGTAGCCCTATGATTTGGCATGGAGGACTACCCAAACTGCTGCACTAGGGAGTATCATTCTACCCTTTACTGTAACAATTGCAATTCAAATAAACACCGGACCACGGCAGAATAAGAAATTATCTGGCTGTGAGTGTACACAAATATTGCCTAGATATACGTTTACCGCCCACAAACCGATGCTAAGCATATTGTGTGCATCAACGACGCAGCTTATTTTGTTTGGTTAGGTTAAGTATTACTGACTACTGTTTGGCTGATTATTCGGAGTGTGAAATGTTTAATCAACAATAAAACTTCATAATCAAATAAATAATCACCACTATCACTCGAATTAAAACAAAAAACAACAAAACATGAAGTTATGTAACTCAGACACCCGGGATGTTATAATACTTTGATAATATCTAAGTGCACCAGATACTTCAAACTGAGTGCTGATAATGAATCTTTCTCAGAAGTGTTACTTTTATTTATAGAATACGTTTTAATATGTTTTGCATTGGAATTTTTGGTTGGCAACCCTGATGTCCGAAACTAAGGGCTTCAATTCTCAATCCGGTCCATCTTAAAAGAAGCCGCACAATACGAGCGCGTTTATTGTTTGAATAAAGCTTGATTATATCTCTTGGTTGACATAAACAAAATTATGTTTGTGCGACCATCATTATGGCAGATATTCAACATAAAACCCAAGTCGAGCCTACTTAACTAGAAAATCAAGCAATTGTATCCCCCCAAAAATACGTCTGTCCCAGGTTTCACAGATCCGTTGTCTTAGATACTTTTCGGGACTCTGTTGCCAGTATATATTTTTTTAAATTATTTTTGTTTTACCTGCCACTACGTGTATTTACAAAAGTAAGGTTTGGTGTTATTACTGTGAATTTTGGACCGCTATTTTCCCTGCAGCCATGCTTTGGTTCTTCTTGTTTTTGTTTTGGTGATGGTGACGAACCCCGCTTCATCTAAATTTAGATCTAACAGCCTTAGGCCAACTTCCTAATAACTTTGAACACGGCGATAACACCGCAGCGAGAGAAAACGTGAGCACTCTTATTAGTGACCGGTGACCATCACTCAGCGCATAAAACAGTGTATACGTGTATATGTTTGTGTAAAGTCTGATGACTCATGTAATGGAGGAATAATTACAAAAAAAAAAAAAGAATGCAATATACACAAGGTTGGAGCAATATGTCCCAAGTTGTATTTCGGTACTGTATTATGTGCAAATGAGAACCTGGGAACCTAATAACACTAAAGTTCGTCCTTTGGCAGGTCTAACAAACTTGAGTGAGTCCGTGTGTGCGTATCTGACTATTCTGTTGTCTTAGAGTTGTCATATGTAAGGCTTTGAAACAACGACACATTTGTGTGGTTTATAACATACAACTGCTCTGAATCACTAACAAACTGAATCTTATAATGTACAGGGAATAGCTTCTAATTTGTAATTGTGGCCGCAGGTGCTGCATATGGTTTATACATTTTAATATGCTAATATACTTACGATCTCTCTGTCACACTGTTCATTTGATCTTTGGACACATCTGACGGTCATGAATGCTCCCTTCTCCATGTCCTGGTAATAAGCCACATCCTATTAAAATAAATATGCGTAAATTTAGATTGGAATGTAGGAAGTCAGGAATGTAGGTATTTAAACGTGTATATATTTAGGTAAGTAGGTAGGTAGATAAGTATGTGAGTTGAGTGCACTTAGTTTGATACTTAAGTAGCTATTTGCGTTGGCAAGTTTGCAGGTAGGTAACTGGCAAGGTAATAACGATATGGGGCGATTAGTTCATGAGGTGGTGGGTATATGGATAGGTAGATAGACAAAGAGGTATATTTGTTGATACGCTGCTGTATTCGGTCTGTAGGTAGGCAAGTTCTTCAAAGTGTTAGCTATGATCATGCGTTTCAAAAAATATCAGAACACGAAAACGTTTGACTACTTAAGACTTTTGTTAAGCACCATATATGGACCAGGAATTATGGAAGCATAGTATCTGACATGAGACCAAGTTTCTAGTGCGAAGATCAGTATATATATATATAGATATATATATATATATATATATATATATATATATATATATATATATATACATATATATATAAATTAAACAGCAGTGCCAAACTGGTGTAAAAGCGCTTTCGGAACCAACCGATTCCTTTGTCAAGGGCACAAATCTGCAAATAACCTGTACACAAACGAGGCAAGAAACAAAATACATTGCATAATCGACATTTTGTTTGACTGTAGATATTAGCAAAAAAAATGAAACAATACAAGAATAGATAACATGAGAAAGAGTGTATAGTGCTGCTTGTTACGACGCATCTTGATAGAACAACCGGAAGCAGGAAGTGGCTAAAATAAAGAAATTTAATTGATGGCAGAAGGATGAAAGCCTGCAAAAACAAAACATTGGGCCATCTATAGGGTTGATGACAAATTTTCAGTGATCTTCTTTTACCCTGGATATAGTATTTTGTTGAACTGACGATTATTCGTGTGTGTCTTTTACAATACACGCTCAACGCTCTGGTTTGGTTGGGCTGAACCGTCTGTAAAGTGTTTTGCTTACAATGTTTTTGGTTTTCTTTTGACTCATGTAAAGGTCTTCGCTGTGTAAAGAAACCAGAGGGAAAGATTAATTCATTGTGAACTAGCGACTAGTTAAAACTAGTAAAAGATTTGTTTTATGTAGTAATAAAAAACTGAGTTGGTACTAACATAAACTTAAAAAAGTCAAATACATTAGATGCATGTTTCAAGATTATATTTATTTACTCTAATTTATTTTTACAAAAGATCAGAAACAAACATCGTGGATTTTATAAATCGAATTTATGGTAAGAAAATGTGAGTCTGATAATTTCCTGTTAACTTGTAATGGGAAATTGCTTGTTTTGGTTATTTATATTGGAATTTGGTTGTTCGCGGCCGGCAAATCCAATAGGTTTATGTGCATTTTCTTTTCTCCGTGCTCCATTTTGAGTTATGGGCGATTGCAATCAGGATTAGATAACTGAAAGTTTGACCTGGGTAAAAGAGTTGTTACTCTACTGGGCTTCTTTCCATTTATTTCAGTCTGAAAATCTGATCTCTGAAGATTGATTTTAATATTTAAGTTCTTTGTTTCTGCATCATATTCTATGTTGCATACCTTGCGTTTAATGCGACTGGTCATATTTTCTGTGTTGCATATTATGGGGAATACCAAACTTTTCAACTGAGACTGTACCGAAAAATGTTTGTCTTTCTTTCATATGCTGGCACTTCTTGCATCTTTTGTTTCCACAAGGCTATGATGTCCCAGATGTTGTTGGATTTGAGAATTACTTTAACTTAGCCCTGGATACCATGTCTCTCAATTTGTGTTAGGTCTAAGAAATCCTTCAACTAATTTGTAAGGAAGAATTTTAAGTGATTCACACGATTCAATGACTGGCCAGTGCTGTTAAATGATGCGACCTACTTGAGGGTTAGCTCGGTTGAACGTGAGGATGAAGGGTATTCGTTCCACGTTTTGTTTCATTTGTATTTTAGAAGGTCAGCATGATTTTTTGTCATGGATTTTTGTGTCGCTTCCGCCATTATATCTTTTTAATAGTCCCGCTTTGTAAAAATGTTGGGTTAGCTCTCTGCACCTATGAACGAAAGATATCTCCTCATAGCATATTCTCCTGGTTCTTAGTTTTTGACTGTATGTGATGTTTTGGGTGCAGTGCATTGGGTGGCAGCTAGATGGAAGAAGCCATTGGTGTTTTCATGCGGTTTGGAATAAATATATTCCTGTATGCTACAATATTTAGCTTTGTGTACAAAAGTATATGATTGGTGTTGATGTTAGTAATTCTGGCAGAGAATTTGATAAATTGATTGAAATTATGGGTTTGGTTTATCAACTCATGTAACTTTTACCTACCATGTTTGAAATTTCATTTCCTCGTCATCAAAGAAACGTACCAATTGAGATGGAGTATAGTTTACAATTAAACAACAGAAGTTGTCTTTCTAATTAGCGCATACATATATTTGCATAATGAACCAGCTGTTCCGCTTATTTGGTGGTAGGTCTTGCCACTGATCTCAAATGCATTGAGCTTAAGAACTAACTCCAGGAGTCTGATCAGGAATTCTGCGAGTGGCGTCGTCACAATTGTTGTTTTCCAGTCTTCATTATACACCTGTCTTTGATCAGCATGGGTAATATTGGTATAGAGGGATGTTACCTCTAGTGATACAAGCATTGTGTTGGGCAGTAACGGTTTATTGGTTTTACTTTGGTGTAGCCCCACTCTGTGAACACACACGCATATATATATATATATATATATATATATATATATATATATATATATAACCTCCATCTGTCTTGAAACATCTCGCGTTTACTCCGTATTGTTCTTTAGCGTGTTGCCGTTAAAATCATATATCAAGCATTTTGATAGTTTGAGTATTGCAAATTCACCATGTATACGGATTACTTAGTTTGATCATTTTGTTTGTATACTGATTAACACCCAGTTGTCGTCAATAATTGTGTTTCTTCCAAATTAAACATTTATTTTTTTCATTTTGCAATTTTCCTGTTATTGTTACATATTTTCAGAGTCGTCCTGTTTCAGACATGTCCCATATGTTCGCCAAATACAGCGTTATTCATTAATTTAGAGGAGTTTTCTCAGATTCATTAGTTGTTTTAGTCTCAAACTCATATTCATTGTAATGTGTGATTTAAGCAATGGTTGTTGACAACTCTGCGTGGTTTAATTAATTAAAACTCAATTACATGAATAGATTTGGTTCACTGTAATGTCTAACATATTTATGTTCAATGTAGTCAGCAACAGGAACAGTTGCTCTTGTGTCCGCGTAATCATTATCAAGTTTTGTTTGCAATGTAGATGAATCACGTTTATTATGTTGATGTTTGTTTTGTTTGGGGTTTTTTTTCTAGTGCAGCTGGGTAGCCTTTAAAATAATCGTGTAGCTTTGTTGGTATGTCAAAGCTCACTGCAAGAATGCAACCAGTATCACTATTATCAGATTATCAGGTATATGGAACATATGTTTTTTAAGGCATCGAGTATGTTTGTCAGTTACCCATCTGCTTTATATTACGGGAAAATGTAAGCACATTGCACAGTCATTGCCATTATTAATATATATATATATATATATATATATATATATATAATAATAATAATAATAATAATAATAATAATAATAATAATAATAATAATAATAATAATAATAAATGATGTAGGCCTTATTCTATAAAAATCACCATCGTCTGTAATGTTACAACTTGTATCCACATGAAATTCGTGATTTGCTTTAGCATATTTATATGATATGAGGGAAATACCTTTAATCATCAAGTGCATATAATTTTTGTATTATATCACGTTTAACACCAATTAGCTTTAACAATCATCACGTGTTAAATCTGGTGCAACATCATCCGAGAGTTTTGTTGTGCTTCATGCACACATTTCTGAATTCTTTGAATATGTCACATATGATAATATGTATATATACATATATATATATATATATATATATATATATATATATATATATATATATATATATATATAATCATATAGATTATCTAACCGTTCAAAACTTAATCTAGCATCACATCCTTTGCATATTGATAATCATCATTGGGCGTGTTTGAGCCTATAAATGATTAGTAAAACTTTCCTTGCATTGTAAAGATGTTTCAGTAAACGTTTCAAAGCTATTCATGTATTTGCAAAGATAACTGTCTTTTTGAGGGAACGCAAGTTCCATATGTTCAAAGTGTTTCATTGTTTCAAGATAGTGTGTATGGTTTACATTATTAGCCAACTGTGCAATATGTAGTTCATGTCTCAAGTGAATGAACACAGATATACGTTTTATATATTTATCATTCAAGTTGCAATTGCTATGATTAGGCCATATATAAATTCCAATCAAGTGATAACGGTTATAAACTTTATCGTTTGTACTTTACTTTATTCACATATATGACCAATGCCATTTGAATTGTGTTTTTTTTAAATATTCTATTCCTCTGTGAGCACCATAAGTTTTGCCTGTTTACGTTTTAATTCGTCATAGACTATGTTTGCTATCTTGCACAGTCACTGGTAAAACACCTTAATATAATAAGAATTGTATATTGCCTTCATAGGGATGCAAAATCTTGAAGGAACTCGTTTATATCGTGTTTGTGTTTTGGTGGGTGGGTGTGGGTTTATTTTTATCAGTCCAGGATATATCTGTTGGATGAGTAGCGCAGTTACATTTTACTGGTGCAAAACACGGAGAACGGAAACTGTGAGCATGGCACACTGAGCGATTTAAAGTAAACACAAACAACAAAAGGAGCCTTATGTTGCTGCTGATTATTTGCATTCCACAACTGACCACTATTGTGGCATTATATATTTTGAGTTGTCTACACTGTAACATACTATATTGTGTTCTGTTAACTTTTCTAGTGTATTGTCATAATTTGTATAGGTATACCTGTTACTTCTGTTTGTAATAATTTGGATCGACACGAGCCTTAATACATCTTTTATTTCAACGAAATGGTACCTGCCGTCTTTGTTCTTATTTACATGGTATGAATCGAACATGATCAACATGCCAACACGTACAACGTTCTATTCCTAAGCTACTCTGTCAGCTTTAATTCAGTTTCTCTTCATATCTCTTTCCACCCCTTGACAACATGCCATGCATATTTGCAGATATATCAAATTTGTTCTTAAATTTGCTTCTGTCCTCGGTTTTCATCAGGGATCTACTAAACCAAATATATTACTTTTTCGAAATGTGATTTTGTTGTAGAGTATTTAAAATCGATTTTACAGCATTAAATAAAACTACATTGCAACTATTTAGCACGATCATGCTAGCTATTTTGTTCTTTCTCCAAAGAGGCAAATATATATACATATATATATATATATATACATATATATATATATATATATATATATATATAAATCTCCATCTCTCTCTCTCTCTCTCTCTCTCTCTATCTATCTATATATATATATATATATATATATATATATATATATATATATATATATATATATATATATATATATTGAAACAAATATATGTGCAACGTTAAATAGTTAATATAAAATTCGGCCAAGCATCGATTTCTCAGTTTCCTTTAATTCGTGAATTCGTGTCTAAATTTACTTTGCCAAATTGTCAAATAAGCGCTAATTACATAATTCATGTCGCCTCTTTTCACTGCGTTTAGAGGTTTTGATCTACGGCAGAATGCTGTGCATTTTTTTGTTACTTTTTCAATCAATAAGCGGTTTAATAAGTCAGATAATTAGGTATAGCTGTACTTGTACATAACCGAATGATAATTTCAGAAAGATTTCTTTTCTTCAAATATAACTCAACGCTATGAACAAATTCATGCGAAACTTTGTTATTACCAATGTAGACTCTGTAAACATTTGCAGTTTTTTTTTTCAATGAATCTCTAAGTCTTTTCGTGATTATTCTGTTTAGATTTGGCTTATTTATAGGTTTATCTTCTATTTAGATTGGAGCCTTCATTTTCTTCTCACGTGCTTTGGAAACAATAAATCATCATCATTGATTTGATAAAAAAGCAGACATAAGTTTCTATACCTATTTCACTATTTTGTAATATTTTCCTCTTTTTAATTATAATTTTTGGTTTACTTGTTATTTCATTCTTTATTTTAATATTTTCTACTTTTAAAAAGTTGTTTAAACTGTTTGCTTTTTAAAGTTTTTTACGTGATTAATTTAAGTTTTCCAATTATTTTATCTTGTTTTTTTTATTATTTCATTTTTAACACATAAGTTTTGAAACTTCATTTATTTTGAACCCTTATTTTAAAAAAAAAACAACATTTTTGCAAAATGCACATCTCACATTTATTCCTCACATGCCTATTGTTCTGATTTTCTCTTTGTTTATGACATTCTCTACATGATGTGTTAGTTTTCAACGTCATGAACATGCTTATTTTTACAATCGCCACTTACTTTTATGGAAATTTTTATTATGACCTCCCATATAATTAATTGTATTATATTTCTTTTTTAGTTGGAATACCAGTGTCTTTTTTTAGCTTAATTTAGATAATGAGTTAGACTTAAATATTAAGAAAGAAGGCTAATTTCGATTTTAAACACTATCATTGTGTCCGTTATCTTCATGGTATGGTTTACTTGGATGCATATATTTTGTGTGAAATATCTTTAAAAGTGTACAAGCCTTATCTGCGATTGTTTTAAAAATGTTGAGACATATAAATACCTTATTTTATGTCTTTACTTTTGTAATTTTCTGATTAGTTTCACTTTATTTTATTTTTTTAAATCTTCGAAACATAAGTTCTGTGCATGTAAAAGTGAAGTTACTCATAATATGAAGTGATCTCCTTTTGACTATTATTTTTGTATCGACAAAAGTATCAATGTAGTATGGAATTAATTGTTACAAGTGTTTCAGAATCATAACCATGTATGTTTAGGAAACTGTACAATTGTTTCAGAAATCCGAACCCATGTGTGATTTTTTGAAAATAAATTGCATAATTGTTACAGAAGCCCCCGATATGTGTGTGTATATATATATATATATATATATATATATATATATATATATATATATATATATATATATATATACCACTATTAGTTCATGGGGACCCCGGGGGGCCGAGTGATCTAAGGCGCTCGACTTTACCGATCACTGCCATCTCACGTCTGTCCGCGTGGGTTCGAGTCTCGGGCTCGGCCAATGTGGTTATGTGAGAAAGCTTGCCAGTTGCCTCCTGTGGGTCGGTGGTTCTTCCCGCGATTTTTCCAGGTTATTCCTCCACCAGATATACTGGCCGCCATAATTAGCCTATCATGTGCTAAAGAATGGTGTTAAACCCATAAAAAACAACATCAGCTCATGTATCTTTAACATGGCAGGGAGTGAAAGAAAAATACGCATGTGTTGTTACTAGTTAAAATCTTACCTCCTTTCCGTAATTTTGTGTTTTCACTAGGACGGATCGACCGTCTTTCGATTCTCGTGCAAAATATATGTCAGCATTTGGATCAATGTCAAAGTTCCTCTTCAAATTTAAGGTCAAATCACCAGACCCGCGCCTGAGATTAAAGGTCAACTCATCAGGGTTTTCTAGGTCACTGAATGTCCGTTTTTCGGACGAGATTCTTGTAGTCACATCTTTCAGCCAGACCGTTTGCAATCTTGTTGGTACTGGCAAAACGGAGAGAAGACAATGACTGAGTAAACAATGCCAACAAACGAAAGATCGAGCTAATAATTGAACGAGATAAATAGAGTACTGGGCAGTCGGTCAGTTTATGTTAGTCAATATAAGAATAAAGAAATCTAATACATTTTAAAATTTTCGCATTTTGGTCAAACAAGTACACCTATCGGGCATCTTCGCAATACGTCAGCAAAGTTTCGTAAGGTTATAATAATAATAATAATAATAATAATAATAATAATAATAATAATAATAATGACCCTCAATTTCCAGAATCAAGTGTACAAATATGTTTTTTTTTTTAACATTATTTTATTAAGACAGCTATGACAGCTAAACCAAAGGCGTCAACAAAATTCATTAAGTTTCTGATGAAAAGAAACTAAAATTAAACTTACTTTTATTTGGCACCATATGGCCATTATTCTGCAGTGGTGTCGTTAAACGCTGATACATGTATACACGTATAGCTAATAACCCAATAACATGCATAACAATGGATATATTTCTTTAATGGAAAAATAAATCAGTTCCAAAAGTTATTTTTCCACTGTAGCGATACAAGTGGTTTCGCCACTGTGGTAAAATCAGTTGTAACTGTCTGATACAGCTAAATACCTTATTATGAAATATGCAACTATATATAATATTACCGCTTGAACGATAGTACTGTGAACGTCACATAGTGCGCGCACCCAGTGTTTAAATGTCATTTGTGTAGATAACTGCAATAATTTAGCAGAAACCATTGTCTTCCGTGTCCTTGGCTTTTGTCCATGACTCTGAAATCAATGGACTTTTACCTTACCCTAAATCACCCATACATCTAGGGTAAGATCTGTGATGTTGAACTAATTTTATTGGGTAGAAGAAATTTCTTCTTTCAGTCTTTGACCTTGAAATGTGACCATTTGACCCAGTCAGTAGTTATCCACAATGAATGTCTGAGGTTTATTATATAGGACTAATGTTATTGTAAACAATTCATAAGTTAAATCTCTCAATCTTGACCTTTACCCTCCTCTCCACAAAATTAGTAGGATCCTTCCCTACACGAAGTGCAAGCCACATCAAAGTTTTGTTTTCTTTTTAACCAGTAATGATTGAGAATTTAGTTATTCTGCAGAAACTATTTTTCTTATTGCAGTCAGAGTGACCTTAACCGTTTTTGACTTTTTGAACCCGAAAGTACAAGCTATCCGCAAAGTTTGATGTCTGTATATGATGGCAAACTGCAGTTATTGTGTGGATACATGTTGTTCTTAAAGTCACGGTGACCTTGGTAGTGACATTTTGACCCCAAAATTAACAGGTTTCTTTCCTATCTCAAGTACAAACTTTCCACAAAGTTGTGTAACTGCAAGTGAATAATTTGAGTGATTGCGTGAAAAGTGTTTTCCTTTTTTCAGTCACAGTCACTTTGAACTTTTGAGCAAGAGATCGATAATGTTCATCCTTAACTCAAGTGCAAGCAATATATAAAGTTTGCTAACCCTAAATGTGGACAACTTAGTTATTGTGCGGAAACCAACTTGGTAACATACGTAGGCACTGACGGACCGACAAGATCATAACGTAATACCCCCATGGCTTATGGCAGGCATATGAACACGAAAGGAAATTGATGGGCCAAATAATCCTAATGTACCATTTTTTTATAACAAAACATAAATATAAGAATACTGAATGCAATAGTGAAGGTACCAAGATGTAGGTCAGAATATTTTCTTAATTTCAGTAAGAATATGTCTTCTGAAAAATCATTGCATTTTAAGAGCAAAAGGTGTTGTAACATTTTTTTATATAAATTGCCTCAGTCTAATTATACAACGTTTGTGTCGAAACGACATGTTAGTCTGAAAGTCGTGCTAACTTCAAACTTCAAAGTTCCCACCATCACCATGTATGCATCATGGGATTGCGGACAGCTTTGCAAGTACTACTTAGCTTCAAACGTAAAGAGTTTGACTATCTGTAAAACTACCTACCTCAGAAATTGAAGCGTTTGAAAACAAAAGTGAACCCATAAGTAGGGTCAATTTTACCTTTTACATAAATACATGTTCACACATTTTTATGAAGACTTTTACTTAGATCAAATTACAATCAAGATATGTATATATATATAATTATGACGTTAACAAATCATCGCAACAAAGTAATGGGGGCAAGTGTTTGGAAGTTTGTTTTTTTCCTGGACATTTAACATACGTATGTCTCCACCAAGATGGTCGGCTTTGGGATAATAAACAGAACTGTATAGTGGATAGCCAGATTACAGAGGCGCCTTACTTAGCTAATAATATGCCATTTTACGGTACATAGTAACAATTTTTATCACATTTTAAAACTAGTTTAATATAAATAAATATTCAATTTCTGTATTTGGTTCGTTATTGTAGTATCTAGCAACATCTCAAAGCATATAATGTATTTTTTTCCATTTCATCGATGCTATTAAACCTGCCCTAACTGGACGTACATCAAAAATTATACTTAAATTAACGAAAACAAATAAACCTGCAATTTCACAACGCAAACTACAGGTGTGTTTAACAAGGGATATATGCTATACAGGAGCAATAAATGCACGTTTTTCTAAAGATGTCACTATGACGGTGACGATTACTACTACTGCTGCTGCTGCATCTACTATTGCTACTACTAGTAATACTAATGTTGGTGTGCATGACAAGTTGCATTTTTAGGGTATTCTGAATGCATAAATTCATAGCAAAAACACGCATATTCAGACCAGATATGTACAATTGTCATGAATAGTGATGTCGATAAAGAAAGTATGTTTGCTACTTCCATTTATTGCAATAATATGCACGATAAAATGTCAAATAAACACAATGTGCACATACTACTCGATATAAAGACATGTAGTTCATTACGAATTATGATATAAAAACTAAAATGTGCCGATTACTGTTGTAAATACAAGTCTGCTTATTCTGAATATTCGGTTAAACTGTAAGATGTCATTAATCGTGATAGAATATTGCCTCGACGGTGTTCGTTTTAGCGTATATGCGTCATTTGGGAGTTTGTTTTTTTTAAAACCGTGTTTCAGTCAGGGTCCGTGTTCAATTATGACTTTTGCTAATTCAATTGTATCATTAACTCAATTATCAGAGTGTCAACCCATAATTCGCTTCATGGTAGGGCCAACTACACTGTTTAACAAACTTGGGCAAATATTTGCTAAGGGTAGCTTTGACTTTTCGTTTGATCTTGCCTAGAATATAAATGCTATTGCAAGTTTTCACACTATGCAATCGGATAATACCAAAATCGTTTTGGGTGCAATGATAATACCTCAGCGCAGAGGCGCAATTTAGTTACTGACAGTTGATGAGATCTTTATTTCACTTTAATTTTGCCGGTTTTATTTTGAGATGGATATATATATATATATATATATATATATATATATATATATATATATATATATATATATATATATATATATATATATGTATTAGTTGATATTACTGTGGACAAAATTGATGTCGGACATCATCGATAAACCATGGTTCAGATCGATTAGAGAGGAAGAAAGTTTGTTACTGATTCTTCATTATCCGTTTGAAGCGTATGAGGCTTTTGCTGTAGGTCAACTTCATTAAAGCATAAAACGATAATTTCGGCGTGTATGTATAGGTACACGGTCATGATAAAACGTACTGCCGAAACATTCTTCTTGTGGATAAAACGACGGCGAAAGAGATTCCCGAAATGACAAAACATATAGTCACAAACATATGAAACTTCAAAGACCGGAATGGCTCTGCATTTAGCTATATGAATAGATATATCCAGGTCAGAATCAAGCTATGAAAATTAATGGAAAGTAAAGGTCTCACTTGGTTCCCTTTCACAGTAACAAAATAGCGGCCCTTCACTGACAAATCATCAGCAATTTTGGTATTACTGGCTTGCATAGTGTGGTGGCGAATAGTTGCATTTTCCCAAAATCTGCTCAAAGTCAGGAAAAATGTGTTAGTTCTGAAATGGAAACAAAATAGAAAGGACACACCTAACACACACACACACACACACATATATATATATATATATATATATATATATATATATATATATATATATATATATATAAATATATAGAAAGAGAGAGAGAGAGAGAGACACGCACGCAACAGTCAGTAAACCTGAGAAACTTATTGACATACTTGACCGAATATATCCCAAGAGAGCAACGCCAAAAATAAATACACCTTTGTTCATTGTCAAGACCGGCTGGCGTCCATGAAAATAATGATGGGTTTATCCACTAACATCCAGCTAATATATACAACTCGTTAGGGGTAAATTCTGAATGGTCAGGGCTAATTTATTCCGGTCACCACTCAGGATTAATTTGTGTCGGCCACGTTTAGACTTTCCTGTTTAAACTATTGGTCGAAACTTAAGTCATATAGACAATAACAGCTACGGTGTAAACATTTCAGAGTTCTCGGGTTTAAGTTTGTTAACTATATCAAAGTTTGTGAAAAGTATGGCGTTGACGAAAATTGGCTCCAGCGCGGTCCTCAGTCCAACATTTTATAAATTTATTTAATAGTAAGAACCGCAATCATAACCAAATTAAAAAAGTAAAAAACCACATACAATTGTACGACTATATTTGAAATCTGGAGAAAAATTGCAACGATAGCAAATTATTTCTCCAAAAATTTATCTTTGCACAGAAACCTTTGAAAACCCTTAGAAAATAATGTAACAAAAAAGTAAGCAAATAACGATTTGTTTTTAGAATGACTGTAAAATCATTTGTCTGTATTACTAGGTGATAAATATACATATATCAATGATATGTATTTATAATACAAACACGTTTCACAAATAATTGATAGTTACAAATATTTTGCATAAAACTCTTGAAACAAATATGTATGTTCTACTAAAGGGGAAATATAAAAAGATCGAACGCTTTCTTTGCAGATCATAATGTATGAATGTATGTATGTATGCATGTATGCATGTATGTATGCATGCATGTATGTATGTATGTATGCATGTATCTATATATGTATGTATGTATGTATGTATGTATGTATGTATGTATGTATGTATGTATGTATGTATGTATGTATGTATGTATGTATGTATGTATGTATGTATGTATGTATGTATGTATGCAAGTATGTATGTATGTACATATGTATGTACGCACGTGTTTTATGTATACATATACGTATACATGTAAGTAAGCATGTACGAATGTATGTATGCATGCATTGGTCGATCTATCTACCTCTCTGTCTCTCATTATGTATGTGTTTATGCCTGTAATTGAAGGAAATATGATTGTGCCTATGCATGCATGTATGTATGAATCTATGTATGTATGTATGTATGTATGTATGTATGTATGTATGTATGTATGTATGTATGTATGTATGTATGTATGCATGCATGTATGTATGTATGTATGTATGTATGTATGTATGTATGTATGTATGTATGTATGTATGTATGTATGTATGTATGTATGTATGTATGTATGTATGTATGTATGTATGTATGTATGTATGTATGTATGTATGTATGTATGTATTTATTTATTTATTTATTATGTATATATGTATGCATGTATGTGTGTATGTATGTAAGTTCTGAGTCATGTACGAATTGATGTTCAAAATATGTAACTCATGATGGACAAGGGTCATATTAAAACAACTTTTTAATCAAAATAATGTGAGGACAATGTGAGTGAGATTGGGAAAATTGTTCAATTACTCTCATATATTGTATGAATGTATGTATGTATGTATGTATGTATGTATGTATGTATGTATGTATGTATGTATGTATGTATGTATGTATGTATGTATGTATGTATGTATGTATGTATGTATGTATGTATGTAAGTATGTATGTATGTATGTATGCATCTATGTATGTATGCATCTATGTATGTATGTATGTATGTATGTATGTATGTATGTATGTATGTATGTATGTATGTATGTATGTATGTATGTATGTATGTATCTATGTATGTATGTATGTATGTATGTATGTATGTATGTATGTATGTATGTATGTACGTATCTATGAAAAGTGGATAGTATATCACACCATTTTATGCTAGTGTAATAATAATACTATTAATAATAATACAAGCGTGTTCTTCGGGGATTTCAAGAGGTGTAATATATAATTTACCAAATAAACTGAAACGCAGCACAAGTGTGAAAGTAGACAAAGTTAAGCACAGGTGCTAGCTAAAGGTACAATTGTGTCCTGTCATGAGTGAAAGGCCACCACCACGTGGCATCGTAATCCGTTATAAGCGATTACACATGCCTATTTGGACGACGTGGGCTTTATTCAGTGATTATGTTAAAGATAACGCAGTTCTTAGTCTTTCACCTTGAGTTGGCTTATTACAGATAGTAACTTTCTATTTAAAAGAATCAAACTATACTTTTTTGTGTTATTCGAGGACTCTTTCTCTACTTAATTATGTTTGTAAACTTGTATTCATTGTTTTCCTGTCTATACTTTCCTTTTTCAATTTAAAGATTCAAAGTAAATGTACGTGTTTTGGAAAAGAAATAGCAGAACAACTCATATAGCTGAAAATTTCGTTCAGCTGATGTGCCATTTTGAAAACAGCTGAAGTCCAATATAAATTAGAAAACATTTTCACATCGTAAACACTTTTGCTTCTTCATCAGTGCACTACTCGTTGATATTCATATTGGAAGTATAATACCGGTCAGGTTATTGTTTACTTGCAAGTATTTGAATATTTTCCGATTGATCAGTAGTGTTCTAATGTGTGTATTATGTTCCTACTGTGCCAAGAAAGATCACTGATGCACATTTTGTAACCTATTGAGATGTCGGATTTCTAGTGATATATATATATATATATATATATATATATATATATATATATATATATATAATTTTTTTTACTGTGTACGTTAAGACACTCTCACTCACCCTCTCTCTCTCTCTCTTTCTCTCATCCTCTCTCTCTCTCTCTCTCTCTCTCTCTCTGTCTCGATCGATCGATCGATCGATTGGAGCTTGTTTTCCGATATGACACAAGTTTGATTGAGGGTCCTCTGTACGGTCTTACGATTTTAATAGAATAATAACACGTTTTTTGTATTCAAATCGCAGGCTACACGCAGGTGGCATGTAAGAAAAACAAATAATATATAAGCGGGGACAAACTGGTTTTTTTAATATATTAAATATGAGGCGCTTTTAAGGTACAAACTAAAAACGTGTAAATGTATTAATTAGGAATAAGAGTTGAGAGAAGATTATCACTCGTCATTCACATCGATATTCCTAATTATAAAAAAGAAAAACAAAAACATATAACCGTCGGTGTGTAGAGTACCTTTTAAAGATAGGCTGCACATATATACTGAAGAACAATGAGATATTATATAATCTTTAACATAATAATATCATGTTTGTTTCTTTGGTGAGGTAAAAATACACAGTCAAAAATATTTGTGAGTAGTTGCGTATCTTAGAAAGTTATGGTCATTTTGCTTCGGTATAGAGGCTTGCTGATGGTAAAGTTCTAAATGATCCCAGGCAAAGTCTAGTCCCTTAGAGCTAATTCTTAAACAATCGATTTATAGTCAAGTTTAAATCATTCTTCAGTCCTGCATAACCGGATTAATACCTTCTGGTCTGCTTCCAAATCTGTATTTCCCACGACTCATATTAAATCTAGGGCTATTCAACATTTACCCCTTAGGTATCTAAGTAAAGCAATACAACTTTTCAGGTATACAAATATTAGTATAGAGGTATTGAATACGAAAGGGAAAGACCATCTCTGTTGAACAATATAACTTAAATGTTGCATAACATCTAGCAGTTAACTTCATAATAACAGGGAATGGTGTATTCTAGTTAATACCTGTAAGACTACAAAACACGATCATCAGTGTTAAATATAAAAGTAAAACGTGAGCTTAGTTATGTGACCACTGTCCAGTACAAATTGTATAATAATGATATTAATCCATTATTTTTTTCTATACATGATGCTAGATAACCAGGACATATTTGGTTTTGTGAACCATCAACCACCATCACATCCCGTAGTACAGACAAAATGTATGTTAGAAAGGGTACAAAATAAAAACATGTATATGCAGTATTTAAGAAAACAAAATTGAAAGAAGCTTATCACTCGTTATTAACATCGATATTCCTAATTATTAAAACAATAATGAGATATTATATAATCTTTAAAATAATAATATAATGTTTGTTTGATTGGTGAGGTAAATATACACGGTCAAAAATATTTTTGAATAGTTGCTTATCATAAAAAATATACGTTTATTTTGCCTCAGTGTAGAGGCTTGCTGATGGGAAAGTTCTAATTGATCCCAGACAAAATCAAGTCCCTGATAGCTGATCCTTAAACAATCGATTTATAATCAAGTTTGGATCCGTTTACAGTCCCGCGTAACCGGATAAATACCTTCTAGTCTGCTTCATAATCTGTATTTGCCACGACCATGATAAGCTTAGGGCTATTCTACATTTGACTCTTAGGTATCTAAATAAATTCATAAAACCTTTCAGGTGTACAAATATTTGCATAGAGGCAAAAGGAGAGTTATGCAAGTCCCAAATTGCATTTGAATATCAAGGATCATGTCTGTTGAATAAAATCACTTAAATGTTCCATAACATCAATCAATGCACTTCATAATAACAGGTAATGGGTTTATCTAATTAATCCTCCTTATACATTGCAATCCGCGATCATCAGTGCTAAATATATAAGTACAATGCGTGCATTGTGATGTGGCCACAGTCCAGTACCAAGCCAAGCGTGCTTTGCAAAATTTAGTAATTTTTTTTTTCATTAAATACATACAGTCATATCAGCCCTACTTGACAAAAGCTCTAATTCTGGAAAAATGCATGAAAAGCTCTACACATTAAAGCAATACTGAGTTACAAGTAATTTTTTAGCCTTTTGATCTGTTATCAGTCACATAAAAATAATTATTGTGGCTGTAATTAGTCTGCCTCATGGAAAGAGCAATATTCCCAAAATGTGTTACGTGTTAGGATATTAAGTACACACACACACATACACATAAACATATATATATATATATATATATATATATATATATATATATATATATATATATATATATATATATGAAGTATACAGGAATATTGTATATGATATGAAAATAACAAACGAAAATATGATACATGCTTATCAAGTAATTGTTGGGACAAAGGCAGTATGCGGGATGGGGGCCTGTATGGGGAAGGGAAAAATTCAATATACGGCCATCTTCGTTCGGCTAAGAATGGGGCAAAAGAGGAATCTAACGTGAAAATCATCTCTAATGTTAGCATTGGGGTTCTGTATTGATGTCTGTGGAAATTTAACATTGTGGCTTGCTATGGGAGACATAATATAATTTAACGTTAGGGTGCCCCTTTGGGGGTCCTACAGGGAATTAACATTGCATCCAACACACATCTTTACTACCATGATGCTATGATGTCGATTGGGCGTAAACGCATTTATGATGTAATATTTAACATTACTCTTTAAATCAAGATCGACGCCAACGTCAAGAGATTTAAGTCAAATATCAAGACATTTCTGAAGACAAGAAGTAGATTTTATGACGTCATGATAAGCAGTAGATTTGGAGAACGAAATTGTTAATGCGCATGCTCAATGTACACAATGCGAATGAGCATGTCTTTTCAAACTACTAATGGGCTAAGAATGTGAAATCAAAAAAGAGAGTCGACATGATAGTAGCTTCTAGAGGAGAGATTATTTAATGCAAGAAGACCAGAAAAGACACCGTTAGATGAAGGCAACTAATTTTACGTTCGAATCGTTAATGAATTACTGCAGAAAGAAAATTTCGAATACATTTCCAAGTGCTCAGATAAAAAAGGTCTGCAGAGGAAAGATTTAATCAAACCCTTAAGACCATAATGTGGAAGTGTTTCACTGAAAAATAAATCAGAAAACGGGTAGATATATCATGTAGCTGTATTGATGTATATACTACTTCGTATGAAATATGAAGAATATGTCACCAATTAGAGTGAAATTAAAAACAAAATTAAGTATGGAATCATTTACTGTGTTACTTAGCAACTGATACCTATGGAACGCCTAAATAAAAAATCAGTGAGAAGATAGGATCGCACGATACAGAACTTATTTGTTATTATAGTCTTCACATTCACACATTTTATTTTATGAGACCCTTTAGCATATAAATTGGAAGACTTAAGGCGACAAAAATAGAGAAAAGACTATTTTATAAGCACGAGTTATCTCTGTACGAGGAAGAGGATGCCATCTTCAAGGAATGAAAATCTGGGAAACTAAAGATTTGAATGGTAAATATTATGTGGTGAAAAAATGGAAAGGGTATATTGAATCATTTAACAGTTTAAGCCAGGGAAGCGTATTGCGTCAATAATTAAGACTCCTGCAGTTGTAAAATAACATCATGCTATTTTTTTATGCACAAAATTACTTTTAAAAAAATGGAATACATATTTTATATGTAGTGAAGATAAGCAAATTTTTCAAATCATACATACATATAACCTCAATCCGAAATATACTACAACTAGAAAACAAAATTGCCGAGGGTCGGAAGTTTTCTCCTAGAACTGGACATAATCTTGAAAATATGTAGATTTTTAGTGAATATTATGAGGTCTAGGAACTGACATTAATAGGAATCCAAGGCTGAAAATCCATTGTCAGTGTTGACCGGTCGACTTCATCAGACAATGAAAGGAGGGTGTACATTATTTGCGTTAGTGGGTGAGACTCCTCCAAATTAGATATTCGTCCCGTCGGTAAGCTGATTTTCCCTTTCTACATAGCAGCAAGAATGTCCTCCGATTTTGACCTTTTAAAAAAGGTTGATGAGTGTATATCCTCCGAATGTGATCTTAGAACGGTGTGTAATACCTTGTAGTCCACATTTTTCATTTGCCCGAATCTTGGACATGTTTTTCTTCAAAACAGAATCCACGGTAAAACAAAATCTCCTATCGACTGAGATATATGGAGGAAAACAATAACCTGTCTCCCTTTATAATTTTAGTCTAATTGACGCGCACATCTTCTTGATTGAATTGGCAGAAAGCAATCCCTATCCGTTTCACATAGTGAAATAATACTGTTTCTTGTTTACATAGTGATCAGTTCCGTTTGTAATAATTACCTGCTTTGGATAACAAAACTTGTCGACCTAGCTGCCATTTTTATAAATCTTACGGCACGAACACATCCTAGAACCATTAACTGAGTCATGCACGAGACTTTCGAGTATAGTGTACAGTAGAAAGTTATGCGTAGTTAGTATGAGTGAAATTTCGTCATCTACCCCTGAGCAGCCAACTAACAAAATAAGGGAACACTCATCTCCTGAATATAGACTTGACACAAAAATAACAGAGCAAACAGCGAATCTGAACAAGTGAAAATTTCAGAGTTCTCAAAGCTCAGAGATGGCGATCGGAAACTAAAGCTAAATGTGGACCAGGCGGAACAATATAGTCGTCAAAACTGTCTCCGGATCACAGGAGTACCAGATAGCCATGATAACGACACTGGCAAATACGTCCTGAAAAGGTATACGTCCCTTGGCTTAGACCTTGACTTAAAGGACATTGGCATATCACACGGAACAAAACGTACTGAGCAATCATACAAATCCAGGGATATACTTATCAAATTTGTTACTTTGTCCGTCAGGAGCTGTATACAGCCCATACACGTATCACTCAGAAGGGTTACGGTGGAATCTTTTTTAATAGGAATCAAATCAGACCAAGAGGTAAGCTTGTTTGGAAGCCAGGAAGATAGTGATAGCTAAACGCCCAGCACGTGCCTGGATATTTCATGGGACAATCTTGGTAAACGTTCAATCGTTACAACTCTGCCGCATCAATTCTGGTGAGGATCTTTTGGATCTACCTGGTGAAGATTTTAATTCTCTTTACAATGAACATGCAGAGCCTTGCCCATCTACCGCTGAAGGTGATACAGAACTCCAGTTCATGACCCATGAAAGCCGTAGTTCTACTTAACCCAATTACATAGTTGGTCTATTGCTACGAGAATTCTTAAAGGTGCAATACACTTTTCCTCAATTTAGTTTACTATATGTGCTGATTTTGTATTTTGTAATTGCAACATGTTCCCTTTCGCCACTACACCCGACTGACAATTTAGTTTAAATTTCCACTCAAAATTGCAGTAATGTACATTTTTTGTAGCTTCTTCTGCACTTTAATTGTTATGTCGCAGATTACGTCATTTTGCACACTATTAGAGAAGAGCGTTTATAAATTAGTACTATACTTTATTATATCTGCTAGAAGTCCAACATCCGTGCAGAAAGAAGTGGTTGCGAAATATTATCTCTATGTAACCTTTACTGCTACATAATAAGAATCAATAAATATCATTACAGTTTTGCTAATTTACATAGAAAGATATAGTGTAACTTTCGTCAAATTATGGATGTTTTCTACATTTTACAGTTTGTAAATATGTTTCACCAATTCATGTCGCTCTCAATACTTATCCATTTTAATAACTTCTTATTTAGAATTTCCAGCCATCACTTAGTCTTAGTATATACATATTTTTTTTTTCTCACTAGAAATGTCTTCAACAATGTATGGTATAATTGTTATGTGTTAACAAAGATTACAGGTGACTCAATTTACATGATAACTCAAATTATATAGCAACTAAGTAGTGCATTGCATCTTGGTTTATGTACCCCCTTATTCGCAGTTGATAATACCATACTTACAGAAACCTATATATGTATATTTGCAATACATTCTTACAAGACCCCTTCGAAACTCAAAATGTAATCACCAATGATACGTGTTTTATATTACAACGCTATTAGGCATATTTCTGTAAACATTTAAGATCCTCACACTTTCATCACAGCATAGCAAATAAAGACATTTTTTCTAGACATACATTCTCTTTTATCATTATATTTGTTTTGCATCTTTTGTTTGTATTTCCATATGACCCATGAGAGTCACAATTCGTCCTAACACATTTATGCCTTTATCCTATTACTACCTGACTTTAAAAATGTTTCATACCACCTTCATTTACTTTAGTTTGTTGATTTTGTATTTTGTAATATTGCAGCATGCGCCCTTTTTGCCCTATAACATGGCTGCCATTTTTTAAAATGAAAATACTTAGATATGTATGTCTTGCATTAATGTTCATGTTCGTAGGTTCATTATGCACATTAATTGTTGATTGCTAATTTCGCAGATTATGTCATTTGCACACTGCAAGAGTGGCATATTTATAAATATGTGTTATACAATTGTGTATCTTCTACAGTTTCAGCACCTGCATAGAAAGACGTGGCTGACAGACGTTACTTTTACCTAATTGTATTTTTTAATTTACTTAATTCTCATTCCTAATATCCACTTATCACTTGGTCTCAATGTAGACAGGTATCAAACAGTAGGTATTTACTTGAAGTGTCTGCGAAAACTGAAGGTAACTAAACTGCATCTATGTTTATGACTACTATCTTGTTCCCAGTTGATAGTATCAGACTTTGTACAAAACCTTTTGCTTGTATCTTCCCGTTACTTTATTACAAGATCCCTTTGAAACTCAAAACTACAATAACTAAAAACAGATAGTTTATATTACAACGCTATCATGCACAATAATATAAACACTGAAAATCCTCATAATTCGATCACAACTTACGAATGAAGACGTTCTCTAGGTATCTTATTCATCGTCATTTTGTGTTGCATCTTTCGCTTTTTACTTATGTTTACAGCTATTCCTTACTGTGTTACTCTTCGTTGTGGAGAGAAATCATGCAGGTATCTGATAACACTGGTGCCACTCAACAAAGTATATTTATGTAATGTAGGTTAGGCAGGCATTGCAACTCAGTTGTTTCTTCATGAACTTCTGACATTTAAATAACATTGTGTCGAAGCATCCCTCTTGCCATGATGAGGTTATATTGTCCTAATTTAAAATTTTCTCTACTGCTTCATGTTTTGATCGAACTTATTTCTTGCTTGAACCTCTCCACAGCACAATGTACTTGGCTAGTACGTGTGCAACAGTTTAACAACTTGATGATGGGTTACAAGTTAACTAGTTTTAAAGAAAGTTGTTTTTGTAACATTATCGGGGGATATTACGAGTTGAAACAACCTTCAGACATAGTTGCAAATTTTCATGCATATTTTCATATTAGACAGTCGGTTGGAAGGTATATAAGTTGATCTTCGTCAGCAACCGATTTATGTGTCAATGATTACGATTCCTGATAATAGTTTCAACAGTATCATAAAAGGACTGAAATTGCCAAACGCAAGATTGAATCCAAATCAATGAATAAAACAGAAACAATGGTACTAGCTAAACTTTCACTGCGTAGAGTAGACAAGTCAAGCTGCTGTTAGTTTATCTAGGATGCTGCTAAAGTATGTCAACTTTATATTGATAATTACTTCAGTCGACACATTTGTACAATATATAAATAGTATGAATAGTGTTTCAGTCCGTGCTCATTGTATGGCAGTAAATTTGCATTGCTCATTTTTGTAGGCATATAATCCTTTCAAATAAATCTTTGCTCTACATCATTGTTGTTTACATATTTAACCTATATCAAAAGTTTCATATACATTATTTTTATGATAATCCTTTATTTGTATATCAAACAAAACCTATATGTATGAAAATAAACGAAATTCTTTTTGTGTGTATGGACTATTTTAAACGTTTTTTTTTAAATGCATTTTTCAGATTCAGGCTTTGAAAACTTTGTCAATAATAATAATGTATATTTATTTAATAATTTATTTATTGAGTGAGCATGGGGTTTTGATAGCTGTATCCCTGCAGGTGAAAATATCAGTGACCAATCTATCAATATCCAATGGGTAGATACTTAATATCTTTGAACTTACTTCGGTGACTCAGTAAATCCACACCTCCGACATTCGAACCCACTACAATATTTCTACGCCAAGAAACCATATATACAATAGTGTATGTCAATTATTTTAAAACTGAATTCATGTGAGTTGCTCCAATCAATGGTCACATTGTTAAAACTATTGTATATTGTGCCGCAACAGTTCGAATTACAATGTTTTATTTCTGATAAACAAATCAATACATAATCTGGTTAACTATTTCATTCAATATGTGGCGATGAAGCAAGCACGCACATGCTTTTACTTTCTATACAAGTTTACAAATATTCATTTTAAAGATAATAAAGTCTTATTCAGATGAAGGGATTAAGAATCAGTCCTTGCTTATTTGGTTTTTTTTTCTTCCACATAGATGCATTTTAAGTTAACGTCTTCGTGACTTCAGTACGAAAAAGCTTTTAAAAAGGTGGAAATATATGCATAAATTTCAAAAAGTAATATGTTGGGAAAAAAAATCAAATTTTAATATTTTAATGAAGATTATATATACAGGTCCATCAGTTTATTTGGATTTAATTTAGAGGCCTACCTTAAAACTTAGAAGCTTTAATGTTGCCTACCTCCAGGAGAAAGTACTTTAAATGTAACTGCATGCCAGATTCCTAATATACTTATCCGACGTGTTTATATCCACAGTAAATGTAAATTTGTATTCAACTAACTGGCGGTATACGTATACTGTTAATTGCTGCAGAATCCATTGATCACCTGGTGCAAAACTAAACATATATCTTAATCGCTCCGCAAATGTTACTTCATATTCAGAAATATTGTAGCATTCATGTGTCAATGGAATTGTTCATGCTATTGTCATAAGCTGTCCAAGAGATTGATGATATGTATGCAATAGCGCTGAGAATGGAAGACCGAAAAGAGAATCCAAAGTGGAAGAAGATAGAGAAGGGTAGCATAAGCAATTTCCAAACCAAATATAGTCAGTGATACTCAGTTAATGATTAAGATTTTTGAGATATAATTCTATTTCTAATATAGCAACTTTCATTTTCACACAATAATGGCAGGAACAGAGGTTTTCACAAACAAACAGAAAAAGTTATTTCCAACGTCCATATCATTTCATTATATTTAAGCATCCCATCTAAAATATCAGCGAAACGTCAGCTAGCATAATTAAAATATACGTCAAAGTAACATGATGAATTTTAAAAAATAACTTATTCATGAATAATATTCCTTTTACAGTGACTCGGTAAAACCTTCTTTAATAAGTTCATCGAACACAAGTTAAATATCTAGGTCTCAGGTGAGAGAGAGAGAGAGAGAGAGAGAGAGAGAGAGAGAGAGAGAGAGAGAGAGAGAGAGAGAGAGAGAATTTAAATATAAAAAACACGAACGCCGTTAAAGTTGTGCGACTAGAAACGTGTTAATGTATGCTTCTTTAGGCTCAAAATATATTGAAAGAAACGGCCAACTTATACATATTTATAAACAATTACGTCATTGTATTAACGTCATAAATGATATGATATGCATTATCATAACAATCTCATATGTATAACGGGGTCAGAAAGATACATGAGTCTCTAATGAAAACTGAATCAGTGAAATCCCAATATAGAGAAAAACAGTTATATATATATATATATATATATATATACAACATATAAATTATTTTATAAAATTGGATACAATTTTATATAATGCCTTAGTATTAAGGCCATTAGTATTCAAAGTATGTAACCGATGAATCGAATAAGTTTCTTTAATCAATCTATTCATCTCTCCATGCACAATATCGATTGGCATAAAGAAAACTCACGTAAAGAATGATAATTTGTATTAAAATGTATTGACACATTGAGGAAAACTGAGGATCCACACCATTTATTTAAATAAAAGAAGTGATTATTAATTCTATTAGAAACTTCTTGAAGTGTTTGTCCAACATAGTGCTTGTTACATTTTTTACAGATTTCAAATAAATTACATCAGTTGATATGCAGTCATTGTTATAACGTACAGAAAACAATTATTTTGTGTTGGACCTAATAAGGTAGATACTTTCTGTAATATTTGTACATTGAGTGCACTGGCGTCTGTTATATTTAGATGATGAAAAACATCTTTTATATTTTCTGTCGGATTATTTCTGATCAAAAACCTTGCAAATTCATAGGTCCTCTGTAAGCAAGAGTTGGCTTGCCTTTGTAAAGTTTTTTTTTTTCCTGTTTTTATTTGAAAAGTTGAGAAGACTCCAATATTTATTAATTGTAAGGCCTATATTATGTAATGAAGGATTATATTATATAATGAAAGGAATTATAGTTTTCTGTTTCGTACATTTTGCTGTGTTTAAAGCATCATTCTTAGTATAAAACACGGGATTTATTCAAAGTGGAATTATTGACATGCAAATGATAATTCCTGCTTTTGAACATATGTATAATTCATTCAAAGAATGTTGTAATTGCAATCGTCTGAAATGATACGTCGGTATCTCTTCGAGTGGCTATAAAGTATACTGTTTTTAAATGACCTGGGATGACGAGATGAATATACCACATACTGGTGGATATTAGTTTCTTTGACATGAACATTTGTAGTGATAGTATTGTTAGAATATTTCATCAGATTTACATCTAAAAACGATACATGCGTACTGGAAGAGGTATAAATATATTTAATAGTGGGGTGAAACTGATTTAGGCGATCAGTAAACTTGTGTAGTTCTTCTCCTAAATGGTTCCAGATCATAAAGATGTCACATAAAATTGCTAACCAAACAGCAGGATTAAAACTCTGGTTTTCTCGACAATCTTTTTCTAATTGACCCATGCAAAGGAATACATATTAAAGGAGTCATAGGACTATTCACTGATATATCCATTATTTGGATGCAATTTGTACTATTAATATGGAAATGATTATTTTCCAAAATATGTGTTAATATTGTACAAACATCTTCACTCGATTGGTTGTTATTATTAGGACTGTTGTTAAGAAAATAAGTACACGCCTCTATACTACTTGTGGTATGTTTGTATACAGTGATGTTACATCTAAAGATACAAGGAGGGAATTGTGAGATAGTAGTGGAATAGACTTCAACTTCTTAATGGAAACAATACCATCTTTAACGTATGAAGGAAGTGATTTCATTAATGGTCGCAAAACACTATATGTATGTTTAGATAGGCTCTCCTTATATGAATTACAACCAGATATAATTAGTGTCACGGAATTGTATAGATCCCTTTTATTTATTAAATACATGTACTACTTTTTCGTTTTTCGTGTACAACGATACCCGAGGGTGATCTATGTATATTGTACAATATTTCGAAACAGTGAGTTCGGTTCACCCTATGCCGCACGTGCGAAGTGCTTTTGATGGGGAAAACCGAATACATCAAGCGTACGGACGATGTATAGCTGCATCGTCTGTGTATAAATGCCTCACCGTAACACTAAATCTTTACATTACGGAACGTCTTGTCAGTGAGCAGTCTACTTAAGGATTTGCACACCTCTTCAGCTGTAGAGGTATGTAAATTATTTATCAATTTCTGATGTATATTTTCTATGTAGCTACGACTTGCGTACTACAATGTAAATATTTTATATTCTTGTTTGTGACTTAACAAGAGCTTTATATTAGCAATCTAAAGTGGCATTTTTAGGAAACGTTTAGTACCATAAGATTCTTATCGGACACGTGTATGTTCACTTCTGAACTTGTTTATTGCTTTGCAATGCTGTGCCGATAATGTAATTTGCATAACTTACCGTATATAACGTCATTACGTGTTATCGTACATACACGTGTCAATCATAATACACGGTGTTAGATTTATTTTCAGCTGATCAGAGTCGACGAGGTCCCAGCTATAGAGCTGACCATACAAGTTGACCATAGCAGCTGTAAAGCTCACCATAGCAGCCGTAGAGCTGAATTAACAGCGTGTTGCTTGAGTAGCAGGTGATCGGGCGTTGCTGACCGATTGGTGGGCGCTGATCGCTTGATTGACCAAGGAATTGAATGGTGGTCGGGGACTACCTGTAATGCTGACTGCTTGATTGACCAGTGTGAATGATAGCCAAGCGTGCCAGTGACGGAGTGTTTTGTGTTACTCCATACATGCGATTTTTTTAGCCGTGCTCTAATTTTGGGGTTTGTGATACTCAGTGGTTTTGTGATTGTAAAGATATTTTGTGTGATATCTATCCCATTGTTTTCATAATTTTATTATTTGAATAAAATACCAGTATACATTTTTTACTATATGAATAAAGTACATCATTTTACTATTTGAGTAAACATTCTTTTCGTCGTCTGAAATTACTGTGAATCATTAACATTTGACTTTGTACTGTGTATTTATTTATTTGTATTCACATTTGGGTTACATTATTAGGTTCGTGTGAATTATGTTAATTTGTCCAATATTTGGACCTTATACACGCACGTATTAATCATAACTTTTTTTCCCATTCAAGTCATTCATCAATAAACATTGCATTTTGTATCACCATCAAAAGTGTTCTGCTATAAATCCGAAATCCAACCCGGTTATCTTGTTACAATTAGTCGTCTTGGATAATGTAATGGTAAATTATGGTCAGGACGTTTATGAGTGTTGGGCAATAGGTATAACTGAGGTGTATTTTGAGGGTAAAATATAAAATTCTTCGTATACTGAACACTGATTCTTAGAGATTTCATCAACACCTGTTAAACGTTAACATTTTAATTCTACATAAGAGTATTTGTTAACTTTTTGTAGTGCTTGTTTACCAATCAATAGAGGTTCAATTGCTATAACGTAGTCTTACTGGTTCATAATAATAATAGTGTTTGACTTATCTCAGTCTTTATAATCACGATACTATCGTCGGTAATTATATTACGTAAAGACTCCATTTCTTCCTTAGAAATATGTATATTATGTCATTGCTGAGGACTATCATGTAATAATAATTGTGTGATAGCTTTAATAAACAAATCCAAATAGGAGTTCGTCCACCAGGTGGAATAAAATATGATTTAATCTTGTAGAAATAACCCATCTTCTTTGAATTAAAAGAATGTGATTCCAACTCAGAATTGTTGTGTGCTTTATAAGAAAAATATTAATTTCAGGCGTCTAGAAAAAATTAAACCTGTCTTCAGCTAATTTAATTTTATCATGAAATTTTTGTTTGGGAGAAAACTGCGGTCCCTTACAAAAAATATATAGTCACTGTAAGTTCTACGTGAGAAATGTAATCTGTCTCTTTCCCTGTCTGAGCTGTTTTCGCGGCTTTTTTCTTTTTTCCATTGTGTCCTACATTTGAATCTCTAAAATTTTCTACTCTTTTGTCTTTAGGAGTCCTTTCTCTTATTTGTTGTATACTCCTGACCAAGTTTGTCAATCTGTTTGTCATGGTTACTGATTCTGATTCCCCCAGCTTTACGGCTTCTATGTCGGTCTTTTTGTTGTACCCTTGGCAGTCCAGTTATTTCGCTGCGTTTGTTGATCTTTACCATTCTTCTGTGAATTTGCAGCATTCCTTGTTATCTCGACTGTCTGGTTTGTTAATGTTTTGGGAGTAGCTGTTAGTTTGTTACAGTTCCGATAGGATTAAATTATTTTAAAATATTTAACTGATATAAAACACAAATTTGCAACAGACATAGATGAATAAAATACTGAAGTCGATAAAGAGACTCTGGCATTAAGCAAAAACGTTGATCCAGTTAGAACCAAAATAAACAAACACATAGAGACAATACAAATTTAATTGAACACGAAAACAGGTATAACAAGTATTACATTGGGTGTTTGAATCAATTATTGATAAAAGGTAAGTCGCTAAAACGAATATAATGAGAAAATGAAACTAATGCCTAAATGTATATTATTCATTTTCAAAGTGTTACCTGTCAGAAACATGCAGATGGTTTGGAATTAAATTACACGTTACACACAACGGAAGATTACTGAAATGAAATTTAGTACTCTGTTGCAATATGTATGTATGTATGTATGTATGTATGTATGTATGTATGTATGTATGTATGTATGTATGTATGTATGTATGTATGTATGTATGTATGCATGCATGCATGCATGTGCATGTATGTATGTGCATGTATGTATGTAGGTAGGTAAATATTTATGTATTGATTGATATATTTATATATATATATATATATATATATATATATATATATATATATATATATATATACAGAGATAGAGAGAGAAAGAGAGAGACACATACGTACATACATAAAAATAAATATTTTATCTGAATGATGGAATGATATAAATAAACATTAAATCTAATTTTCGTAGATCATTTGATTATTCGTTCGTTCATTTCAATAATATTAATAATTCAATAATTCATGTTTTTTCTTCTATTTCCGCTCTATCCTTGCCGATCTCAAAACACATCTATTTAGGCAGCGAGTATAACCCACTGTTATATTATTTTATAGACAGGGTTATAACAAAATAAAAACAAGTAAAAGTTAACATTTTAAAATGAAGGATCCGTAAGCTTGTGTGATTGGAAGAAATGTGTAAGTAACACAGAAGTGACTTTTGCATCGTAAGTGGTTGATTTTTCGTTGTATCTTTAAAATTGTTTCTCGGAGCAACCATAAATGTATGAAAATGTATACCATACAAAACATAGGGAAATCGCAGTATATACGATATTACATCACTATTGTGTAAAATGTGCACATATATAGCAAACTAGATACATATAATTGTCCGTGTATGTCATTAAGAGTGCAGTGTTAATTTATTTAATTTATAAGCTTGTTTTGATATGAGTTGCCGGGAACTAAAAAACGAAGGCAGTTGTCCTATCTAGTATCCAGCTTGTAGGTAGTCCCTGATTTTATACATGCTGAGTGTGGTACGCTGCGGTTCAGGCCTGTAAAATATAAGGACTACTAATGTACTGTCATTTCGATTTATCGAATACATTGGGCTAATTTCGATTTAATAAATTTTAAATAATCAAGAGTGTAGAACAATTATATACATTACCATCATCATCATTACATAGTCATAAATATAATAGAATAGACTTAAAATTTTAAAGTTTCACTAAATCATAGCTAGTTGAATTAACAATTAAAGATTCATTAATACATTTTTTAACAAATTCCTAAGGAATGTTGTTTGTATTTATTTGGTATTCAACGGAACACAAAGATATGAAAGATTATATCTTGCAAAGGCAATTGTCGGGAAGTGTGTTGCCAAAGGATGCCCCGTGGGTGCCTGGAATGAGTATGATTCGAACCTACATTCTTATGATCGTGAGTGTGGTAGGCAAAGAACTGTGCCGCATTGGATCCATCCTGAGTGTAAGTGATGAACTCGCCTATTACCATGTTACACACACTTTGGAACACAACTTGCTTCATAGCACCACTGCCAAAAAAATTATATATATTGATAATGGGATAGGCGCTTTCCACTATGTCTATGATATAGGTGTAATGATATATATATATATATATATATATATATATATATATATATATATATATATATATATATATATATATATATGTGTGTGTGTGTCTGTGTGTCTGTGTTTGTTTGTACTTAGAGAGCAAAAGGGCAGATGTTGTAACCATAGCCTCCTATCGGTTCTTACTTGGTTTGGTTTCCAAGGAAGTGTTCCTGTCGCTGCTAATTGAATACATTTAAGTGCGAATTATTGTACAACAACATACTAAATGGTTTTCTTATTACATGTAATCATAATTTACTATATAAAACAAGAAATTATTTTGCTTACGGCAAATCCTTTTCTCAGAAAATACCATTTGATGATATGACTAACCAAGCTTGTTATAACCTTGCAAGCCAGTCGTATTACTGGAGAGAGAGAGAGAGAGAGAGAGAGAGAGAGAGAGAGAGAGAGAGAGAGAGAGAGAGAGAGAGAGAGAGATACAGATATATTACCTTATTTCGTCCACAGTGGGTGCCTTCAGCTGCATTGTATAAGTTGTCCATGCATCTACCCGTACTTGGATCCGTACACTTTAAGTAACAACTATTTTCAGGAAAAGTCTTAAACAAGAATGACGTAAAAGGACGTATATTAGTAGGTGTATGAAGTCACGTAACTAACCAGCCACGATAAGCCGAATCATTTAATCTAGTGCTATTTTCGTCTGATTGTGAGACTGACGAACCAGGTGCGATTCCCGTTAATGTCAGTTAGTGTCTGTATCTTTTTGCTGTTTTATAGATTTCGCGAACAACCCTTAAATGTATTCGGCGCTGGGAATAGGATAACTCGTTTAAGCATTGTATATGTGGTGTTTGCAAATTTCAAGGCATCACTACTCTACTTAGGTTCCTTACATATTTCCTTTTTTATATTTTCAATGAAATCAAATCCACGTATTACAAGTTCAACTACATCGAGACCATCATACTTATATTAAGTACTAATTATGACAAAACATACACAAAAAACAACATGGTTCTCGAAATATTGACATTCAAATTAAGTGACTGGAATTTTTTACTGCAAGTGACCCTTTCGAAATCGACTGAAAATTACGCCCAGTTATCGGCTCTTTCTTTTTCTATTTATATTTGAAGTCCTTGAAGTAAAAATGGCCAAGCGGAGCAAGCAGTATTTTGAGAGGTGCACATCTTAAGTAAGACGATGCTGTATACTCTATAACCCAAATTGCAGCCAGCAATCATACACCAAAATAAGGGGAATTCAAAGTTCTTGTAACAATACCTAAGATATACAATGTCTTTTTTAAATAGCCATGACAACCAGTGAGGAAAACCTGGGTAATTATTTTTCTTTAAAAATCTAATCCTGTGCAAAGTACGAAACTGGAGAGTGATACCTATACTATTACAGTCCATGTTAACAAGCAGTCTGTCTCTTACAAAGCATGAGCATCTATATGACATGGAACTTCACTGTCTCTGTGTCATACTCATCTTGTCAAATGCTGTATTCAGAATGGTGGCTTATTACAGTTTGATTGTTTGGAGGACACTTAGAGTAATTTTTGTTAAGAACATGAGTGACAATGTGGGGAAAAAACATGAGGGTGAATAACACCCGGCTACTTTTGTGATAGATATAGGATCCCACTAGTATGCTCCTGACAAAGTAATTATGAACAGATATTGAATAAAATCTATTCTGAATTTTCTTTTTATTGTTCTTTCAATATTGTAAGTTGAATCCATTTGTAGCCTCAATGACTGGAAAATCTGAGCATCCAATGTAATTTTCGAGACCAGCGAGATAACAGTATCACATTACAGATTGAGACTTGAAGATGATAGAATAATAAAACTGGAACTAAATGATATAAACTGTCACATCAAAGAGAATTATAAACATATGTATCATGATGCAACATGAGAAACCCAGCCCTACTGCTTTCAAATCGTCCACCTTTCAATTTGTTGCGGTACAGTTTTTCTCCACCACAACATTTACAGTCAGACAAATAAGACAAGTAGCCCTTAACAACTTGTTAGTTTCATATTGCTACTTAAATTTGATGCATATATAAAGTGTCTATTTAAGGATGCACAATTCTTGGATTTGTGCTTATTTCTAAAACGTTCTGCAAAATAACGAAGCATGTGTAACTCATGCATTGTATATTCTCAAGCCCTACCTTTATTTCTGTATTAAATCCCTCCTATGTTCAGACTCCCCCACTCCCATTTTTTCCAAATTTAGGGAGGAAGTTCTCTAAATTTTCAGTTATGGAATAGCTGCTGCATCTAGGTACTTGGGGCACTGATGCATGTACTTTTATACCCATATTTGAAGAAATAGGGTATATACAGTATAGGATTTTTTGTCCATCTGTCTGTTGATCCATCAGTTACCACTGTTGTATACATTGTGCGCGTTTATTGATGACTTGTTTCAAGTTTAGTTATATTTTCAGTCTGTTCTTTCCACTTGTCAACTTGCAGTGTAATGGGTGGGGGTGGGAGGGAACGCTAGAACAACTGTCAGCATCGCACATAAAACGCTGATTTCCCGCAATTTTTCGTCTAATGTCACCCAAAACTTGACCATGTGCCCCCTCCCCCGAACGCGCATTTTCGTCAGAAAAAAACACAAAAACTTAAAACGCCTACAACTTTTAATAAGCGAATGTCAATCTCTGTCTCTGTATCTGATGGTGCTAAAGATGGCTAGAGACACGAGAGGTGATGCAAACTGTAAGATGGTGGTGAATATCTATTTTAAAACAATGTATATGACAACGAAACCATTCAAGGCCGAATTGCAATGTAAAGTATTTGACTGCCGTAAGTGTAATGTATTTTCGAGGTCAAAGTCATCCCTATGGCGAGGAAGATTTAATTTATTTTGGGGTTGAAATAATGACAAAAAAGGGACTATATTTATGAAAATATACAGTTTGTCATTTAATTAATAATTTCTTAGTTTGGAAAGAAAAGTCTGTAAGAAAACATCGGTATTTATTATAAATGCAGGTAGATATTGAAGGTACACAAAAAAGTTAAATGAGAGCAAAATCCGGAACGGAAAATTTCGTGGTACAGCTCATTTCAGGTTAACCAGATATTCAAACATAGTAATGTTGTCATGAGTTACTTGATCAGATGATAAAAATTTTAGTACAATAAGGTAAGTGTCCAAGAAAGAAATGATAAAACAGTGCTGACCATAAAGATAAGGGGGCAAAACTGTTGAAGCAAATTATGTACTACTATTTTCCATTTTCCCTCTAAAATATTGAGTGTCCCCCAAATATGGAGGATGGGAGACACATTGTCCACTGCTCTTGGGATCCTATGTGCAACTTTGAACTGTAATGGCTTGTCATTTCAATCTCTACACTTTTTACTGCAAATACCAACCCATTGTTCCCCACCCTCACAGTGACCTAGGGGACATGATGCAAACTATATCACATATATGATTCATGCCACCACCACCACCAGCTATATTTAAATGCATCAATTTGTTAAACACTGAGTTAGTGTGCTGCTGTAAAATATAAGGTGTGAAAGTAATAATCTATCATGAAAACTTTATTTTTTGAAGAGAAAATAAAAATGAAACACCAGAACAAACCATTGCCAGACTTCATTAAATATGACTGCATAATAAAGCAGCCTTGAAACACCTTTGCTCCCAAACCACACAAAATTATTTGAATGAATTTGACAGCAGTTTTACATTAATTCTCTTGCATTTTGCTGTTAGATCAATGTTGAGGACAAATAGAAAATTGTGAGTGGTTTTGGTTACCCAACTGACCCTATTTTGTCCTGTCAAACCTCCAAACAAATTCAGACCAAAATAATTCAGAAAAAACAAGACAAAAATGTAGGAAAAAAAGAAAACAATGCATGAAATTCAGGATGCGAATGCCACTTGTTTTCTGGTTTATGCTTCATCGAAAACAGTCTGGACAAGAAAACAAGATTGTACTGACCTACCTATCCTATTTTTGTTTTAATGTAACCAGAACCACACCTATTATTTTATTTGGCCTGAGCAGTTTCAGGTCACTGAGGCCCTTGCTATACTCTAAAGTTTCTAAAGTCAGGTGACTAAATTAATTCTATTGGAATTTGCATACTTGTCAGTGAACTGCATGACTAGTGGCATGCCACATATAACTTTGAAATACTGAAAATTTAAAAAAATCTTATTCTTTAATCTTACAGTATACTGATCATAAGAATGAAAATGTTTAGTCGAGGAAAGAAAATAGTAAGTAATTTTCACTGAATTGCATAATTGCATACTTGTTGTCTTTTTTTTTTTTTGTAGAGGCAACTGCTGCAGCCGAATCAGGGGCAGCATTTTTTTATGAGACGCTTTTAGGGCACATATTGAAAACGTGTCTGTGCATTATTTATAAATAAGAATTTAGAAAAGCGTATCACTTGTTATTCATATCCATATTCCTAATTTAAACAAAAAATTATCTAACCATCGGTGTGTTCATTACTATTAAAAATAGATAGCAAATTTATACTGAAGAACAATGAAATATTAAATAATCTTGAATATAATAATATCATGTTTGTTTCTTCCGTGAGGTAAATATATACAGATTATTTTCCCTCGGAGTAGAGACTTGTTGATGGGAAGGATCTCAATGATCCGAGAAAAAGTCTATTCTCTTAGAGCTGATTCTTAAACAATCGCTCTATAGTCAAACTAGATCCTTCTACAGTCATGCATGACCGAATTAATACGTTCTGGTCTGCTTCCCAATCTGTATTTATCACGATTCATATTAAATCTAGGGCTATTCTACATTTGCCCTTTAGGTATCTAAGTAAAGTAATACAACTTTTCAGGTGTACAAATATTAGCAATGAGGTAAAATGAGAGTTATGCAAGTTCCAAATTGAATACAAAAGGCAAGGATCATGTCTGTTGAATAATATCACGTAAACGTTACATAACATCTAGCGGTGCATTTAATAACAACAGGTAATGGTGTATTAAAGTTAATCCCCATAAGACTACAAAACACGATCATCAGTGTTAAATATATAAGTAAAACGTGCGCTTGGTTATGTAACCACTGTCCAGTGCACATTTTATTATAATTATTGTAATCCATTATTTGTTTCTATATATGCTGCAGGATAACCAGGACATATTTGGCTTTGTGAACCATCCACCACCATCACATCCTCTAGTACACACAAAATGTATCTTAGAAAGTGGTAGATTTTTCATGGTTGAATCTTTAGTAATTCATCATTCTCGCTGCATAATGTATTTCTCCCATGACAAGCCTATCATTAGATAAATACATTACTATCTGGCCTTACCTGGCAAAAACTATAATTCTGAAAAAACTTATGGACACATTAAAGCATTCTTGAGTTACAGGTTCTTTTATGCGAGGAACCATTTGCCTTTCTTTTTGTAGTAAGTCACATTAAAAGAATTATTGTATTTGTCATTAGACTGCCTCATGGAAAGCGAAATAATCTCAAACTGTGTTGCGTGTTAGGAAATTAGTTACTTTTATATATATATATATATATATATATATATATATATATATATATATATATATATATATATATATATACATATATGACGTAAACAATAATATTTTATATTATATGAAAATAACATAAATGAAAATATTCTAAATGTTTGACAAGTAATTGTGGGGGGAGGGCAGTATGCGGGATGGGGGCCTGTATGGGGAAAGGAAAACAAATCATACTACGACCATATCTGTTTGACCAAGTAGGGGGCAAAATAGGTATCTAACGTAAAAATCATCTATAAGGTTAACATTGAGTCGGTATGGATGTCTGTGGGAATGTAACATTTTGGTTTGGTATGGGGTAGATATATGAATGTACCATTAGGGTGTCACTTTGGGTGTTCAACAATGAATCCAGCACACATCCTTACTACTGCCATGTTTATATAATGTCGAGTGCGTCTGAAACGCATTTATGATATCAAATATCACGTTGATATTTTAAATACAAGATCGCTGCCAGCGTCAATATATTTAGGTCAAAGATTATGATATTTATCAAGAGAGGAAACAGATTTTATGAACTCATGACAGGCAGTAGAATTGCATTACGAAATTTTTAAATAGCAGGCTCAATGGAAAAAATGCGCATCAGCAATAAAAAAAGAGCTAAGGTAAAAACGGATATAATTACTTATAAATACAAAACTTGACAGAATTAAAAAAAAACAGAAGAATAACAATTTACAGGCACATTACATAAGGAAATAAAAAGTACTATTAGAAGGTTTTACGGTAGTCACAAAAATAATCAGTTCCTGGCAGATATAGTTTATATATAATCACATGGAAAATGAAACAATTACTACAGATAGTTCTTGAGAGTGATAAATGTCTTTTTCAAACTACTAAGAAAATGATAACAAAAAAGGGAGTCAATAAATAAGAGGCTTTTAACAAATATTTTATGAAAGAACGCCAGAAAAAACACACTTAGATGAAGGAAAATAAGTTTACATCCGAAAGGTTAAGGAATTAGTGCAGAAGGAAATAGTTAATACAGTTCCTACTCAAATAAAGAAGGATCCGTAGTGGAAAGGTTTTTATCAGCATGTTAAAGCTATAATGTGGAAGTATTTATATATATATATATATATATATATATATATATATATATATATATATATATATATATATATATATATATATATATCATATAGCATTTTTAATGTAGTATGTAATAGTATGTCACTAATTCAAGTGACCTGAAATACATCCCTTAAGTCAGGAATAAATTTATTTTCTTATCTAACAACTGATAGTTCTAGAATGCCTAAATACAAAAAGTGAGAAAGATAGGATCTCAAAATACAATTTTTTTTTCTACTAATGGCTATCTTCCGAGTTTCACAATCAGACACGTTATTTAAGGAGTCCCTTTAGTATATAAATTGAAAGATTTAAATGAAGAGAATATTGAAGAACATTTTGCGAGGAGGAGTTATCTCTGTACGACAAACAAGATGCCCTCTTTAAAGTGAGAACATTTTTGTAAACCGGAAATGTGAATGGTAAAACATATGTGGTGACAAAATGGAAATATTATAATGATCCTTAAATAGTTGGAAGCCAGGAGCAAATACTGGGTCAATGATTAAGGGTTTTGCAGTCCAAACATAGCATCATGCGATGTTTGTGCAAAAAATTATTATAACTAAATGGAATACATGTTTTATATGTTGTGAAGATAAACTCATGTATCAAATGACACCTAAATAGTACCTCAATCCGAAATATACAACAACTAAAATGAGAGGCGGAAGGTCGGCAGTTTTCTCCCTGAGCTGGACAGAATCTTGAAAATATGTAGCATCTAAGTTAATGTTAAGATGTCTAGTAACTGGCATTCATATGAGCGTGAGGGTGTGGGTCCGTTTTCAGTGTAGACCGGTCTATTTTATCAGACAAATTTAACATTCTTCCCTTTGGTAAGTTGATTTTCCTTTTCTCTATATATGCATGGTTGTCCTCTGATTTTGATCTTCTAAATGAAGTGGGTGTCTGGATTAACGGTATGTAATAGTTTGTAGTCCATTTTTTCATTTGCCCATGTCATAGAGATGATTTTATTCAAAACAGAATCCACGTTAACAAACATTATACTCTCGACTGAGCCATGTCTTAGAAAAAAATATCATTTCTCCCATTAAAGTTTGACTCTAACTGACGCGCAAATCTCCAAAGGTCTCAACTGAGTAATGTCAAACAATGGAATGACGAGAAGGTGGAAACGCATGGACTGACTAATTTAATGAATCAATTAGGAATTTGATTGAATTCTCAGAAACCAATCCCTGCCCGTTTTACGTAGAGGAATAATGCTGTTTCCTGTTTACATAGTTACCAATTGCCTTTGTAATAATTACCTGTTTTGAATCCCAACACTTGTGGACCTAGCTACGATATTTATAAGCTGTACGGCATGTACACGTCCTAAAACCAGTAACTGAGTCATGCACGAGTCTTTCGTAGTATATAGTACAGCAGAAAGTTATGCTTAGTTAGTATGAGAAATCTCGTCATCTACCCCAGAGCAGCAAACCAACAAGAAAAGAGAGCTTATTCTCTAGAATATAAGCTTGACTCAACAATAATAGAGTAAATAGCGAATCTGAATTAGTGAAACTGTAAGAATTCCTCAATCTCAGAACTAGCAATCGGAAACCAAAGCTAAATGCGGACAAGGCGGAACAGTATAACCGTCGAAACTGTCTCCGGTTCACAGGAGTCTCAGATAGTTATGATTACGACACTGATAAATACGTCATGAAAATGTGTAACTCCCTCGGCTAAGACTTTGAATTAAAGGACACTGACATATAATACAGAATGAAACGTAATGAGCAGTCGTAGAAATTCAGGGATATACTTAACAAATTTGCTACTTATCGTGCTCGTCAGAAACTGTATACACGGACAAGGGTTGCGGTGGAATCTGTACTAATGTGAATCTAATCAGAGGAAGAAGTAAGCGGTTTTGTAAGCCAGGGAGCTAGTGAACGCTAAGCGCCTAGCTAACGCCTGGATATCTCATGGGACGATGTTGGTAAACGTTCGAGCGTTAAAAATTCACCTCATCAATTATGATGAGGGCACTGTGGAACTTCTAACTTGTGTAGATTTGGACTCTCTTTTCAAGGAACCTACGGAGACTTGCCCATTTACCGCTAAGGGAGATGCATAACTCCAGTTCATGACATATGAAAGCCTCAGTTCTTATTAAACGATTACAGTATTGGTATATTGCTGCCTACATCCTTAAACGTGCAATACACTTTTCCTCACTTTAGTTTGCTTTGTATGTTGACTTTGCATTTTGTAATAGCAAAATGTTCCCTTTCGCCCCTACTACTAATAAATTGTAATACTATGTATTTGCTAGGAATATCTGCAACAATTTATGTTATAATTGGTTTATATGTTAACCAATATTATGTGGTAACTCAACTTACGTGATATCACAAATTATTGTAACAACTAAGTAGTACATTGCATACTCCTTCTTCACAGTTGATAATATTATAGATACAAAAACCTATATAAGTAGCTCCGCATTACGTTCTTACAAGACCCCTTAGAAACTCAAAATATAATCACCAAAGCTGTGTGTTTATCTTACAACGCTGTTAGGCTTATTTATGTCAATATTTAGTATCCACACACTTTCATCACAACATAGCAAAAACGACCTTTCTTTAGATATTATTTCTTGTTTATCATTATATTTGTTTTGCATCTATTTTTTTAGTTCCTCATGGCCCATTGGAGGTAAACAATCATCTAACACAAGTATATCGTTATTTTATAACTACTTTCTACCCAAACATGGCTGACAATTATTTTTCTGTTCTCAACGAAAATACTTACACATTCTTGTCTTGTATTACTGTTCATTTTTGTAGCTTATTTCTGTGCATTAATTGTTGAATGCTAATTTCGCAGAGTATGGCATTTGACAAACGCTATCTTTACCTAATTGTAACTTTCAATTTACTAAATTCTCATTCCTAATATCCATATATCACTTGGTCTCAGTGTAAACAGGTATCAAATAGTAGGTATTCACTTGAAGAGGTTGCGAAAACCTAAATTATACACCGCATCCATGTTTATTTACTACTCCCGTATTCGTAGGTGATACTATCGGATATGGGACAAAACCTTTGCTTGTATCTTCCAGTTACTTTATTACAAGATCCTTGTATAACTCAAAACTGCAGTAACCAAGGCAGATAAACTGTTTATATTACAACATTATCGTGCACAATAATGTCAACAATTCAGATCATACTTCGATCATACCTTAAGAATGAAAGAACTTTTGTACACATTGTATCTCATTCATCGTCATTTTTGTGTTGCATCTTGTGTTTTAACTTCTGTTTACAATTATTCCTTACTCTGTTCCTCTTCTTTGTGCAGAGAAATCATTCGGGTATCTAATAACACCTGTGGCACTCAAAAAAGTATATTTTTGTAATGTGGGTTAGATATAACTCATCTTCATGGTTACAACTCATTTGTTACTTCATCGACTTCTGACATTTACATAACATGTTGTAGATGCATCCCTGTTGACCTTATGAAGTTATATCGTCTTAATTTAAACTTGTCTCTACTGCTTCATTTTTTGATCGAACTTATTCCGCGCTTGAACCTCTCCCCAACACAATTTGCATCGCTAGTACGTTTGCGCCAGTTTAACAACTTGATGATGGGTAACAAGTAACTATTTTTGGAGAAAGTTGACTTTACAACAATATCAGGGGATATTAACGAAGGAAAAACCTACATAAATAGTGGCAAATTTCCATACATACATGTTCATTATAGACAATTTTTAAGAAGGTATACAAGTTGGTCTTCGTCAGCAACCGATGTATTTGCCAATGATTACGATTCCTGATAATAGTTTCAACAGTACCCTACTAACGCGGAAATTGTCAAACGCAAGATGGAGCCTAAAAAAATGAATAAAGCAGACACAATGGTACTGGCCAGACTTTCACTGCGTATAGTAAACAAGTCCAGCTGCTGCTAGTTTATCGAGGATGCTGTTAAAGTATGTCAATATTCTTGACAATTACTTTCGGTCGACATATTTGTAGAAGCTATGCATATTATGAATAGTGTTTTAGTCAGTGCTCATTGTATGGCGGTGAATATGCCTTCAGTAGACCTCTTTTTTTTTTTGCTCTAAATCGCCTACTAGATTACCCACCTGTACTTGTACATATAGGTAGAACCTCAACTTATCTTTACAAAGATGTACTTTGATAAAATGGTTAAAAGTCTCAACTATTTTGTATTCAACTTTAAGATGTAAAGTTTTATATAATTTGTCTTTAGTTGCAAGTTTTACTAATAATTGTCAAATATTTTAGTACTTTCTAGTAAGTTAAAATAATCTGCAATCTTCTGTTAAAGAAATCTCTGTTTATCAGTTCAGCAAAATATAATAAGAAATATGGAGAATGAAAACTTTACAGATTTACGAATATGTAAATCTCTTATATAGAGGGAATCGGCACACATATGAATAAACTAACGAGGTTGAAGCACATTTGTTACATTATGCACGTTAGCGGTTATTTGTAAGGCGTTATGAATTGGTAATGAGTTAGACGATAGTTAATAAGTTGTTTTTTCAAATTCACGTGTTACGTGCAATATCTAACACAATCGAGATATAACCTCTCTCCAAACAAAGGCTTTTACATGAATGTATTGATGCAAGAAATTTGCTATCATCTTCTTAGAAATTTCTAATGTGTAAGAAGCTCTAGTATGTTTTAGCTCGTTAGAAGTATATACTAATGCTTTAGCAGAAAGTTGTCACTAGCTAGTTGCATAATGGAATACGTTTGAAACAGTCGTTTATTACCCCCTTAATAATTAGTGTTCTTCAGTTACACGATATTCATACTTAGGTACATATGAATTAACTCATAGAATATTTAAAAATTGATCAAATGTCACCGGTTGGACATAATTTACTCCAAGTGTCAAGCACACATTCAAACAAAATTAGGATGGTGAGTGACGTTTTCAGTATAGTACAGTTATTGATTTCATATCAATGTTGAACAACATAGCGCCTGCACTGCCGATGTACGGCACATCGTAAATCGATAAGGATTTCCCAAGTTCTAGTCAATTGTTTCTTTGACTTTATCATTGCTTTCACAGGACTGATATTGCTGTCATTAAAACTATACAAGCAATTATGTCTTATTTAATAAGAAACGGAATTTGCAACCACATCGCTTTTCTTTTAATATATATTCGTACCCATAGCTCTTCGATACATTTAGGTAACAAGCAATGTTATATCGATGATATCGTAATGTACCGAGCACGCCATTTTGAGCTATACAGTAGCTTGCGATGAAAGCATTTTGACCTTAAAAGCGTCGGTTACTTTGTTTGGTTCCTATTATCCACATTAATGTTGTACGTTAAAAATTCACCTCATCAATTTCGATGAGGAACTTTGGAACTTCTACCTGGTCCAGATTTAAATTCTCTGTTCAAGAAGTCTTCAGAGACTTACCCATCTACCTCTGAGTGACATACATAACTCCAGTTCATGACACATGCAAACCACTTCAACTTGGTTCAGTCTTTAAAAATCGACCACATCATTTCTGACGAGGACCTTTTGGAACTTTTACTTTGTGTAGATTTGAATTCTCTTTTCAAGAAGTCTTCAGAGCCTGAACCATCTACCTCTGAGTGATATACATAACTCTAAATGTTTAGTGTTCTTCATTTACATGATAGTCCTTCTTACGTACATTTGAATTAAATTACAGAATATTGAAAAACACACATCTAAACAAAGGTAGGTTGGTGAGTGAAGTTTTCAGTATAATACAGTTATTGATTTCATATCGATGTTCAATATCAGAGGACCTGTTCTGCCGATTTATTGCACATCGTAAATTGATCAGGAATTCCCAAGGTATGGTATATGTTTTCCTTGACTTTATCATTTCTTTCACATGACTGATATTGCTATTATTAAAACTATACAATCAATGATTTTGTATTTAATAAGAAGTGGAATGTGCCACCACGTCACTTTTATTTCAATATTTCTTCGTACCCATAGCTCTACGATATATTTAGGAAACAGGTAACGTCATATCGATGACATCGTAATGTACTGAGCACGCCATACTGAGCTTTACAGTAGGTGTTGATTTCAAACGTGGACATCCTTACATGGGTATAAATTACATTTGCATGACGTGACCTTAAAATCATGTGTTACGATGTTTTGTTCCTTTTATCAAATTTAATAAAAATAATTTATTTCTAAACAAATTAAAAAATTTTTAAAATGTGCCTATTTTCACCTCACTTCATACGTAAGAGGAAGTCCGATTCGATATCTCAGACATTCCGGATCTGACAAGCTAACGTATTAAAAAGAGTGTATGCGACAGCATATAAGCTGTCAACGTGGACATAGATATTGACATTTCGAGTTACCGTACCTATATTACAATAATCTGAATATGATAAGGTACTAGAACTGAATGTGTCTTCAATTGACACTGATGTGCTTTTCCTGACATGTGTCCAGTGCAACCGCATATGCAGCGTAAAGTGTTAGGAATACTATTGCTACTGTGTGTGCAGTAATTGTATTTTAACACATATATGTCAGAATAAATAAGATATAATTTGCATTCAGACAATACGCATGCAAATATTGCCTGCATCATGTGTTAATAGCCAAAATTAGGTATCACTTTTCTGACTGTGATGGAAGCCATGTCGTCAAAAATGACATTCCATGTCAAGGCCCTGTAACACTGTTTCTAAAAGCCACATTAAGTGTATCTTCTACATCATTTGGTGGATTGAACTAAAGCTTTTGAGCAATAGTATTTTGTATGTATAACGTTTGTTTTCTAATACACCAAAAGTTTCTGTTTCGCCTATATGTGATATGTTTGCTGATTTATTGGTTTCATCCTGCAGATCAAAAATGTTTTTACAGACAACGAGTAGCTTCTGTATGGTTCTTATATCACTTTTGTCCAGTGCTAAATTGTATCAAGGTGATTACATAAGAAAACTAATATTATTGTGTGCATCGATTGATTTAAATTTTAGAATCGACGTAATGGCAAAACGAAATATAAATCATGATGCCTTCATTTTTATCATATTTATAATCTTGCTTTGTACCAAATCATATCAGGTTGTGTTATAGTTAACTTGTTTCTTGTCCTAATAAGATACCAAGTTTAAATTCACAACAATAATAGCAAATATGCCTATACTGTTATAATTAACTAACTTTCATTGATTGTGTAAGATTCGTAACCTTTCATGTCAATTCATATGTATGCTGATCATCATCACTGCTCACAACTAATCTCTTATGTGCAATAAAGTTTCCCACATGTTTCCAGCAAAAGCCAATTGTTGTTCCCTTTTAGAGGATGAATCATACTGATTTGTGTTGTATAATTATCTGATAATTTGATATTAAAAAATGCATAGATAGCAAAGTATTCCTGAAACACTTAATCTTTGCAAAGAACCTTTGAAAACATTTAAAAAAGAAACAAAAACTAAAACAAAAACCAACCAAACAAACAACAAAAACAAACAAAAAACACAACAAATTATTTTTAGAATGACAGCAACATCATGTGTCTTTCTTACTAGGTGATCACTGTACATATGTAGCAATCATATTTAATTATAACACAAACACTTTTGTCAAATAATACATAGTTAATAAATGGATACACCTCTTGAAACAAATATGCATGTGATATTAAATGGGTAATTAGAAACAAACGAACACTTCCCGTGTACCTTTTAATGTATTTATGTATGCATGTGCGTGTGTTTGTACACACGTATTTTTTATGTATGCATGTATGTGTACATGTAAGTATGCATCCATGAATGTATGTATGCATGTATTAGTCTAGCTGTCTAGCTATCTATCCTTCAGTAAGTATGCGTATATGCATGTACTTGAAGGCAATATGCATGTATGTATGTATGTACGTATGTATGTATGTATGTATGTATGTATGTATGTATGTATGTATGTATGTATGTATGTATGTATGTATGTATGTATGAATGTATGTATTATATGTATGTATGTATGTATGTATGTATGTATGTATGTATGTATGTATGTATGTATGTATGTATGTATGTATGTATGTAAGAACGCATGTGTTTATGTATGGATGTATGTATGTATTTATGTATATATGTATGTATGTATGTATGTATGTATGTATGTATGTATGTATGTATGTATGTATGTATGTATGTATGTATGTATGTATGTATGTATGTATGTATGTTTGAACTTACCTTTGTTAACCCCACCGCCCATGTCGCCTGAAGAGTGACTAGTATATCACACCATGTTTATGCTAGTGTAATACTACTACTAATAATAATAATGGTAATATTAATAATAATAATAATAATAATAATAATAATAATAATAATAATAATAATAATAATAATAACTAATGCATTGGGGTGGGGTGACGTATAGCATACATTTACCATATAAACTGTAACGCAATATAAGTGCTAAAGTATACAAAGTCCAAGCAAAGGCGCTAAGGGTACAATATGTCCTACCATGAGTGAAAGGCAACCGCACGTTATAAGTGACTGCACCAGCCTATTTGCGCGACTTGTGCTTTATTCGGTAATTATTTTATAGAAAATGCAGTTCAAGGCCGTTCACTTTTATTTTGCTCATTCAGATATAACCTTTCTTATTTAAAATAGATTTCATTTTATTTCTCTCGTCAATTATGTTTGTAAACTTGTATTAATTGTTTTCCTGTATATTCTTTCATTTTTTTGAAATTAAAGATTCAAAATAAATGTACGTGTTTTGGAAAAAAAATAGCAGAACAGTTCCTTTAGCGGATAATTTCGTTCAGCTGATGTGCCATTTTTAAAATATCTGAAGTAGAACAGAAATTAGCAAACATTTTCACATTGTATACACTTTCGCTTCTTCATCAGTGTTCTACTCGTTGATAGTCGAATTGGAAATATCATGCATGTTAGTTTATTACTTGCGAGTATTTACATATTTTCCGATTTAAAAACAGTATTCTAATGTGTGTATTGTGTTCATACTGCCAAGAGAGATCACTAATAACTATTTTTAAACCAACTGAGATGTCTGATTTCCAATGTACTTTAGGACGGACGATCCCTTTCTCTCTCTCTCTCTGGCTCTATTATATCTTTCTCTCTCTCTCTCTCTGTGAGGAATGGAGCTTGTATTCCGATATGACGCAAGTTTGACCGAGTGTCCACTGTCCAGTCTTTCTATTTCAATAGGATAATAACACATTATTTGTATTTAAATATCAGGCTGCCCGCAGCTGGCATATGAGAAAAACAAAATAATATATAAGAGGTGACAAACGGTTTTTAAAAAAATATATTGATTATGAGACGCTTTTAGGGCACATATTGAAAACGTGTATATGCAGTATTTAGGAATAAGAATTGAGAAAAGCGTAAACCTTGTCATTCACATCCATATTCCTAATTTAAAAAAAATAAAAATTATATAACCATCGGTGTGTACATTACTATGAAAAATAGGGAGCAAATTTATACTGAAGAACAATGACATATTAAACAATCTTGAACGTAATAATATAATGTTTGTTTCTTCCGTGAGGTAAATATACACAGTCATAAATATTTGTCAGTAGATGCGTATCATATAAAGATATGGTTATTTTGCCTCGGTGTAGAGACTTGCTGATGGGAAAGTTCTCAATGATCACAGACAAAGTCTATTCTCGTAGCGTTGATTCTGAAACAATAGATCTATAGTCAAGTTAGATCCTTTTACAGTCATGCATGACTGGATTAATACATTCTGGTCAGCTTCCCAATCTCTATTTGTCACGATTCATATTAAATCTAGGGCTATTCTACATTTGCCCCATAGGTATCTAAGTAAAGTAATACAATTTTTCAGGTGTACAAATATTAGCATAGAGCTAAAAGAAGAGTTATGCAAGTTCCAAATTGAATACAAAAGGCAAGGATCATTTATGTCGAATAATATCACTTAAACGTTGCATAACATCTAGCGGTGCATTTAATAATAACAGGTACTGGTGTATAATAGTTAATCCTCCTAAGACTACAAAATACGATCATCAGTGTTAAATATATAAGTAAAACGTGTGCTTGGTTATGTAACCACTGTCCAATATAAATTGTATAACAATTATAGTAATCCATTATTTTTTCTATATATGCTGCAAGATAACGTGGACATATTTGGTTTTGTGAACCATCCACCACCATCACATCAACTAGTACACACAAAATATATCTTAGAAAGGGCTAGGTTTTCATGGTTGAATCTTTAGTAATTCATCACAATGGCTGTATAATATATTTATCCCATGACAAGCCTAGGATGCTTTGCACAATTTTATAAATTGAAGGGTGTGTGTATAATTGGATAAATACATTAATATCTGGCCCTACTTGGCAAAAACTCTAATTCTGAGATAACGAATGAACAACTCTACACATTAAAGCAGTCTTGAGTTACAAGTTCTTTTATGCGAGGAACCATTTGCCTTTCTTTTTGTAGTAAATCACATAAAAATAATTATTGTATTTGTCATTAGTCTGCCTCATGGAAAGCGCAATAATCTCAAACTGTATTGCGTGTTAGGAAATTAATTGCTTATATGTATATATATATATATATATATATATACATATATATATATATATATATATATATGTATATATATATATATATATATATATTAAGTAAACAGGAATAGTTTAGATTATATGAAACAAACAGAAAAGAAAATATGATAAAGGTTTGACAAATACTTATGGAGACAAGGGCGGTATGCGGGATTGGGGCCTGTATGGGGAAGGGAAAACAAATCATTTCACGACCATATTGGTTTGACCAAGTATGTGGCAAAAAAGGTATATAACATCAAAATCATCTATAGGGTTAACATTGGGGTCGGTATGGATGTCGGTGGGAATTTAACATTGAGGCTTGGTATTGGATGCATATAAGAATTTAAAATTAGGGTGACATTTGGGGGCCCTATGGGAGTTTAACATTGAATCCAACACACATCAATACTACCATGTTGATATACTGTTGATTGGGCGTGAAACGCATTTATGATATAAAATATCACGTGACTTTTTAAATACAAGATCGCTGCCAGCGTCAAGATATTTAGGTCAAAGGTTATGCTATTTCTGAAGACAGGAAGTAAATTGTATGATGTCATGATTGGCAGTAAAATTGCACAACGAAATGTTTAATTTGCATGATCAATGTGAGTTTGTCTGACGAGAATCTTGTAGTCACATCTGTCAAGCTGACCGTTTCAAACCTTGTAGGTGCTGTCAAAACGGAGATAAGAAAATGGTTGAGAAAACAATGTTAACAAACGAAAGATCGTGATAGATATAGTACTGGGCAATCGGTTAATTTATATACTTTATATTAGTTGATATTAGAATAAAGAAAGCTAATTAACATATTTTCAAAGATTCGCGTGTTTGTCAACCACGTACACCTATCAGGCATCTTCCTAGTAAGTCAACACAGTTTCGTAACGTTATAATAACAATAATAATAATAATAATAATAATAATAATAATAATGGTGATAATATTAATAATAATAATGACCCTTTATTTCCAGAATCAAGTGTAAAAATGTGTTTTTAAAAGTAGTTTTATTATGAGAGCAATGACAGCTAAACCAAAGGCATCACCAAAATTTCATTAATTTTCTGAGGAAAAGAAACTACATTTAAAACTTACTTTAATTTGGCACCATATGGCCATTATTCTGCAGAGGTGCCATTAAACTTTGACACAGACATACATGTATAGATAATAACCCAATAACATAACAACGGATCTATTTTCTTAATGGAAAAAGAAATCAGTTCCAAAAGTGGTTTTTTCCTCTGTAGCGATACAAGTGGTTTCTCAACTGTGGCAAAATCAGTTTTCTCCGTCTGATACATCTAAATATCTTATTGTGAAATATGCAACTTAAAATATAATATTAGCGCTTGAACAGGAGAACTGTGAATGGCACATAATGCGCGCACTCCGTATTTAAATGTCATCTGTGTAGATAACTGCAATATTTTAGCAGAAACCATTGTCTTATGTGTCCTTGACTTTTGCCCTTGACTCTGAAATCAATGGCCTTTTACCATACCCTAAACCACCCATAAAGTTAGGATAGGACCTGTGATGCTGAACTAATTTATTGGGGAGAAACAATTTTCTTCCTTCGGTTTTTGACCTTGACATTTGACCTTCTGACCTAATCAGTAGTCATTCACAAGGAATGCCGGAGGTTGTAATATAGAACTAATGCTATTGTAAAAAGTACGTAAGTTGAATATCTCAATCAAAGCGGCCTTGACCTTTAACCTCTTGGCCACACATCCAGTAGGATCCTTCCCTACATGAAGTGCAAGCCACAATAAAGTTTTGTTTTCGTTTTAACCAGTAATGATTGAGAACTCCAGTTATTCTGCAGACACCATTTTACTTATTTCAGTCAGAGTGACCTTAACCTTTGACTTTTTGAGCCCGAAATCGATATGGTTCCTCCTTTCCGTAAGAACAACGTATCTGCAAAGTTTGATGTCTGTAGATGATGGAAAACTGCTGTTATTGTGTGAATACATTTTATTCTGTAAGTCACGGTGGCCTTGCTAATGACCTTTTGACCCAAACTTAATAGGTTTCTTTCCTATCTCAAGTACAAGCTATCCACAAAGTTGTGTAACTGCAGATTGTGAATAATTTGAGTGATTGTGCGGAAAGTCTTTCCTTTTTCAGACACAGTGACTTTCACCTTTTGAGCCCGAAATCGATAGGGTTCATCCTTAACTCAAGTGTAAGCAATATATAAAGTTTGCTAACTGTAAATGTGGCAACTTAATTATTGTGCGGAAACCAACTTCGTAACATACGGAGGCACTGACGGACGAACAAGATCATAACGTAATACGCTCCGCCTTATGGCAGGCATGTGTGACGTATGACGTTAGCAAGTCATTACAACAAGTAATGGGGTAAGTGTTTGGAACTATTTTCCTGGACACTTAACATACATATGTCTCCACCAAGATGGTCGGCTTTGGGATAATAAACAATCCTGTGTAGTGGATATCAATATAGCGGAGGCGCCTTACTTATCTAAACATATACCATTTTACGGTACATAGTAAATTTCTTTATTACGTTTTAAAACTCTTTTAATAGAAATAAAAATTCAATCTCTTTATTTGCTTCATTATTGTAATATATGACAACATCTTTAAACTTGTAAAGTATTTGTTCCATTTCATCGATGCTGTTAAACCTGCCATAACTGGATATACATCCAAGACTATATCTATTTTAGCAAAATAAAATGAATCTGCAATATCACAGCGCGCATTACACGTGTGTTTACCACTGGATATATGACACATATGATCAATAAATGCACGTTTTTTTAAAGATGTATATATGATGGTGATATTTACTGCTACTGCTGCTGCTGCAACTACTACTACTACTACTAGTATTACTAATGTTGGTGTGCATGAAAAGTTGCATTTTTAAGTGTATACTGAATGCATTCATTCATACCCAAAAATTAGCATATTCAGACCAAGTATGTACAATTGTCATGAATAGTGATGTCAATACAGACAGCATGTTTGTTACTTCCATTTATTGCAATAATATGCATGAGAAAATGGCAAATAAACAGAATGTGCACATACTACTCGATATAAAGATTTGTAGTGCATTACGCATTATGATATACAAACTCAAATTTGCCGATTACTGTTTTAATTGCAAATCTGTTTATTCTGAATATTCGGTTAAATTGTAAGATGTCAATAATTGTAAAACAAAAAAACGTGTTTCCATCAGGGTCATGCACAATTATGACACTCTTTCTAATTCAATTTTATCATGAACTCAGTGTTAACTTAAACATGGTAGGCAAACAACCGCATTTATTAGAGGGTAAATCCATGCTTCCCTTCATGTTGGGGCCAACTACGCTAAATGCTATTTGCAAGTTTTCACACTATGCAATCGGATAATACCAAAATCTCATAATAATATCACGTCAGCGAAGAGGCGCCATTTAGTTACTGACAAGCTGATGAGATCTTTACTTTCCTTCAATTCTTCCGGTTTGCTTTTGAGATGGATATATATATATATATATATATATATATATATATATATATATATATATATATATATATATATATATATTCACACAGCTAAATGTAGCAAGATTTTGGCTACCAGAAAATATATTATTTGATATTAATATGGACATAATGTCGATAAAGAGATCATGCCTGTTACTTCCATTTATTGCAATACAACGCGTGTGAAAATGGCTAAAAAAATACTATGTGTACTTACTACTCGTTAGAAAGATTTGTAGTGCATTTCAAATTATGATATAAAAATAGAATTTGCATCTAACTGTTTAAATAGCAAGTCTGTTTTTTTCTGAATATTCGGGTAAACTGTAAGATGTTAATAACTGTGATAGAATATTCTAAGGTGTTCGTTTTAGCATATCAATGCGTCCTGTTGAGGTTATTTTAAAAAAATAAAAAAATAAAAAATGCATTTTAATCTGGGTCCGTATACGATTATGTTACTTTTTCTAATTCACTTTTATGATGAACTCAGTTTTCACTTAAACATGTTAAACATGCAAGACAAACAACCGTTTTTGTCAGATGTGAGTCCATGCTTCGCTTCCTGGTAGGGCCAACTGCGCTGTTTTACAAAGTAGAGCAAATATTTGCTCAGAATAACTTTTCATTTCATTTTGGTTTGATCTTGCCTAAAATATTAATGATTTTTGCAAGTTTTCACACTATGCAATTGGATCATACCAAACTTTATTTGGACGCAATGATAATTCGTCAGCGAAGAGGCTCCATGTAGTTACTGACAACGGAAAGCTGATGAGATCTTTACTTTTCCTTCAGTTTTTCCATTTTGCTTTTACACATATATATATATATATATATATATATATATATATATATATATATATATATATATATATATATATATATATATATATATATATATATATATATTAAGACACCTAATGTAGCACTATTTTGCTATAAGAAAATATATTATTTGATATTGATGGCGGACAGCATCGATACACCATGGTTCAGATCGCCCCGGCAGGACCTAACTGTATTTCTGATTCATCATCATCCGATTGAAGCGTTTGACAAAACCTATAGTCACAAAAATATGAAACTACAAAGACCGGAATGGTTCTACATTTAGCTGTATTAATATATATATATATATATATATATATATATATATATATATATATATATATATATATATATATATATATATATATATATATATCCAGCTCAGAAGCAAACTATGAAAATTAAAGGAAAAGAAACGTCTCACCAGCTTCCTTTTCATAGTAACAAAATAGCGGCCCTTCACTGACAAATCATCATCAATTTTGGTATTACGGGCTTGCATAATGTGGTGGTGAATAGTTGCATTTTCCAAAAATCTGCTCAAAGTCAGTAAAAATGTGTTACTTCTGAAATTGAAAAAATAGAAAGGACACATCTAACACACACACACACACACACACACACACACATATATATATATATATATATATATATATATATATATATATATATATATATATATATATATATATATATATGCACACATACAAAACCGTCCATAAGACTGAGAGATTTATAGACATACCTGATCGAGTATATGCCAAGAGAGCAACACCAAACATAAATAAACCTTTGTTCATCGTCAAGACTGGCTGGCGCCTATGGAAATACTGATGGGTTTATCCACTAACATCTAGGTAATATAAACAATTCATTAGGAATAAATTATGAAGGTCAGAACTAATTTGTTCCGGTCACCACTCAGAACTAATTTGTTCCGGTCACCACTCAGAACTAATTTGTTCCGGTCACCACTCAGAACTAATTTGTTAACTAAAGCAAAGCTTGTTAAAAGGGGAGCGTGGAAGAACAATTACTCAAGGAAGGTTCTAATTCCAACATTGGGAACATTTATTTAATAGTAACAACCGCTATCATAACCAAATTAGAAATTTAAAAAAAAACACATACAATTGTATGACTATATCTGAAATAAGGAGAAGAATTTCAAAGATAGCAAAGTATTCTCAAACACTTTATCTTTGCACAGAAACTTTTGAAAACCCTTAGAAAAAAAGCATCAAATAAAGAACACAAATAACGATTTGTTTTTAAAATGACGGTAACATCATGTGTTTTTTTCACTAAGTGATAAATATAAATATTTTAATGATATTAATTTATAATACAAACACTTTTCTGAAAGAATTAATAGTTAATAAAATGGATAAAACTCTTGAAACAAATATGCATGTAATATTACAGGGGAATTAGAAAAAAAGAACTCTTTTTTGCACCTCATGATGTATGTATGTATGTATGTATGTATGTATGTATGTATGTATGTATGTATGTATGTATGTATGTATGTATGTATGTATGTATGTATGTATGTATGTATGTATGTATGTATGTATGTATGTATGTATGCATGCATGCATGCATGTATGTATGTATGTATGTATGTATGTATGTATGTATGTATGTATGTATGTATGTATGTATGTATGTATGTATGTATGAATGTATGTATGTATGTATGTATGTATGTATGTATGTATGTATGTATGTATGTATGTATGTATGTATGTATGTATGTATGTACGTATGTATGTACACAGGTGTTTTTATGTATGCATGTACGTATACCTGTAAGTATGCATGTATGAATGTGTGTATGCATGCATTGGTCTATCTGTCTGCCTGTCTATCTCTCAGTATATATGCGTTTATGCATGTACTTGAAGGCAGTATGTATTAGCCTATGTATGTATGTATGTATGTATGTATGTATGTATGTATGTATGTATGTATGTATGTATGTATGTATGTATGTATGTATGTATGTACTAATTCATGTACGAATTGATGTTCAATATATGTCACTCATGATGGATAAGGGTCATATTACAAGAAGTATTTAATCAAAATAATGGGAGGACGATGTGAGTGAGATTGGGAAAATTGTTCAATTGTTCTCATATATTGTATGTATGTATGTATGTATGTATGTATGTATGTATGTATGTATGTATGTATGTATGTATGTATGTATGTATGATGGAAATTAACTTTGTTAAGTCCACCGCCACTGTCGCCTGAAAAGTGAATAGTATACCACACCATCTTTATGCTAGATTAAAAAAAAATAAAAAATAATAATAATAATAATAATAATAATAATAATAATAATAATAATAGCGTGTGCCTTGGGGATTTAGAGAGGTGTAATATATAATTTTCCAATGAAACGCAACACAAGTGTTAAAGTACACAAAGTCCAAGCACAGGTGCTAGCAAACGGTACAATGGTGTCCTGTCATGAGTGAAAGGCCACCAGCACATGGCATCGTAATCCGTTATAAGCGATTGCACATGCCTATTTGTGCGACGTGTGCTGTATTCAGTAATTATTTTATAGATAACGCAGTTCTTACCATTTCACCTTTGTTGGGCTTCTTACATATAGTAGCTTTCTATTGAAGAAAAATCCAAATATATATTTTTTTATACGAGGACTCGTTAACTAGTTAATTATGTTTGAAAACTTTTATTCATTGTTTCCTGTATATACATTACTTTTTCAATTTAAAGATTCAAAATAAATGTACGTGTTTTGGAAAAGAAATAGGAGAACAACTCATATAGCGGAAAATTTCGTTCAGCTGATGTGCCATTTTGAAAACAGCTGAAGTCCAATAGAAATTAGCAAACATTTACACATCGTAAACACTTCGCTTCTTCATCAGTGCACTACTCGTTGATAGTCATATTTGAAATATCATACTGGTCTATTTATTGTTTACTTGCGAGTATTTGAATATTTTCCGATTGATCAGCAGTGTTCTAATGTGTCTATTATGTTCATACTGTGTCAAGAAAGATCACTGATACATATTTTGTAAACCTATTGAGATGTCGGATTCCTTGTGATATATATATATATATATATATATATATATATATATATATATATATGTATATATAATTTTTTTACTCTGTACGTTAAGATAATCTCTCTCTTCCTCTCTCTCTGTCTCTCTCACTCTATCTCTCTCTCTCTCTCTATCTATCTCTCTCTATCTCTCTCTCTTTATCTCTCTCTTTTTTTAAAATTATCTAACCGTCGGTGTGTACATTACCATGAAAAATAGGTAAATTTATACTGATAACAATGAGATATTATATAATCTTTTACATAATACTATAATGCTTGTTTCTTTGGTGAGGTAAATATACACAGTCAAACATATTTGTGAGTAGTTGCGTATCTTAGAACGATATGGTTATTTTGCCTCGGTGTAGAGGCTTGCTTATGAGAAAGTTCTAAATGATCCCAGGCAAAGTCTAGTCCCTGAGGGCTGATTCTTAAACAATCGAGTCAGTGTTATATTCTTGTACAGTCCTGCATAACCGGATTAATACCTTCTGCTCTGCTGACTCATATTAAATCCAGGGCTATTCTAAATTTTGTCCTTATGTATCTAAGTAAACCAATACAACTTTTCAGGTGTTAAAAAATATTAGAATAGATGTAAGAGGAGATTTATGCAAGTCCCAAAATTGAAATTGAAAAGCAGGGATCGTGTCTGTTGAATAATATTACTTAAACGTTGCATAACATGTAGCAGTGCACTTCATAATAACAGGTAATAGCATATTCTAGTTCATCCACCCTAAGATATTACAGAACACGATCATCAGTGCTAAATATATAATTAAAACGTGTGCTTAGTTATGTGGCCACTGTACAGTCCAAATTTCTTCATAATGATACTAATCCATTATTTGTTTATATATATGTTGCTGGATAACCAGAAATTATTTGGTTTTGTGAACCATACACCACCATCACATCCCCTGGTACAGACAAAATGTATGTTAGAAAGGGGTACGTTTTTCATGGTCGAATGTTTAGTAATTCATCACATTCGTTGCATAATGTATTTCTCCCATGACAAGCTTAGGGTGCTTTGCAAAATTTAGTAAATGGTAGGGTGGTTGTATCATTGGATAAATAGAGTAATATCTGGCACTACTTGGCAAAAATTCTCAATCTGAAAGAATGCATGAAAAGCTCTACACATTAAAGCAGTATTGATTTACAAGTAATTGTGTGCGAATAACAATGTGCCTTTGTTTTTGTTGTAAGTCATATAAAACGAATTATTGTATCTATCATTAGCCTGCCTCATGGAAAGCTCAATATTCCGAAACTCTTTTGCGTGTTAGGAAATTAATTATGTAAACTGGATTATTTTGTATTATACGAAAAGAACGGAAATGAAAATATGATAAATGTTTGACAAGTAAATGTTGGATTAAGGGGGGTGTGCGGGATGGGGGCTTGTATGTGGAAAGGGAACAAATCACTATTCGGCAAACTTGGATTGGACAAGTATGAGGCAAAAGAGGAATTTAACGTTAAAATATTCGATATGGTTAACATTGGGGTTCGGTATGGATGTCTGTGGGAATTCAACAGTGTGGCTTGGTATGGGAGACATATAAGAATTTAACATTAGGGTGCCACTTTGGGGATCCTATGGGAGTTTAATATTGAATCCAACACACATCCTTATTAACATGTTGATAAAATGTCGAGTGGGCGTGAAACGTATTTATCATATAAAATATCACGTGACTTTTGAAATACAAGATCGCTGCCTACGTCAAGAGATTTAGGTCAAAGGTTATGACATTTCTGAAGACAGGTAGATTGTATGATGTCATGACTGGCAGTAGATTTGCACAACAAAATGTTTAATGCGCATGCTCAATTGAAAAATGTGTGTCAGCAATAAAAAAATGAACAAATGCTAAAACCGATATAAGTAATTATAAATACATATCTGGACAAAATTCCAATAAAGAAGAATAGCAATCTACATACACATTACATAAGGAAGAAAAAAAGTACTTATAGAAGGGTTTATGGTAATAACGAAAATGATCTGTTACAAGCTGATATAGTTTATATATAATCGCATGAAAAATGCGACAATTACTACATATACATTTTCAGAGTGATGCATGTCTTTTCACACTACTAATGGACTAAGAAAGTGAAAACAAGAAAGGGAGACAACGTATACAAAGCTTTTAGATACAATATTCAATGAAAAACAACCAGAAAATATACAATTAGATGAAGAAACTTAAGTTTACATCCGAAAGGTTAGGCAATTACCTGAGAAGGAAAATATCGAATCCAGTGGAAAGGTTTAATCAGACTCATATGACTCTTAAGACTATAATGTGGAAGTATTTGACTGAAAATGAATTCATAAAATAACAGATATATCGTCCATCTTTATTGATGTATATACTATTTCATATGAAATATGAAAAAGTATGTCACCAGTTAGAGTGACCTTAAAACAGATCTTAAGTTAGGAATAACGTATTTAGCTATCTAACAACTGCTACCTATGGAACGACTACATACAAAATAAGTGAGAAAGATGCAAAACTGGTTTCACAATCAGACACGTTATTTTAGGAAACCCTTTCGTGTATACATTGGAAGACGTAAAGGGACAGAATATTGATGGAATATTTTGCAAGGAGGAGTTATCTCTGTACGAGAAACAAGATGCCCTCTTCAAGGTGATGGCATTTTTGAAGCTAAAACTGTAAATGGTAAAAAATATGTGGTGACAAAATGGAAAGGGTATAAAGAGTCCTTTAATAGTTGGAAGTCTGGAGAAAATACTGCGTCAATGATTAAGAGTCTTGCAGTCAAAAAATAACGTCATTCATTTGTATGCACATAGTATTTTAAATAAATGGATTACATGCTTTATATGAAGATAAGCCCATTTATCAAATGATACATACATAGTATCTCAATCCGAAATATACAAGAACTAAAAAGAATGGCGGAAGGTCGGAAGTCTTCTCCTCGAGCTGGACAGAATTTTGAAAATAAGTAGCGTCTCAGTTAATGTTATGAGGTCTAGTGTCAGCACATCTTTGCTCTAGAAGGCATAATAATGCATATGTATTTACTAATTCATTTATTATAAGTGGTATGAGGGGTTTGATGCATGCATCCCTGCAAATAACCACTCCTTACATTATAGCGCACACTAATTCGCTCTAAAATAGACTATGGGTACCAAGATTACGCTTCAGCTAACTGCAGCTTACTTAAGAAATTTGACAAAATACAATGCAAAACTGTAGTTATTTGCACCGGTGCACTGAGTAACACGTCCAGGGAAGAAGTTATGATTTTAACTGGTGAACCACCCCTACATCTGAGAAGAGAGGAGTTATTGCTGAGATATTCGGTGAGGATCTCAATCCACAATAAAGCACATCCTACTCGAACAATTTCAGAGAGGTGCAACAAGCCCTTTAGACACAAACTAGCTAAAATCTACCAAGTGGCAAGAACATTCGGGTCCTTGAAGGGATTAAACCTAACAACCATGCAAGTGGAAACCATCAAATACCCAGACTCCGCCCCATAAACATGTACCTTAGCAAAAATTTACCTGGAGGCACTTCAACATGGAGATAAACTTAAACAACAATAGAAGTGGGTGCTAAATTACTTATGAAAGTAAAGAATAAGTATGGGGGATAAACCCACATTTATACCGATGGGTCAAAATTCACAGATCCTGAGCACACCTCATCAGCGATAGAAATCCCGGAAAGAAAGATCACAATTGGGGTGTGACCAATGCTGTATATATACAGTAGTGTTTTGGGCCATCACCCAAGTAGTGAAAAGGACTAAAAATAAGAACATCCTAAATGCAGTAATACTAGGAGTGACTCCCTCAGTGTGCTAAGATCTCTGGAAAGTAGTAACCCATCTAGTAGAGAAAATATGGTACGAGTAGTCATATTGAGACTGAAAAACCTAGAGCGCAGCAAACAAACTGTATAATTCATGTAGGTCCCCTCCCATAAAGACATCCATGGCAACGATAGGGCATATACAATAGCCAAAACTAGGTTATCTGGACCAATTGTTCACAACTTGGAATACAGCGTCACGGAAATATGCAGTATGATTAAGAACAAAAACTGATACAAATGTGGCAAGCGGAACGGGACAGTACTAAAAAAGTCGCACCCTGTATTAAATAGAAAAAGAAATCAAGATGACCACAAATACCCCCATAATTAAAAAAGAGTATGATAACTAAGTCATAAACAGGATAAGGACAGGCAAAATCCTATTATCCAGCAGCTTTGGAAAATGTATCCCAGCTATAAAAGAAGCAGGTATTAACTGCCCGCATTGTTCCACCTCAGAACAATCATCCATATTCTTAATTCATTCCCAAGGTACAACTCAGGAAGAAGTACTTTTCAAACCACACAAGAAATCATTTCTGGGCCCAGCCCTCTACCCAGAATGTCTGAGAAAGGATATACAAATACAAAATTGAGTACAAAAATGTCCATGGGTTCATCTCAGAAATAAGAATGAGAGGACAAACATAAATGAAAGGAATAAACCTGTATCCAAGGTAAGGAAAAAAGAAAGAAACAAACAAAAATATTAACTAGGAGTAACACAAAAACTCCAAGTGAAAATAACAAAATAGATAGTAACCACGCTTGCCGGGACCACGAGAGGAAAGGCTATTGGCCCTGGAGGAGTGGATTGATTATATCAGCCCCACTCTTGGATATGGTACGCGTGATACAGGTCAATCTCAGCCCACACAGGCTGTTTAAAATTCCACACCCATAAAGTGACAGCCAAGAGCAAAGAAAAACTCGATCTTAAGTATAGTTAACATTAAATTAGGGTAAAATATGCAGGGGAATTAAAAATAAACACCAGTCTGAACCGGGAGAAGAGGAGCTATATACCCTTGAGGAGGGGATTGGTTATATCAGTCCAACTCTGTGATATGGTATGTGTGATATGGGCCAAACCCCGCCCTCACAGACGTGAGAAAATTCTACCCCATAACGAGACAGTTAAGACCACACACAATACACATTCTTCACATTATTTAAGGTAACATCTGTAGGATAACCTCAAATAATTACACACCTGTCTGGACCCGAAAAGGAGAGGCTATAGACCGTTGGGAAGGGGATTGGGTATAATAGTCTCACTCTTGGATATGGTTCGTATGGTACGGACTAATCCCAAATTCCAATCCCCATCCTCACAGTCTGGGGCATTCTCATAAAGAGACAGTCAAAACCAAGCAAAAACACAATATAAACACAGCTTCCAGGTGACAACTTAAAATAAAATCCAATTAAATATCTTAGATTAAATACAGTGCTGGGTGTGGACAAGCACCACGAGCGTTTTTTGGGAGGCAAGCATCTCCCTGATCCGAAAAAAAAGAAATTAAAAGTAACTAACTCATAAACAAACAAATATATTGACATATGTAGGATAACCAAACAATAAAGAACAATTAAGGTATCAGCATTAGGTAAAACAACTTAAAAAAACACCAACTAGCCATCCGTATAAAAGCGCACCATTAAAAACATAAAACTAAAAGAAAGTCCAATAAGTACAACCCAGTCACAAATCTCTCCTCCACACAGATAAAAAACAATGCAAGGGATTAGGCTCAAATTAAAATTAAAATAATACTATGAAAAATAACAACAACACTACCACCAACACAAGCTGACTAACTGATAACACAAAGTAGAGCTCTACAACAACAAGGCACAATCCACACATGACAACCATGTTTTAGCCCTTCCTAATACCTGGATTGGGGGAAAATATAGCAAAAGTTATAACAACAACAACAACAAAAATACACAAACCTGCATATCCCATCTCAATATAAAATATATAAACCAAATATAACCTTCGTAACAATTGGTGTGGGCATCTAACAAATCTCAGCTCAATTATAACCCTCCTCCTTTTAATTATTTTGTTCTTCCCTCCACCGCCTTATTTCATTCTTTTTATTCTCTCCCCTTTCCTAGGCCTAACTAATAGGGCATGTACTGGATGTACTAATATTTTACTATACAAATAACCTCAACAAAATACAATTTTAAAAAACCAACTTTATTTCGATTTATCTTTAGGTGGTGACATCCCTAATACCTTAACAGTGCAGCAGCACAAGAAGTGAAACCCATGCAAATAGAACACACTAATTCTCCCCCATATGAAAATTACAATTTATAAGGGGGGCCTAACCCCAGACAATCAGGCCCAGCAACAGGAGGTGGCAAATGTTGGACAAAATAGCAGCATGACCCATTGACACGGTCAACATATACTTAAGCACATGAGGCGATCCTAACCCCAGATGGGAGGGCAAAGCAACAAAACCTCACATTTGGCAACTAAAATCTTAATTCACCCCTGGATCAATTGGAGCTAACCCAAGACGTCTGATCATCCCTTCCCAGGACTCGTCTTCCGCCTGGTTCCACTATACTAGACATGTAGTAGGATTGGTTTTCCCTCTTTTAACTTCTTAGCTTCGCTGTCTACTAAGTCACATCGTATTTCTATACGTTCTCCAAGTCCAAGATACCTAATGTAGCAACAACAGCTAAAAAAGCCAAGGCTAAGAGCCATAAGAGGAAGAAGACAGCTAACAAAATCAACTGTACAGAAAAAGTCTGAAAAAGCGAAGAAGGCAAAGACTCCAACGAAGGCCAAAACAGCTAAGCCTAAGAAGACCATATCCCTAAAGAAGGCTAAGACACAAAAGCCAAAGAAGGCCAAGACCCCAAAGAAGAAGTCATCTATCAAGCCTCGGGAAGTAAGGGAGCCCAAAAGGCCGAAACCAAAGCTAAGGCCTAGCGGACTGGGTGAGGAAGAAGACGATGAGGTGGAGGTAATTCTTCGAAATCTACATCTACAAAGTTCTGAAACCGGTACGCCAAGGCACCATTATCTCCAGCAAAGCTATGTGTATCCTGAATAGTTTTGTCAACGATATCTTCGACAGAATCGCTGAAGAAGCGTTATGACTGGCATACTACAACAAGCGCTCTACAATCACTAGCAGAGAAATCCAGACAGCTTTCCTACTTCTACGCGGTGAACTTGCTAAGCATGCCGTTAGCGATGGATCAAAGTCTGTTATAAAGTACACCAATAGTAAGTAAACATACTGTATAGATCCAAATATCAAAACGGCCCTTTTCAGGTCCATACATATCTCTAGAAAAGAAACATTTATCGAGGTTGTGATGCTTCTAAAAAAGCAATAGTACCCTTTACATGTATCAAGATCGAATTATAATAGACTTGCAGAAATAGAGTACCACCAAGCCAGGGTATGATGTTCTTCAAAACCATTTACAAGTATTCGGAACTGTGCACACATTTACAAAGAGGTCAATGAAAACGTCAAGCAAATAACAGCAATACTAACACAAGTATCGTCCTTCGCTAGCAGCAAAGAAAAGTAAATAAGTACACATCCACAACATACAAGAAATACAATACAATACAATAACATAAAATACAATTCTTTCACGCGGACGTGATCGAAAACATCCCTTTCCGAATCTTATATACAAGAAACCTTCTGATTAGTTTCATTTTTTGTAAGCGCCCATCTGATTCGTCAACGCCACTGTGCATTTCAATCCCTCTTGGGGGTATAAAAGCTAAGGTAGAAAGGACCAGAATCAGTCCCCGTCATCTGCATCTGGCCATCTGCAAGGACGAAGATTTGAACAAGCTCCTATCCGGAGTGACCATTGCTCAGAATGGGGTGCTGCCTAACATCCAGTCTGTTATTCTGCCAAAGAAAACCAAGCAGGCTCCTGCAAAATAAGCCTTTTCTTGTTCTACACGAATCCCCCCAAAATAAAAAACAACAACAAGAAAACAATTATCTCCAAAAAGGAATATGTCTAAATATTGGCAACTGGCAATGAATGAGACCAGAAACACACGCACTCACCGACTAAAACTACGGAGTGACATATTCCATATTCATTTATTCATTTATTCATTCATTCATTTCATGTACGAAGATAGATAGTTTCCTTGGAGAGTAGTTGATGTCATTATTTACATACGAGTATGAATATGACCAAATCCGATTGTTATTGTTGCTGACCTTCTTTGTTATCTTTCTTTTACCCCTATCTTTTGCATTATTCTGTTAGTTTTCCCGATTGTAACATTGTCCTTATGCAATACATACTAGTAAACTAAAAATGTAGTAGGATTGGTTTTCCCTCTTTTAACTTCTTAGCTTCGCTGTCTACTGAGTCACTTCGTATGTCTATACGTTCTCCAAGTCCAAGATACCTAATGTAGCAACATCAGCTAAAAAACCCAAGGCTAAGAGCCATAAGAGGAAGAGGACAGCTAACAAAATCAACTGTACAGAAAAAGTCTGAAAAAGCGAAGAAGGCAAAGACTACAACGAAGGTCAAAACAGCTAAGCCTAAGAAGACCATATCCCCTAAGAAGGCTAAGACACAAAAGCCAAAGAAGGCCAAGACCCCAAAGAAGAAGGCAGTTAGCAAGCCTCAGGAAGTGTGGGCGCCCAAAAGGCCGACACCAAAGCTAAGGCCCAGCGGACTGGGACAGAAAGAAGACGATGAGTGGAGGGAATCTTACGGAATCTACATCTACAAAGTTCTGAAACCGGTACACCAAGACACCATTATCTCCAGCAAAGCTATGTGTATCCTGAATAGTTTTGTGTTACGACTCTAGGGGTAATATAACAGAATAAAAGACACAAACAAGCTTTCAAGATTAAAATGCAAATCTTTAATTTCCTAAAATATTAAAAGAATTAAAATAGTTCAACAAACAATCAAAGTGAAAGAATTAAAATAACTTACTGTATAGAATATCCTAAAAAGTCCTAAAATGTTTTAAAGTTCACTTCCTGATGTTAATCCGAGTAATCCGGATGAAGTATTCCCAATGAAAATAACCTGTACTGTGTTGAAGTAGATAAGTTCTGATAAAATCCAAAATATTCTTTGCAAGTCTGGAATCTCACAAGTTTTAGAATAACGTCCGATAATTCCACGGAGCTGTATAGTAATTCAGATGAATTACTAATTAAGTAAATTCCACACTGAACTGAATAATTTCAATAACCTCTCTTCGAACAAGCGATTGTAAAGAATGATAATTCCCAAGATTATTCCCTATATATCTTTACTAAGTGCGCAGAATTAAAAGGGAATGTCCTTTCTCCGAATTTAATAATATGGTATTTCAAAATAACACAACCCTCTAAGAACCAATCAGGAACTAGGTTACGCGTCATTTACCCAAAGGTCTAGCGTACTAAAAATCTTAAAGAGTAAACATAATGTTATTGTAGTATGGAAAGTGACATTTCAATGTTGATTTCCAAAAAGTACAAAGCCAGGTCGACTTCATTTCCCGCGCAATTGATCATGTGACCACTTATTGATCGAGCATTAGTCGTATCTATACTGATATGCTAACCCCTATTCAGACTAAAACAGAAATCATAAATTAGTAAATTAAATCATTATAAAAAGGTAAAAAGGTATGATTCCGTAAAACCCTCATCCATCAACGGAAAAAATAAGGATTTATGCAATAAAAACTTATTTTTTAATATGTACTTCCAACATACAAGTAAGTAAATCAAAAAGAAAATTAATACATGATACAGTCATGTATACCAAAGAGTGTAACGGTGGTATTACACACATAAAAATACATCATCGATTAAATTTTACTAAGAAATAGCCGTAACCTTAGCTTCTAATGATTTTATTTGTCCATGTCTCACAATCATGCCCTGAAAAGGTAACACAGGCACGATAAAAGTCACTTTAATATTGATGATCAGGTTCGCTTCGCTGAATCTCTTGAAGAATGGTTCTATTAGATCTTGCCACATGTCGTTGCAGATGATGACATCATCGATGTATGCATCGCAATTTCTATTTGGATGTTATTATATTCATCAGACGTTGGAAACTTGGGGAACCTTCATCCCAAATGATACGACTTTGTATTGGTAAAGTTCTGGAGTCGTGAATACAAATTTTTCTTTCTCTCCGTAAGTGAATTTTGTTAGAATCTTTTCAATAGGTCAATATCTTGCGACGTATTAGTCATTTCCAATCCTGTCTAGAAACTGGAAATGAATATGTCCCGGTGACTCTATTTACTTTCTATACTTTACACATATACGGAAAGTGTTATTTTGTTTCTGCATGGAAACATGGTAAACTCCAGTCACTTTTATATGGTTCGTGTAGAATGTCTGTAAATAAATATTCATTTTCTTCTATCAACTATTTCAGTTTGTAAATCTCAGGCGGCAGTATGTGCGAAGTGTAGTGACTTCAAATCATCCTATCGGATTTCTCATCTTCATTCAAATCTTCAATGTGTGAGACAAGTACTACTAAAGTAATTGATAATTTATATGGCTATCTCTATCTACATATTGTTCTAATATTCTAACATTTTGACAAAGTTGTTTCTGCTTTCTCCTCCCAGAAATATTAATAATAATTTAAATTCCCTAACCTTTTGTCAATATTATAAGGACCAAAATACTTAACCTAAAGAGGATTTTTGGGGTATAGGTACCAAAGATAATACTCTATTATCTGACAAAAAAAACTACTACACTGACCCCAAACAGCAAACAACAATAATTGGAAACCTTCAACCTACTCCCTTCCTGTTCCTTAACAATTCCCAATTATATACCATCTCATAACAATATGTCACAATAATTCGTTCTAAAGCCTGATATAGTATCAGCTTCAGAAGACCAAACAGTGTGAAGAACCCGACCAAAACTCTCACTCTGGTCTCAGTTTTAATATTCCACAAAGGAATAGCTTTTATAAAACTTGTAGACGCACACTTCGCCGACAAGTATTGGTTGCCTAACATCGTCTCATTTATTCCTACACGACCAGACAACGACGTTTCATGGACTACACTAAGTAATTCCTGACGATAGTATCTAGGAACTACTATTTTACCAACTGACCACTCATCACCAGCAATTACCCTAAGCAATCTCTGTTTCCGTTCAAGGACTTCACTCGTCAAGAAGTAACAAGTACCTTCTTGCGTGGCTTCAGTTTCAGTCATAGCCCCCTGAAACAAACAGGAGATATCCGAATCTCCCTGTTGTAAGACATCTAGTGCTTGTCTTATTACACCCTGACTATTTTTATGAGATTTAGTAGTTGAAAGAGTATTACTATCAATACTAGATTGAGGAGCAGAAGTGACCTCATGAAAAGCCTGACCCAAAAAGGTGTCCGCTAAAGGAAATACATCCTGTTCAACAGCAATATTCTCAAGAGCATACTTTGCCATAGCTCTAGTAACTTCACAAGCTGGATTTAAACCAGGGATTTCTACTTCAATATGATCAACTCTTTGATCCATACTAAGCTTGTTAGTTACAAGTGGATTAACCACGACCTTATCTTTAGCTAGGTCATTACCTAGTAATAAATGGATGCCCTTAATAGGCAAAGAAGCCACTGTTCCTATGATCACAGGTCCCGAAACTAAGTCTGACGACAAATTAACACAATGAAGAGGGACATTAACATATCCACAATCTACCCCCTGTATTAATATACTTACACTAGTAGAAGACTTCTCAGAAAACAGCAAAGTACTATCTAACAATAGACTCTGAGAAGCTCCTGTATCTCTTAATATCTTAATAGGAGTAGCCTTATCCAAATCACCAACAAGTGACACAGAACCCTTCGACATGAATGATTCGTAATTCTTCATTATAAAATCAGACTGAGGTAAGCTAGCCTCCATACAAATATCCTTATTGATAAATGACCTTGACCTTGACTTCTTGATAACTAGAGCATTTGGAACTGCTCTATTATAATTCTGAGGCCTAAATTGCAGCTTTAAGCAATCAGAAATAACGTGTCCCTTCATCTTACAATATGAACACGTGGGCATAGATAAGGTTTTTTGATATTCCCTATCAGAATTTTGATTCTTTACAATCACATCACCCTGAGGTCTGAAATTTCCTGAACGAGTTTGAAATAATTTCTTAACATAAGATTGTTGAGGAAAAGTTTTAGTTATCAATGAAACCTTGTGTATTGAAGAATATTCATCAGCCGTGATGGCTGCCTTTTCTAAAGTCTCAACTCCTTTCTCATTAAGATACATCTTAATATTATCACTGACACAATTCTTGAAATCTTCAATCAACACCAGTTGTTCAAGATTATCATAATTGCCTTCAACCTTCTTAGATGTACACCATCTTGTAAACAAACGTTTCTTTTCCCAAGCAAATTCTACATGAGTTTGATTTGTTTCCTTTTTACATTCTCTAAAGTTTTGACGATGAGTTTCAGGTACCAACTCGTAAGCTCTTAAAATGTATTCTTTGACCACTTCATAATCAGCAGATTGTTCAGATGAGAGTGCAGTATAAGCATCACTAGCTTTGCCAGTTAACACACTCTGCAATAATGAGGTCCACTTCTCTTTTGGCCATTTCAGATTCTCGGCAATTTTCTCAAAACTGAGAAAATATTTGTATATCTCCTTTTCTCTAAAAGGGGCAACCTGTTTCAAATGTTTGGCCAAATCAAAGTATGAACCCTGATTGCCATGAGAGTGCCCTTTGCTGGTCAATTCTAATTCCCTTAATCTGAATTCTCTATCAGAATTTTGATTCTGAAATTCTCTAACTTTGTCTCTCTCTCTTTCCTCATTATCTATTTCTCTTAATTTATCCTCCCTATCTCTTAATTCCTTCTGAATTTCTCTTTCTCTTAATTTATCTTCCCTTCTTTCTTCCCTTTCCCTAATCTTTTCCTTTTCCTCCCTTTCCCTAATCTTTTCCTTTTCCTCCCTTTCCCTTTCCTTATCTTCCCTTCTTTCCTGCATCTGCATCTGTTCCCATTGAAGTTTGATCTTTTCAATCTCTATGTCCTTAGCTATCTGTAATTTCTTTCCCAAACCAGAAGGAGATTTTTTCTTAACACTTGAAACCCCCTCTTCAAAAATACCTGATTGTACCAAATATTGGATCAAGACACTTGTAATATCCTGCTTCAACATGGAAGCCTTTGCTTCAGTAAGACTATAATGTTGAGCAATTTCAAGTAATTCGTCCTTCTTTAAGGACTCAAATTTCTCCTGGGTAGGATCAGCTAAGAAACTCTCTACTCTGGATGTCATTATCAAAGCCTGTTAGTTTCTCTTTATTTCTTAATCTGGAAATCAAAAAACCACTAAAATTTCAAACAATGAAATTCAAATCCCAAAAAGAAAACTTTCCGAAGTATCAAAATCTCTGAAATATTAAAACTTCGAAAATATTTAATTAAATCTAAATTTCAAAATATTTAAATTTGGATCCCGAAATTATTCTAATTTCTATTCGTGTAATACGAGCCCCGAATTTATCCTGTTACGACTCTAGGGGTAATGTAACAGAATAAAAGACACAAACAAGCTTTCAAGATTAAAATGCAAATCTTTAATTTCCTAAAATATTAAAAGAATTAAAATAGTTCAACAAACAATCAAAGTGAAAGAATTAAAATAACTTACTGTATAGAATATCCTAAAAAGTCCTAAAATGTTTTAAAGTTCACTTCCTGATGTTAATCCGAGTAATCCGGATGAAGTATTCCCAATGAAAATAACCTGTACTGTGTTGAAGTAGATAAGTTCTGATAAAATCCAAAATAATCCTTGCAAGTCTGGAATCTCACAAGTTTTAGAATAATGTCCGATAATTCCACGGAGCTGTATAGTAATTCAGATGAATTACTAATTAAATAAATTCCACACTGAACTGAATAATTTCAATAACCTCTCTTCGAACAAGCGATTGTAAAGAATGATAATTCCCAAGATTATTCCCTATATATCTTTACTAAGTGAGCAGAATTAAAAGGGAATGTCCTTTTTCCGTCTTAAATAATATGGTATTTCAAAATAACACAACCCTCTAAGAACCAATCAGGAACTAGGTTACGCGTCATTTACCCAAAGGTCTAGCGTACTAAAAATCTTAAAGAGTAAACATAATGTTATTGTAGTATGGAAAGTGACCTTTCAATGTTGATTTCCAAAAAGTACAAAGCCAGGTCGACTTCATTTCACGCGCAATTGATCATGTGACCACTTATTGATCGAGCATTAGTCGTATCTATACTGATATGCTAACCCCTATTCAGACTAAAACAGAAATCATAAATTAGTAAATTAAATCATTATAAAAAGGTAAAAAGGTATGATTCCGTAACATTTTGCCAACGATATCTTCGACAGAATCGCTGAAGAAGCGTTATGACTGGCATACTACAACAAGCGCTCTACAATCACTAGCAGAGAAATCCAGACAGCTTTCCTACTTCTACGCGGTGAACTTGCTAAGCATGCCGTAAGCCAGTGAACAAAGTCTGTTACAAAGTACACCAGTAGCAAGTAAACATACTGTATAGATCCAAATATCAAAACGGCCCTTCTCAGGTCCATACATATCTTTAGAAAAGAAATATTTATCGAGGCTGTGATGCTTCTAAAGAAGCAATAGTAAGCTTTACATGTATCAAAATCGAATTATAATAGACTTGCAGAAATATAGTACCACCAAGCCAGGGTATGATGTTCTTCAAAACCATTTACAAGTATTCGGAACTGTGCACACATTTACAAAGAGGTCAATGAAAACGTCAAGCAAATAACAGCAATACTAACACAAGTATCGTCCTTCACTAGCAGCAAAGAAAAGTAAATAAGTACACATCCACAACATACAAGAAATACAATACAATACAATAACATAAAATAAAATTCTTTCACGCGGACGTGATCGAAAACATCCCTTTCTGAATCCTATGTACAAGAAACCTTCTGATTGGTTAGATTTTTTGTAAGCGCCCTTCTGATTCGTCAACGCCACTGTGCATTTCAATCCCTCTTGGGGGTATAAAAGCTAAGGTAGAAAGGACCAGAATCAGTCCCCGTCATCTGCAGCTGGCCATCTGCAAGGACGAAGATTTGAACAAGCTCCTATCCGGAGTGACCATTGCTCAGACTGGGGTGCTGCCTAACATCCAGGCTGTTCTTCTGCCAAAGAAAACCATGCAGGCTCCTGCAAAATAAGCCTTTTCTTGTTCTACACGAATCCCCCCAAAATAAAAAACAACAACAAAAAACAATTATCTCCGAAAAGGAATATGTCTAAATATTGGCAACTGGCAATGAATGAGATCATAAAGACGCGCACGCACGGACTAAAACTAAGGAGTGACATATTCCATATTCATTTATTCATTTATTCATTCATTCATTTCATGTACGAAGAGAGATAGTTGCATTGGAGAGTACTTGATGTCATTATTTACATACGAGTATGAATATGACCAAATCCGATTGTTTTTCTTGCTGCCCTTCTTTGGTATCTTTCTTTTACCCCTATCATTTGTATTATTCTGTTAGTTTTCCCCGTTGTAACATTGTCCTTATACAATACATACTAGTAAACCAAAATTGTAGTAGGATTGGTTTTCCCTCTTTTAACTTCTTAGCATCGCTGTCTACTGAGTCACTTCGTATGTCTATACGTTCTCCAAGTCCAAGATACCTAATGTAGCAACATCAGCTAAAAAACCCAAGGCTAAGAGCCATAAGAGGAAGAAGACAGCTAACAAAATCAACTGTACAGAAAAAGTCTGAAAAAGCTAAGAATGCAAAGACTTAAACGAAGGCCAAAACAGATAAGCCTATGAAGACCATATCCCCTAAGAAGGCTAAGACACAAAAGCCAAAGAAGGCCAAGACCCCAAAGAAGAAGTCAGCTAGCAATCCTCGGGAAGAATGGGCGCCCAAAAGGCCGAAACCAAAGCTAAGGCCCTGCGGACTGGGGCAGGAAGAAGACGATGAGGTGGAGGGAATCCTACGGAATCTACATCTACAAAGTTCTGAAACCGGTACACCAAGTCACCATTATCTCCAGCAAAGCTATGCGTATCCTGAATAGTTTTGTCAACGATATCTTCGACAGAATCGCTGAAGAAGCGTTATGACTGGCATACTACAACAAGCGCTCTACAATCACTAGCAGAGAAATCCAGACAGCTTTCCTACTTCTACGCGGTGAACTTGCTAAGCATGCCGTAAGCGAGGGATCAAAGTCTGTTATAAAGTACACCAATAGTAAGTAAACATACTGTATAGATCCAAATATCAAAACGGCCCTTTTCAGGTCCATACATATCTCTAGAAAAGAAACATTTATCGAGGTTGTGATATTTCTAAAGAAGCAATAGTACCCTTTACATGTATCAAAATCTAATTATAATAGACTTGCAGAAATAGAGTACCACCAAGCCAGGGTATGATGTCCTTCAAAACCACTTACAAGTCTTCGGAACTGTGCACACATTTACAAAGAGGTCAATGAAAAAGTCAAGCAAATAACAGCAATACTAACACAAGTATCGTCCTTCACTAGCAGCAAATGAAAATAAACAAGTACACATCCACAACATACAAGAAATACAATACAATACAATAACATTAAATAAAATTCTTTCACGCGGACGTGATCGAAAACATCCCTTTCCGAATCCTATATACAAGAAACCTTCTGATTGGTTAGATTTTTTGTCAGCGTCCTTCTGATTCGTCAACGCCACTGTGCATTTCAATCCCTCTTGAGGGTATAAAAGCTAAGGTAGAAAGGACCAGAATTAGTCCTCCATTCATCTGCAGCTGGCCATCTGCAATGACGAAGATTTGAACAAGCTCCTATCCGGAGTGACCATTGCTCAGAATGGGGTGTTGCCTAACATCCAGGCTGTTCTTCTGCCAAAGAAAACCAAGCAGGCTCCTGCAAAATAAGCCTTTTCTTGTTCTACACGAATCCCCCCAAAATAAAAACAACAACAAAAAAACAATTATCTCCGAAAAGGAATATGTCTAAATATTGGCAACTGGCAATGAATGAGATCACAAACACACGCACGCACGGACTAAAACTAAGGAGTGACATATTCCATATTCATTTATTGATTTATTCATTCATTCATTTCATGGACGAAGATAAATAGTTGCATTGGAGAGTAGTTGATGTCATTATTTACATACGAGTATGAATATGACCAAATCCGATTGTTATTCTTGCTGACCTTCTTTGGTATCTTGCTTTTACCCCAATCTTTTGCATTATTCTGTTAGTTTTCCCCGTTGTAACATTGACCTTATACAATACATACTAGTAAACCAAATATGTAGTAGGATTGGTTTTCCCTCTTTTAACTTCTTAGCTTCGCTGTCTACTGAGTCACTTCGTATGTCTATACGTTCTCCAAGTCCAAGATACCTAATGTAGCAACATCAGCTAAAAAAGCCAAGGCTAAGAGCCATAAGAGGAAGAAGACAGCTAACAAAATCAACTGTACAGAAAAAGTCTGAAAAAGCGAAGAAGACAAAGACTCCAACGAAGGTCAAAACAGCTAAGCCTAAGAAGACCATATCCCCTAAGAAGGCTAAGACACAAAAACCAAAGAAGGCCAAGACCCCAAAGAAGAAGTCAGCTAGCAAGCCTCGGGAAGTATGGGCGCCAAAAAGGCCGACACCAAAGTTAAGGCCCAGCGGACTGGGACAGGAAGAAGACGATGAGGTGGAGGGAATCCGACGGAATCTACATCTACAAAGTTGTGAAACCGGTACACCAAGACACCATTATCTCCAGCAAAGCTATGTGTATCCTGAATAGTTTTGTCAACGATATCTTCGACAGAATCGCTGAAGAAGCGTTATGACTGGCATACTACAACAAGCGCTCTACAATCACTAGCAGAGAAATCCAGACAACTTTCCTACTTCTGCGCGGTGAACTTGTTAAGCATGCCGTAAGCGAGGGAACAAAGTCTGTTACAAAGTACACCAGTAGCAAGTAAACATACTGTATAGATCCAAATATCAAAACGGCCCTTTTCAGGTCCATACATATCTCTAGAAAAAAAATATTTATCGAGGTAGTGATACTTCTAAAGAAGCAATAGTACCCTTTACATGTATCAAAATCGAATTATAATAGACTTGCAGAAATAGAGTACCACCAAGCCAGGGTATGATGTTCTTCAAAACTATTTACAAGTATTCGGAACTGTGCACACATTTACAAAGAGGTCAATGAAAAAGTCAAGCAAATAACAGCAATACTAACACAAGTATCGTCCTTTACTAGCAGCAAAGAAAAGTAAACAATTACACATCAACAACATACAAGAAATACAATACAATACAATAACATAAAATAAAATTCTTTCACGCGAACGTGATCGAAAAAACACCTTTCCGAATCCTATATACAAGAAGCCTTCTGATTGGTTAGATTTTTTGCAATTGCCCTTCTGATTCCTCAACGCCACTGTGCATTTCAATCCCTCTTGGGGATATAAACGCTAAGGTAGAAAGGATCAGAATCAGTCCCCGTCATCTGCAGCTGGCCATCTGCAATGACGAAGATTTGAACAAGCTCCTATCAGGAGTGACCATTGCTCAGAGTGGGGTGCTGCCTAGCATCCAGGCTGTTCTTCTGCCAATAAAACCAAGCAGCCTCCTGCAAAATAAGCCTTTTCTTGTTCTACACGAATCCCCCCAAAATAAAAAACCAGAACGAAAAAACAATTATCTCCGAAAAGGAATATGTCTAAATATTGGCAACTGGCAATGAATGAGATCACAAACACACGCACGCACAGACTAAAACTAAGGAGTGACATATTCCATATTCATTTATTCATTTATTCATTCATTCATTTTATGGACGAAGATAGATAGTTGCCTTGGAGAGTAGTTGATGTCATTATTTACATACGAGTATGAATATGACCAAATCCGATTGTTATTCTTGCTGACCTTCTTTGGTATATTTCTGTTACCCCTATCTTTTGCATTATTCTGTTAGTTGTCCCCGTTGTAACATTGTCCTTATACAATACATACTAGTAAACCAAAATTGTAGTAGGATTGGTTTTCCCTCTTTTAACTTCTTAGCTTCGCTGTCTACTTAGTCACTTCGTATGTCTATACGTTCTCCAAGTCCAAGATACCTAATGTAGCAACAACAGCTAAAAAACCCAAGGCTAAGAGCTATAAGAGGAAGAAGACAGCTAACAAAATCAACTGTACAGAAAAAGTCTGAAAAAGCTAAGAATGCAAAGACTTAAACGAAGGCCAAAACAGCTAAGCCTAAGAAGACCATATCCCCTAAGAAGGCTAAGACAAAAAAGCCAAAGAAGGCCAAGACCCCAAAGAAGAAGTCAGCTAGCAATCCTTGGGAAGAATGGGCGCCCAAAAGGCCGACACCAAAGCTAAGGCCCTGCGGACTGGAGCAGGAAGAAGACGATGAGGTGGAGGGAATCCTACGGATCTACATCTACAAAGTTCTGAAACCGGTACACCAAGACAGCATTATCTCCAGCAAAGCTATGCGTATCCTGAATAGTTTTGTCAACGATATCTTCGACAGAATCGCTGAAGAAGCGTTATGACTGGCATACTACAACAAGCGCTCTACAATCACTAGCAGAGAAATCCAGACAGCTTTCCTACTTCTACGCGGTGAACTTGCTAAGCATGCCGTAAGCGAGGGAACAAAGTCTGTTACAAAGTACACCAGTAGCAAGTAAACATAATGTATAGATCCAAATATCAAAACGGCCCTTTTCAGGTCCGTACATATCTCTAGAAAAGAAATATTTATCGAGGTTGTGATATTTCTAAAGATGCAATAGTACCCTTTACATGTATCAAAATCGAATTATAATAGACTTGCAGAAATAGAGTACCACCAAGCCAGGGTATGATGTCCTTCAAAACCACTTACAAGTATTCGGAACTGTGCACACATTTACAAAGAGGTCAATGAAAAAGTCAAGCAAATAACAGCAATACTAACACAAGTATCGTCCTTCACTAGCAGCAAATGAAAGTAAACAAGTACACATCCACAACATACAAGAAATACAATACCATACAATAACATTAAATAAAAATCTTTCACGCAGACGTGATCGAAAACATCCCTTTCCGAATCCTATATACAAGAAACCTTCTGATTGGTTAGATTTTTTGTCAGCGTCTTTCTGATTCGTCAACGCCACTGTGCATTTCAATCCCTCTTGGGGGTATAAAAGCTAAGGTAGAAAGGACCAGAATCAGTCCCCGTCATCTGCATCTGGCCATCTGGAATGACGAAGATTTGAACAAGCTCCTATCCGGAGTGACCATTGCTCAGAGTGGGGTGTTGCCTAACATCCAGGCTGTTCTTCGGCCAAAGAAAACCAAGCAGGCTCCTGCAAAAATAAGCCTTTTCTTGTTCTACACAAATCCCCCCAAAATAAAAACAACAACAAAAAAAATATTATCTCCGAAAAGGAATATGTCTAAATATTGGCAACTGGCAATGAATGAGATCATAAAGACGCGCACGCACGGACTAAAACTAAGGAGTGACATATTCCATATTCATTTATTGATTTATTCATTCATTCATTTTATGGACGAAGATAAATAGTTGCCTTGGAGAGTAGTTGATGTTTTTATTTACATACGAGTATGAATATGACCAAATCCGATTGTTATTCTTGCTGACCTTCTTTGGTATCTTTCTTTTACCCATATCTTCTGCATTATTCTGTTATATGTCCCCTTTGGAAATTTGTCCTTATACAATACATACTAGTAAACTAAAAATGTAGTAGGATTGGTTTTCCCTCTTTTAACTTCTTAGCTTTGCTGTCTACTGAGTCACTTCGTACGTCTATAGGTTCTCCAAGTCCAAGATACCTAATGTAGCAACATCAGCTTAAAAACCCAAGGCTAAGAGCCATAAGAGGAAGAAGACAGCTAACAAAATCAACTGTACAGAAAAAGTCTGAAAAAGCGAAGAAGGCAAAGACTCCAACGAAGGCCAAAACAGATAAGCCTAAGAAGACCATATCCCCTAAGAAGGATAAGACACAAAAGCCAAAGAAGGCCAAGACCCCAAAGAAGCAGTCAGCTAGCAAGCCTCGGGAAGTATGGGCGCCAAAAAGGTCGACACCAAAGCTAAGACCCTGCGGACTCGGAAAGGAAGAAGACGATGAGGTGGAGGGAATCCGACGGAATCTACATCTACAAAGTTCTGAAACCGGTACACCAAGACACCATTATCTCCAGCAAAGCTATGTGTATCCTGAATAGTTTTGTCAACGATATCTTCGACAGAATCGCTGAAGAAGCGTTATGACTGGCATACTACAACAAGCGCTCTACAATCACTAGCAGAGAAATCCAGACAGCTTTCCTACTTCTACGCGGTGAACTTGCTAAGCATGCCGTGAGCGAGGGAACCAAGTCTGTTACAAAGTAAACCAGTAGCAAGTAAACATAATGTATGGATCCAAATATCAAAACGGGACTTTTCAGGTCCATACATATCTCTAAAAAAGAAATATTTATCGAGGCTGTGATGCTTCTAAAGAAGCAATAGTAAGCTTTACATGTATCAAAATCGAACTATAATAGACTTGCAGAAATAGAGTACCACCAAGCCAGGGTATGATGTTCTTCAAAACCATTTACAAGTATTCGGAACTGTGCACACATTTACAAAGAGGTCAATGAAAACGTCAAAGCAAACAACAGCAATACTAACACAAGTATCGTACTTCACTAGCAGCAAAGAAAAGTAAATAAGTATACATCCACAACATACAAGAAATACAATACAATACAATAACATAAAATAAAATCCGTTCACGAGGACGTGATCGAAAACATCCCTTTCCGAATCCTATATACAAGAAACCTTCTGATTGGTTAGATTTTTTCTAAACGCCCTTCTGATTCGACTTCTTCTTTGGGGTCTTGGCCTTCTTTGGCTTTGGTGTCTTAGCCTCCTTAGGGGATAGACATACGAAGTGACTCAGTGGACAGCGAAGCTAAGAAGTTAAAGAGGGAAAACCAATCCTACTACATATTTGGTTTACTAGTATGTATTGTATAAGGACAATGTTACAACGGGGAAAACTAACAGAATAATACAAATGATAGGGGTAAAAGAAAGATACCAAAGAAGGTCAGCAACAATAACAATCGGATTTGGTCATATTAATACTCGTATGTAAATAATGACATCAACTACTCTCCAAGGCAACTATCTATCTTCGTACATGAAATGAATGAATGAATGAATAAATGAATATGTTATATGTCACTCCTTAGTTTTAGTCCGTGCGTGCGTGTATTTGTGATCTCATTCATTACCAGTTGCCAACATTGAGACATATTCCTTTTCGGAAATAATTGGTTTTTTGTTCTTGTTTTTAATTTGGGGGGATTCTTGTAGAACAAGAAAAGGCTTATTTTGCAGGAGCCTGCTTGGTTTTCTTTGGCCGAAGAACAGCCTTGATGTTAGGCAACACCCCACTCAGAGCAATGGTCACTCCGGATAGGAGCTTGTTCAAATCTTCTTCATTGCAGATGGCCAGCTGCAGATGACGGGGACTGATTCTGGTCCTTTCTTCCTTAGCTTTTATACCCCAAAGAGGGATTGAAATGCACAGTGGCGTTGACGAATCAGAAGGGCGCTTACAAAAAGTCTAACCAATCAGAAGGTTTCCTGCATCTTTTTATTCGGAATCGGATGTTTTCGATCACGTTCGCGTGAAAGAATTTTATTTTATATTATTGTATTGTATTGTATTTCTTTTTGTTTATTTTGGATGTGTGCTTATTTACTTTTCTTTGCTGCTAGTGAAGGACGATACTTGTGTTAGTATTGCTGTTGTTTGCTTGACGTTTTCATTGACCTCTCTGTAAATGTGTGCACCATTCCGAATACTTGTAAGGGGTTTTGAAGAACATCATACCCTGGCTTGGTGGTACTCTATTTCTGCAAGTCTATTATAATTAGATTTTGATACATGTAAAGGGTACTATTGCTTCTTTAGAAGCTAGGCAACCTCGATCAATATTTCTTTTCTAGAGATATGTATGGACCTGAGAAGGGCCGTTTTGATATCTGGATCTATACAGTATGTTTACTTGCTACTGGTGTACTTTGTAACAGACTTGGTTCCCTCGCTTACGGCATGCTTAGCAAGTTCACCGGGAAGAAGTCGGAAAGCTGTCTGGATTTCTCTGCTAGTGATTGTAGAGCGCTTGTTGTAGTATGCCAGTCATAACGCTTCTTCAGCGATTCTGTCGAAGATATCGTTGACAAAACTATTCAGGATACACATTGCTTTGCTGGAGATAATGGTGACTGGGTGTACCGGTTTCAGAACTTTGTAGATGTAGATTCCGTCGGATTCCCTCCACCTCATCGTCTTCTTCCTGTCCCAGTCCGCTGGGCCTTAGCTTTGGTGTCGGCCTTTTGGGCGCCCATACTTCCCGAGGCTTGCTAGATGCCTTCTTCTTTGGAGTCTTGGCCTTCTTTGGCTTTCAGTGTCTTAGCCTTCTTAGGGGATATGGTCTTCTTAGGCTTAGCTGTTTTGGCCTTCTTTGGGGTCTTTGCCTTCTTCGCTTTTTCTGACTTTTTCTGTACAGTTGATTTTGTTAGCTGTCTTCTTCCTCCTATGGCTCTTAGCCTTGGCTTTTTTAGCTGATGTTGCAACCTTAGGTATCTTGGACTTGGAGAAAGTATGGACATACGAAGTGACTCAGTAGACAGCGAAGCTAAGAAGTTAAAAGAGGGAAAACCAATCCTACTACATTTTTGGTTTACTAGTATGTATTGTATAAGGACAATGTTACAACGGGGAAAACTAACAGAATAATGCAAAAGATACGGTTACACGAAAGATACCAAAGAAGGTCAGCAAGAATAACAATCGGATTTGGTCATATTAATACTCGTATGTAAATAATGACATCAACTACTCTCCAAGGCAACTATCTATCTTCCTACATGAAATGACTGAATGAATGAATAAATGAATATGGAATATGTCACTCCTTAGTTTTAGTCCGTGCGTGCGTGTGTTTGTGATCTCATTCATTACCAGTTGCAAACATTGAGACATATTCCTTTTCGGAAATAATTTGTTTCTTGTTGTTGTTTTTTATTTTGGGGGGATTCTTGAAGAACAAGAAAAGGCTTATTTTGCAGGAGCCTGCTTGGTTCACTTTGGCAGAAGAACAGCCTGGATGTCAGTCAACACCCCACTCTGAGCAATGGTCACTCCGGATAGGAGCTTGTTCAAATCTTCGTCATGGCAGTTGGCCAGCTGCAGATGACGGGGACTTATTCTGGTCCTTTCTACCTTAGCTTTTATACCACCAATGGGGATTGAAATGCACAGTGGCGTTGAGGAATCAGAAGGTCGCTTACATAAAATCTAACCAATCAGAAGGTTTCTTGTATATAGGATTCGGAAAGGGATGTTTTCGATCACATGCGCGTGAAAGAATTTTATTTTATGTTATTGTATTGTATTGTATTTCTTGTATGTTGTCGATCTGTACTTATTTACTTTTCTTTGCTGCTAGTGACGGACGATAATAGTGTTAGTGTTGCTGTTGTTTGCTTGACGTTTTCATTGACCTCTTTGTAAATGTGTGCACAGTTCCGAATACTTGTAAATGGTTTTGAAGAACATCATACCCTGGCTTGGTGGTACTCTATTTCTGCAAGACTATTATAATTAGATTTTGATACATGTAAAGGGTACTATTGCTTCTTTAGAAGCATCACAACCTCGATAAATATTTATTTCCTAGAGATATGTATGCACCTGAAAAGGGGCGTTTTGATATTTGGATCTATACAGTATGTTTACTTGCTACTGGTGTACTTTGTAACAGACTTGGTTCCCTCGCTTACGGCATGCTTAGCAAGTTCACCGCGTAGAAGTAGGAAAGCTGCCTGGATCTCTCTGCTAGTGATTGTAGAGCGCTTGTTGTATTACGCCAGTCATAACGCTTCTTCAGCGATTCTGTCGAAGATATCGTTGACAAAACTATTCAGGATACACATAGCTTTGCTGGAGATAATGGTGTCTTGGTGTACCGGTTTCAGAACTTTGTAGATGTAGATTCCGTAGGATCCTCTCCACCTCATCGTCTTCTTCCTGCCCCAGTCCTCTGGGCCTTAGCTTTGGTGTCAGCCTTTTGGGCGCCCATACTTCCCGAGCCTTGCTAGATGCCTTATTCTTTGGGGTCTTGGCCTTCTTTGGCTTTTGTGTCTTAGCCTTCTTAGGGGATATGGTCTTCATAGGGTTAGCTGTTTTGGCCTTCTTTGGGGTCTTTGCCTTCTTCGCTTTTTCTGATTTTTTCTGTACAGTTGATTTTGTTAGTTGTCTTCTTCCTCTTATGGCTCTTAGCCTTGGCTTTTTTAGCTGATGTTGCTACCTTAGGTATCTTGGAATTGGAGAATGTATAGACATACGACGTGACTCAGTTGACAGCGAAGCTAAGAAGTTAAAAGATGGAAAACCAATCCTACTACATTTTTGGTTTACTAGTATGTATTGTGTTAGGACAATGTTACAACGGGGAAAACTAACAGAATAATGCAAAAGATGGGGGTAAAAGAAAGATACCAAAGAAGGTCAGCAACAATAACAATCGGATTTGGTCATATTAATACTCGTATGTAAATAATGAAATCAACTACTCTCCAAGGCAACTATCTATCTTCCTACATGAATTGAATGAATGAATGAATAAATGAATATGGAATATGTCACTCCTTAGTTTTAGTCCGTGCGTGCGTGTGTTTTTGATCTCATTCATTACCTTGTTGTTTTTAATTTTTGGGGGATTCTTGAAGAACAAGAAAAGGCTTATTTTGCAGGAGCCTGCTTGGTTTTCTTCGGCAGAAGAACAGCCTGGATGTTAGGCAACACCCCACTCTGAGCAATGGTCACTCCGGATAGGAGCTTGTTCAAATCATCGTCATTGTAGATGGCTAGCAGCAGACGACGGGGAATAATTCTGGTCCAATCTACCTTAGTTTTTACACCACCAAGATGGATTGAAATGCACACTGCATTTACGAATCAGAAGATCGATTACATAAATTCTAAGCAACCAGATGGTTTCTTGTATATAGGATTCGGAAAAGGATGTTTTCGATCACGTCCGCGTGAACGAATTTGATTTTATGTTATTGTATTGTATTGTATTTCTTGTATGTTGTGGATGTGTAATTATTTACTTTTCTTTGCTGCTAGTGAAGGACGATACTTGTGTTAGTGTTTCTGTTGTTTGCTTTGACGTTTTCATTGACCTCTTTGTAAATGTGTGCACAGTTCCGAATACTTGTAAATGGTTTTGAAGAACATCATACCTTGGCTTGGTTTTTCTCCATTTCTGCAAGTCTATTATAATTAGATTTGGATACATGTGAATGGTACTACTGCTTCTTTAGAAGCATGGCAACCTCGCGAAAGATTTCTTTTCTAAAGATATGTATGGACCTGAAAAGGGCCGTTTTGATATTTGGATCTATACAGTATGTTTACTTGCTACTGGTGTACTTTGTAACAGCCTTGGTTCCCACGCTTACGGCATGCTTAGGAAGTTCTACGGGTAGAAGTCGGAAAGCTTTCTGGATTCCTCTGCTAGTGATGGTAGAGCGCTTCTTGTAGTGTGCCAGTCTTAAAGCTTCTGCAGCGATTTTGTGGAAGATATCATTGACAGAACTGTTCATGATACACATAGCTTTGCTGGAGATAGCGGTGTCTGGGTGTAGCGGTTTAAGAACTTTGGTGATGTAGATTCCGTATGATTGCCTCCACCTCATTGTCTTCTTCCTGTCCCAGTCCGCTGGGCCTTAGCTTTGGTGGCGTCCTTTCGGGCGCCCTTACTTGCCGAGACTTGCTAGCTGCCTTCGTCTTTGGGCTCTTGGCCTTCTTTGGCTTTGGTGTCTTAGCCTTCTTATTGGATATGCTCTTCTTGGGTGTAGCTGTTTTGGCCTTCTTTGGAGACTTTACCTTCTGCTCGTTTTCTGCCTTTTTCTCTGCAGTTGATTTAGTTAGCTGTCTTCTTCTTCTTATTGCTCTTAGCCCTATGTTTTTTAGCTGCTGTTGCTACCTTAGGTGTCTTGGACTTGGAGAATGTATAGACATACGAAGTGACTCAGAATACAGCGACGCTAAGAAGTTAAAGAGGGAAAACCAATCATACTATATTTTGGATTTACTAGTATGTATTGTATAAGGACAATTTTACAACGGGGAAAAATAACAGAATAATGCAAAAGACACGGGTAAAAGAAAGACACCGAAGAAGGTCAGCAACAATAACAATTGGATTTGGTCATACTTATACTCGTATGTAAATAATGACATCAACTACTCGCCAAGGCAACTATCTATCTTCATACATGAAATCAATGAATGAATAAATGAATATGGAATATGTCACTCCTTAGTTTTAGTCCGTGCGTGCGTGTTTTTGTGATCTCATTCATGACCAGTTGCCAATATTGAGGCATATTCCTTTTAAGAAATATTTTTTTTTGTTTTTTTTTTTTTGTTGTTGTTTTTGTGTTTTATATTTTTGGGATTCTTGTAGAAGAAGAGAAGACTTTTTTGCAGGAGCCTGCTTGGTTTGCTTTGGCAGAAGAACAGCCTGGATGTTAGGCAACACACCACCCTGAGCAATGGTCACTCCGGATAGGAGCTTGTTCAAATCTTCGTCATTGCAGATGTCCAGCTGCAGAGGACGGTGAATGATTCTAGTCCTATCTACCTTAGCTTTTATACCCCCAAGAGGGATTGAAATGCACACTGGCATTGACGAATCAGAAGAGCGCTTACATAAATTCTAAGCAATCAGAAGGTTTCTTGTATATAGGATTCGGAAAAGGATATTTTCGATCACGTCCTGGTGAAAGGATTTTATTTTATGTTATTGTATTGTATTGTATTTCTTGTATGTTGTGGATGTGTAATTATTTACTTTTCTTTGCTGCTAGTGAAGGACGATACTTGTGTTAGTATTGCTGTTGTTTGCTTGACGTTTTCATTGACCTCTTTGTAAATGTGTGCACAGTACCGAATGCTTGTAAAATGTTTTGAAGAACATCATACCTTGGCTTGGTTTTTCTCTATTTATACAAGTCTATTATAATTAGTTTTGGATACATGTGAAGGGTACTACTGCTTCTTTAGAAGCATGGCAACCTCGGGAATGATTTCTTTTCTAGGGATATGAATGGCGCTGAAAAGGGCCTTTTTGATATTTGAATCTACGCAGTATGTTTACTTGCTACTGTTGACCTTTGTAAGAGCCTTGGTTCCCTCGCTTACAGCATGCTTAGCAAGTTCAGCGGGTAGAAGTCGGAAAGCTGTCTGGATTTATCTGCTAGCGATTGTAGAGCGCTTCTTGTAGTGTGCCAGTCTTAAAGCTTCTGCAGCGATTCTGCGGAAGATATCGTTGACAGAACTGTTCATGATACACATAGCTTTGCTGGAGATAGCGGTGTCTGGGTGTAGCGGTTTAAGAACTTTGTAGATGTAGATTCCGTAGGATTGCCTCCACCTCATTGACTTCTTCCTGTCCAAGTCCGCTGGGCCTTAGCTTTGGTGGCGTCCTTTTGGGCGCCCTTATTTGCCGAGACTTGCTAGCTGCCTTCTTGTTTGGGGTTTTGGCCTTCTTTGGCTTTGGCGTCCTAGCCTTCTTATTAGATATGGTCTTCTTAGGTTTAGCTGTTTTGGCCTTCGTTGGAGTCTTTACCTTCTGCTCGTTTTCTGCCTTTTTCTCTACAGTTGATTTTGCTAGCTGTCTTCTTCTTATTATTGCTCTTAGCCCTATGTTTTTTAGCTGCTGTTGCTACCTTAGGGGTCTTGGACTTGGAGAATGTATAGACATACGAGGTGACTCAGTAGACAGCGACGCTTAGAAGTTAAAAGAGGGAAAACCAATCATACTACATTTTGGATTTACTAGTATGTATTGTATAAGGACAGTGTTACAACTGGGAAAAATAACAGAATAATGCAAAAAACAGGGGTAAAAGAAAGATACCGAAGGTCAGCAACAATAACAATCGGATTTGGTCATACTAATACTCGTATGCAAATAATGACATCAACTACTCGCCAAGGCAACTATCTATCTTCATACATGAAATCAATGAATGAATAAATCAATAAATCAATAAATGAATATGGAATATGTCACTCCTTAGTTTTAGTCCGTGCGTGTGTGTTTTTGTGATCTCATTCATGACCAGTTGCCAATATTGAGGCATATTCCTTTTAAGAAATAATTTTTTTTTGTTGTTGAGTTTTATTTTTTGGGGATTCTTGTAGAAGAAGAGAAGGCTTATTATTCAGGAGCCTGCTTGGTTTGCTGGATGTTAGGCAACAAACCACCCTGAGCAATGGTCACTCCGGATAGGAGCTTGTTCAAATCTTCGTCATTGCAGATGTCCAGCATCAGAGGACGGGGAATAATTCTGTTGTTTGCTTGAAGTTTTCATTGACCTCTTTGTAATTGTGCGCACAGTACCGAATAAAGTTATTTAGTTATATTATTATAAAGGATGCATCTTACAAGTACAGTTGATACAATTTTTCCATTATAACACATATCATCATGCTCCTATTCATAATCATATTAATCAGAAGTATCATATTATTTGATTTGTTTATTCTTTTTCATTATATCCTTCACAAAACAGCAAGTAAGTATTATATCTCGGTAATATCTAATAGTTTCTCTAAACAATCATCTAAGAGCCAGAAAAACGCATAGAAACTCTGATTTTTTCTACAAATAACATTGTTTTATGTGTAAAATAATCCCCGAGAAAAATCTGAAGAAACAACAGAAGAAATCGTGAAAGAAGAAACAACAGATCACACAATAATGTAGACGACGTAAGCTAGAATCATAGATTTTAGTCAAACGAGAAAGAAATTACCGACTGCCTTCATAGCAGTATTCTTTTTTTTTATCTTATTTTCTCCTTTGTAACAATAATAATGTGTTTAGTTTATTTTTAGTTATCATCCAGCAACTTCGTGTCGACAACTTTCACTGAATAGTATGCCAATTTCCGATTATATCCAGTAAACATTGATCCGAGCAGGCGATGGAATCTCATGAGCATCAAAGAATTTGATTTTGTATCTTGTTGTTCAAATTTGGCTTGAATTTATTTTCAAAAATAAGTTGTGTCCAGCAGAATGCAAAGGCTTTGTACACATATAACGATGCATTGTATAACTCTGTTTCTTGTTTTTTCTCAATTTCCAAAACTGAGTGCAATCCAGCAGTATATGAAAACTTTGTACAAATATGGCAATTCATCTCTGAAACATAACCTGCATTTTCATTGTAAACAAGTTGAGGAGGATTAATAAACAGGAATACTTGCCAAGTACAATATCGTCATCAATAAATGCATGCACGCATACAAATAAAGATGCTCACATCTTTTCCTACAAAACACAAAAAAGTATCAAAATATCCTACCCTATACGAACAAGTTTGTTAAAATCCAGACAAACAAATATAGTTAAAGATATATAGCCATACCTAGCTTGTTGATTGTTCAGAAGTAATATAGTTATATTATTAAAGAGGATACATATTACAAGTACAGTTGATACAATTTCTCCATTATAACACATATCATCACGTGCCAATTGATACACATATTAATCAGCAGCAGCATATTACTGATTTTTTATTTTCCTTCCATTTCATTATATCCTTCACAAAACAGATTGTAAGTATTATATCTCGATATTATCTTGTAGTTTCTCTATACAGACATCTAAGAGACAGAACAAAAGAGTAGAAAATCTGACTTTTTCTTCCAATAACATTGTTTTACGTGTAAAATAATCCCTGAAAAAACTATGAAGAAAAAACAGAAGCAATTGTGAAATGTGAAACAACACATCTAACTATACTGTCGGCGACGTAAGCTAAAATCATAGATAAGAGTCAAATGAGAAAGAAATTACAGACTCCCTTCATAGCAGTATTCTTATCTTTAGTTTATTATCTGTTCTGTAACAAGAATAATGTGTTTAGTTTATTTTCGCTATCATCCAGCAATTTAATGTCGGCAACTTTCACTAAATGGTATAGCAATTTGCGATTATATCCAGTAGGTATTGATCTATGTCAGGCGGTGGAATCTCATCATCATCAAAGCATTTGATTTTGTATCTTGTTGTTCAAATTTGGTTTGAACTTATTTTCAAAATAAGTTGGATCCATCAGAATGTAAAGGCTTTGTACACATATAAAGATGCATTGTATCACTCAATTTCTTGTTTTTTCTCAATGTGATTGAACTAATTTGTAAAAACTAAAGTGTTATCCAGTAGTATATGAAGCCTTTTTATAAATATGGCAAATCAATTGTGAAACACAACGTCCATTTTCATCATAAACAAGTTGAGGAGGCTTCATAAGCAGGAATACTTACCAAGTTCAATATCTTCATGGATACACGCATGCACGCATACAGATAAAGATGTTCACATCTTTTCCTACAAACACGCATAAAAGTATCAAAAGATCCTACTCTATTGGAACAAGTTTGTTCTAATCCATACAGACAAATGTAGTGAAAGAGATATAGCCATACCTAGCTTGTTGATTGTTCAGAAGGAATTTAGTTATATTATTATAGAGGATACATCTAACAAGTACAGTTGATAAAATTTCTCCATTATAATACACATCACCTTGTTCCTGTCCAAACTTATAGTAATCAGCAGCAGCATATTATTCATTTTTTTATTTTTCTTCTTTTTCATTATATCCTTCACAAACCAGCAAGTAAGTATTATATCTCGATATTATCTAATAGTTTCTCTACACAGTCATCTAAGAGACAGAACTAAAGAGTAGAAAATCTGACCTTTTCTTTTAATAACATTGTTTTATGTGTAAAATAATCCCCGAGAAAAATCGGAAGAATCAACAGAAGAGACTGTGAGAGGGGAAACAGCAGATCTAACAATACTGTAGACGACGTAAGCTAAAATCATAGATTGGAGCCAAATGAGAAAGAAATTACAGACTCCCTTCATAGTAGAATTCTTATCTTTAGTTTATTTTATTTTCTGTAACAAGAATAATGTGTTTAGCTTATTTTGCATTATCATCCAGCAACGTAATGTAGGCAACTTTCACTGCATTGTATGCCAATTTGCAATTATATCCAGAAAACACTGATCCGAGTCCGGCGATGGAATCTCATCAGCATCAAATAATTTGATTTTGTATCTTGTTGTTCAAATTTGGTTTGATCTTATTTTCAAAATAAGTTGTGTCCAGCAAAATGCAAAGGCTTTGTACACATATAACGATGCATTCTATAACTCAATTTCTTGTTTTTTCTCAATGTGTTTGAAATAATTTCCAAAACTGAGTGCTATCCAGCAGTATATGAAGACTTTTTTTTACAAATATGGCAAATCATTTGTTAAACATAACGTGCATTGTCCTCATAAGTAAGTTGAGGAGGATTAATAAGCAGGAATACTTACCAAGTACAATATCTTCATGGATACATGCATGCACACATACAAATAAAGATGTTCATCTCTTTTCCTACAAACACGCAGAAAAGTATCAAATGATCCTGCTCTATACGAACAAGTTCGTAATAGTCCATTCAGACAAATATAGCAAAAGAGATATAGCCATACCTCGCTTGTTGATTTTTCAGAAAGAATTTAGTCATATTAATTGAGAGGATACATCTAACAAGTACAGTTGATACAATTTCTCTATTATAATACATTTCATAACGTGCCTATCCATAATCATATTAATCAACAGTATCATATTACTGATTTTTTATTTTCCGTCCTTTTCATTATATCCTTCACAAAACAGGTTGTAAGTATTATATCTCGATATTATCTAATAGTTTCTCTAAACAGCCATCTAAGAGACAGAACAGAAGAGTGGAAATGTGTTTTTTTTCTTTTTCTTTCAATAACTTTGTTTTATGTGTACAACAATCTCCGGGAAATATCTTAAGACATAGCAGAAGAAACTGTGAAAACAGATTGAACTATACTGTAGACAACGTAAGCTAAAAACAAATATAAGAGTCAAATGAAATATAAATTACGGACTCCTTTGATAGCTGTATTGTTATCTTTAGATTATATTCTTTTCTGTAACAAGATTAATGTGTTTATTTTATTTGCTGTTATCATCCAGCAACGTAATGTCGGCTACTTTCAATGATTTGTATCAACTTGCGATTATATCAAATAAGCATTGATCTGTGTCCGGCGGAGGAATCTCATCAGCAGTAAAGAGTTTGATTTGTGTCTTGTTGTTCAAATTTGGTTTGAATTTATCCTCAAAATAACTTCTGTCCAACAGAATGTAAAGACTTTGAACACATATAACAATGCAATGTATCGCTCAGTTTCTTATCTTGTTTGTTCTTATTTTGTTTGAAATAATTTCCAAAGTTGAATGCTACTAAGCAGAACATAAAGATTTTGTGCAAATATATCGATTCAGGTTGAGAATCATTACGTGCATTTTCATTTTAAAGAAGTTGAGGACGAATAATAAGCAGCAACACACATACTGAAGTACACATCTTCCTGCACGCATACTCATAAACATGTATATATTCTTACATACATACACGGATAAAAATATCGGAACATCCTAGTCGATGGGAACAAGATTGTAATAAAACATACAAACAAATATAGAAATAGAGATGTAGCCACACATAGCCTGTTGATTGTTCGGTAGGAAGTTAGCTATTTTATCAATGAGGATATATGTAGCAAGTAATGTTGATATAATTTCACCATTACAACAGATTATACCAATATGTTCCTATTCATAGTCATATTAATCAACAGTATCATATTACTGATTTTTTACTTTTCTTCTTTGTCATAATATCCTTCACAACACAGGGGGTAAGTATTATATCTCGATATTATCTAATACTTTCTCTAAACAGCCATCTAATAGATAGAACAGAAGACTAGAAAATCTGATTTTTTTCTTTCAATAACATTGTTTTGTGTGTAAAATTATGCACGAGAAAAATCTAAAGACAAAATGTATTTAAACCAGTCACAAGGTTTAACGCCTGAGGAGGAGAGTACATACCATAAAATAATTACTCCTTTAGATCAAGCGGCAGAACGAATGGGGACCTGTAAACAGGACCCTAAACAAGTACGCCTCATCCATATTATTTAACATCAAAGCAACCCTATTCAAAAATATATTTAAATAAATAGTTGTCGAAATTCTATTTGATTTTTTGAATAAACCAGCAACAAAAGACCTTTGGGGGAAACATACAGATATAAAAACCCTTTATAATCTTTTGGAACCAAAGGGGTTACCTTAAAGGCCTGTTAGCTTATATAGCTAGAGGGCACATATATATAGTCCGAGAGGTGACTACAAATAAGGAAAGTAAAAACTGCAGAAACTGTGAAAGCAGAAACAAAAGATATATTTATACAAGTCATATTTAAGAGTCGAATGACAAAGAAACTATAGACGTCTTTGATAACAATATTGTTATGTCTTGATCATTTTCTTTGCTGCAAGAATATTAATGTGTTTATTTTATTTTTCGTTATCATCCATCAAAGTAATGTTAATATTTTTCACTGAATTTTATGTTAGTTTGGAATTATCTCCAGTTAACATGATCCGAATCAGGCATTGAAATTTCATCAGCATAAAAAAAAATTTGATTTAGTATCTTGTTGTTCAAATTTGGTTTGAATTTATTTCCAATTTAATTATTGTATCTAGGTGAAAGTGAAGGGTGTTTAAACGTATAACGATGCATTGTATAACTCAATTTCTTGTTTTGTTCTAAATTTATTGGAAATAATTTCCAAACTTGAGTGCTATCCAGCAATATATGAAGACTTTGCACAAATATATCAATTCATTTGTGAAACATAACGTAAACAATTTGAGGAGGATTAATAAGCAGGAATACTTACTAGATTCAATATCTTCACGGATATATGCATCCACGCATACAAATAAAAATGTTCACATCTTTACCTACAAACACGCATAAAAGTATCAAACGATCCTATTCTATGTGAACGAAGTTTGCTATATTCCATATTGACAAAAATATAGTGAAAGAGATATAGCCATACCTAGCGCGTTGTTTGTTCAGAGGGAAGTTAGTTATATTATTATAGAGCATTTATGGCTTTATATGCATATAACGATGCATTGTATAACTCAATGTCTTGTTTTTTCTCAATGTGTTTGAACTAATTTATAAAACTAAAGTGTTATCGAGCAGTATATCAAGACTTTGTACAAATATGGGAATTCATTTGTGAAACATAACGTAGATTTTCATCATAAACAAGTTGAGGAGGCTTAATAAGCAGGAATACTTACCAAGTTCAATATCTTCATGGATGCACGCATGCACGCATACAGATAAAGATGTTCACATCTTTTCCTACAAACACGCATAAAAGTATTAAAAGATACTCTTCTCTTCTGTACTAACAAGTTTGCTCCAATAAATACAGACAAATGTAGTGAAAGAGATATAGCCATACCTAGCTTGTTGATTGTTCAGAAGTAATTTTGTTATATTATTGTTGAGGATACATCTTACAAGTACAGTTGATACAATTTCTCCATTATACTACATATCATCATGTTCCTATTCATACTCATATTAATTAGTTCTATCATTTTACAGATTTTTTATTTTTCTTCTTTTTCATTATATCCTTCACAAACCAGCAAGTAAGTATTATATCTCGATATTATCTAATAATTTCTCTTCACAGTCATCTAAGAGACAGAACAAAAGAGTCGAAATTCTGTCTTTTTCTTCCAATAATATTGTTTTATGTGTAAAATAATCGCCGAGAAAAATCTGAAGAAACAACAGAAATTGTAAAAGGGAAAACATTAGAACTAAATATACTGTAGACGACAAAAGCTAAAATCGCACAAACGAGTCAAATGAGAAAGAAATTACAGACTCCCTTCATATTCGTATTCTTATCTTTAGTTTTTTTTTCTTTTCTGTAACAAGAATAATGTGTTTAGTTATTTTTTGTTATCGGCCAGCAACATAATGTCGTCAACTTTCACTGAATTGTATGCCAATTTGCGATTATATCCAGAATACATTGATCTCAGTCAGGCGATTGAATCTCATTAGCATCAAAGGTTTTTATTTTGTATCTTGTTGTTAAAATTTGGTTTGAATTTATTTTCAAAATAAGTTTTATCCAGCAGAATGTAAAGGCTTTCTACACATATAACGATGCATGGTATAACTCAGTCGACAATATTTAATAGCTTCTCTTCACAGTCATCTACGATACAGAACAAAAGAGTCGAAATTCTGTCTTTTTCTTCCAATATATGTTATATCCAGTAAATAATGATTTCAGTCAGGCGGTGGAATCTCATCAAGATCAAAAAATTTGATTTTATATCTTGTTGTTCAAATTTGGTTTGAATTTATTTTCAAAATAAGTTGTGTCCAGCAGAATGCAAAGGCTTTGTACACATATAACGATGCATTGTATAACTCATTTTCTTGTGTTTTCTAATTTTGTTTGAAATAATTTCCAAAATTGAGTGCTATCCAGCAGTATATGAAGACTTTGTACAAATATGGCAATTTATTTGTGAAAGAGAACGTGCATTTTCATCATAAACATGTTGAGGAGGATAAATAAGCAGGAATACTTATCAAGTACAATATCTTCATGGATACATGCATGCACGCATACAGATACACATGTATGCATCTTTACATACTAAAGTATCGGAAGATCATAGTGTATCGGAAAAGGATAGTCACTATCCATACAGACAAATATAGTAAAACAGATCTGGCATACGTAGCTTGTTCATTGTTGAGAAGAAATGTAGTTATATTATTATAGGTGATACATCTAACAAGTACAGTTGATACAATTTCTCCATTATAATACATATCATCGTGTTCCTATCCAAACTCATAGTAATCAGCAGAAGCATATTATTGTTTTTTATTTTTCTTCTTTTTCATTATATCCTTCACAAAACAGCAAGTAAGTATCATATCTCGATATTATCTCATAGTTTCTCTACACAGCCGTCTAAGAGACAGAACAAAAGAGTATAAAATCTGCCTTTTTCTTACAATAACAATGTTTTATGTGTAAAATAATCCTCGAGAAAAATCTGAAGAAACAACAGAAGAAACTGTGAAAGGTGAAACAATAGATCTAACTATAATGTAGACGACAAAAGCTAAAATCATAGATAAGAGTCAAATGAGAAAGAAATTACAGACTCCCTTCATAGCATTATTCTTATCTTTTGTTTATTTTCTTTTCTATAACAAGAATAATGTTTTAGTTTCATTTTCGTTATCATCCAGCAACTTAACGTCGGCAACTTTCACTGAATTGTATGAGAATTTGCAATTATATATAGTAAACATTGATCCGAGTCAGGCGATGGAATCTCATCAGCATCAAAGAATTTGATTTTGTATCTTGTGGTTCAAATTTGGTTCGAATTTATTTTCAAAATAAGTTGTATCCAGAGGAATGAAAGGGCTTTGTGTATATATAACGATGCATACTATCAATCAATTTCTTGTTTTTTCTTCTAATTGTTTTTTAAATAATTTCCAAACATAGAGATAAAGATGTTCACATCTTTTCTTACAAACACGCATAAAAGTATCAAATGATCCCACTCTGTGGGAACAAGTTTGTTATAATCCATACAGACAAATATAGTTAAAGAAATATAGCTATACTTAGCTTGTTGATTGTTCAGTACAAATTTAGTTATATTATTCTAGAGGATACATCTAACAAGTATATGACACATATCATCATGTTCCGATTCATAATCATATTAATCAACAGTATCATATTACTGACTTTTTGCTTTTCTTCTTTGTCGTAATATCCTTCACAAAACAGAGGGTTAGTATTATATTTCGATATTATCTAATACTTTCTCTAAAAAGTCACCTACGGGACAGAACAGAAGAGATTAAAATCTGATTCTTTTAGTTTAGTTTGTTTTTCGTTATCATCCAGCAACATAATGTTGGCATCTTTCACTGAATTTTATATTAGTTTTCGATTGTACCCAGTTAACATGATCCGCATCAGGCATTGAAATCTCATCAACATCAAACAATTTGATTTTGTATCTTGTTGCTCAAGGTTGGTTTCAATTTATTTCCAAAATAAATTGTATCTACGAGAAAGCGAATGGTGTGTACACATAACGGTCTATTGCATAACTCAATTTCTTGTTTTTTTCTTCTAATTTTGTATTAAAAAAAATTTCCAAAATTGAGTCCTATCCAGCAGTATATGAAGACTTTATACAAATATATCAATTCATTTGTGAAACATAACGTGCATATTCATCATAAACAAGTTGAGGGCGATTTATAAGCATGAATACTTACCAAATACAATATCTTTAAGCATCCATGCATGCACTCATACAGATACAGATAAAGATGCTCACATTTTTACCTACAAACACGCATAAAAGTATTAAAAGATCCTACTCTATGGGAACAAATCAATACAGACAAATGTAGTGAAAGGGATATAGCCATACCTAGCTTGTTGATTGTTCAGAAGGAATTTATTGGTATTATTATAGAGGATACATCTAACAAATACAGTTCATACAATTTCTCCATTATAACACATATCATCATGTTCCTATTCATACTCATATTATTCAGCACTATCGTATTACTGATTGTTTTCTTCTTTTTCATTATATCTTCAAAAAAACAGCAAGTAAGTATTATATCTCGATATTATCTAATAGTTGCTCTACACAGCCATCTAAAAGACATAACAACAGAGTTGAGAATATAAATATGAGTTTTTCTTACAATAACATTGTTTTGTGTGTAAAATAATCCTCGAGAAAACTCTGAAGAAACAACACTAGAAACTGTGAATGGGGAAACAACAGATAACTATACTGTAGACGACTTAAGCTAAAATCATAGATAAGGGTCAAATGAGAAAGTTATTACAGACTCCCTTCATAGCGGTATTCTTATCTTTTGTTTATTTTCTTTTCTGTAACAAGAATAATGTGTTTAGTTTATTTTTCGTTATCATCCAGCAACGTAATGTCGGCAACTTTCACTGAATTGTATGCCAATTTGCTATTCTATCCAGCACATACTGATCTGAGACAGGCGGTTGAGTCTCATCAGCATCAAAGAATTTATTTTTGTATCTTGTTGTTCAAATTTGGTTTGAACTTATTTTCAAAATAAGTTTTATCCATCGCAATGCAAAGGCTTTGTACACACATAACGATAAATATTATAACTAAGTTTCTTTTTTTTAAATAATTTTGTTTGAAATAATTTCCAAACGACACTCCTATTCAGATGTGTAGGAAGACTTTGCACAAATATGTCAATTCATTTGTGAAAAATAACGTGCATTTTCATCATAAACAAGTTTGTTATAAATCATACAGACAAATATAGTAAAAGAGATATAACCATACCAATCTTGTTGATTGTTCAGAAGCAATTTATTTATATTATTATAGACGATACATCTAACAAGTACAGTTGATACAATTTTCTTCATTATAATACGTATCATCACGTGCCTATTCATCCTCATATTAATCAGCAGTATCATATTACTGTTTTTTTTTTCTCTCTTCTTTTTCATTATATCCTTCACAAAACAGGTAGTAAGTATTCTATTTCAATATTATCTAATACTTTCTCTAGACAGCCGTCTAAAAGACAGAAGGGAAGAGTAAAAAATCTGATTTTTCTTTCAATAACATTGATTTGTGTGTAAAATTATCCACGTGAACATCTAAAGTAAAAACTGCTGAAACTGTGAAAGAAGAAAATACAGTTGTAATTATACTCGAGACGACATAAGCCAAGTCATAACTAAGAATCAAATGACAAAGAAAATATAGACGCCTTTTATAGCAAGATTGCTATGTCATTTTCTTTCCTACAAGAGGATTAATGTGTTTAGTTTATATTTCGTTATCATCTAGCAACGTAATGTTCACATCTTTCACTGAATTTTATATTAGTCTGCTATCAAGCCCAGTTAACATGATCCGAATCAGACACTGAAATCTCATCAGCATCAACAAATTTGATTTTGTATCTTGTTGTTCAAATTTGGTTTGAATTTATTTCCAAAAAGGTTTGTATCTACGAGAAAGAGAAGGATGTGTACAGATATAACGATCTATTGTATAACTCAATTTCTTGCCTTTTTCTAATTTTGTTTGAGATAATTTCCAAAATTGAGTGCTATCCAGCAGTATATGAAGACCTGGAACAAACATATCAATTCATTCGCGAACCATAACGTGTATTTTCATCATAAACAAGTTGAAGAGGATTAATAAGCAGGAACACTTACCAGATACAATATATTTAAGGATTCATGCATGCACGCATACAGATAAAAATGCTCACACCTTTTCCAACAAACACGCATAAAAGTATTAAAAGATTCTTCTCTATGGAAACAAGTTTGTTCTAGTCCATACAGACAAATGTAGTGAAAGCGATTTAGCCATAGCAAGTAAGTATTATATCTCGATCTAACTATATTGTATAGGACGGAAGCTAAAATCATTGATAAGAGTCAAATGAGAAAGAAATTACAGACTCCATTCACAGCAGTATTCTTATCTTTAGTTTATGTTATTTTCTGTAACATGAATAATGTGTTTAGTTTATTTTTCGTTATCATCCAGCAACGTAATGGCGGCAACGTTCACTGAATTGTACACCAATTGGCCATTCTATCCAGTAAATATACATCTGAGTCAGGCGGTGGAATATCATCAGCATCAAAGAATTTGATTTTGAATCTTGTTGTTCAAATTTGGTTCAAACTTATTTTCAAAATAAGTTGTGTCCAGCAGAATGCAAAGGCTTTGTACACATATAACGATGCATTCTATAACTCAATTTCTTTTTTTTTCTCAATGTGTGTGAAATAATTTCCAAATTTTACAGCTATTCATCAGTATATGAAGAATTTGTACAAATATGGCAATTCATTTCTGAAACATAACGTGCATTTTCAGCATAAACAAGTTGATGAGGATTAATAAGCAGCAATACTTACCAAGTACAATATCTTCATGGATGCATGCTTGCACGCATAGAAACAAAGATGTTCACATCTTTTCCTACAAACACGCATCAATCTATCAAAAGATTCTACCCTATCCGAACCAGTTTGTTATAATCCATACAGACAAATATAGTTAAAGAGATATAGGCATACCTAGCTTGTTGATTGTTCAGAAGGAATTTAGTTATATTATTATAGAGGACACATATATCAAGTACGGTTGATACAATTTCTCCATTATGATACATATCATCACGTGCCTATTCATACTCATATTAATCAACAGTATCATATTACTGTCTTTTTTTCTCTTTCTTCTTTTTCATTACATTGTTCACAAAACAGGTGGTAAGTATTATATTTCATTACTATCTAATACTTTCTCTAAAAAGCCATCTAAGATACAGAACAGAAGAGTAGAAACTTTGATTGTTTTCTTTTAATAACATAGTTTTGTGTGTAAAATTATCCACGAGAAAAATCTAAAGAAAAAACTGCAGAAACTGTGAAAGAAGAAACAACAGATGTAACTATACTCTAGAAGACATAATCCAAGTAATAGATAAGAGTCATATGACATTGCTATGTCTTCTTCATATTATTTGCTGCAAGAAGATTAATCTGTTTAGTTTATTTTTCCTTCTCAACCAGCAACGTAATGTTGGCATCTTTCACTGAATTTTATGTAAGTTTGCGATCATACCCAGTTAATATGATCCTAATCAGGCATTGAAATCTCATCAGCATGAAATAATTTTATTTTGTATCTTGTTGTTTAAATTTGGTTTGAATTTATTTCGAAAATAACTTGTATCTAGGAGAAAGCGAAGGGCGTCTACGCATATAATGATGCATTGTATAACTCAATTTCTTGTTTTTTCTTATTTTGTTTGAAATAATTTCCAAACTTCAATGCTATTCTGCAGTATGTGAAGACTTTGTACAAATGTGGCAATTAATTGGCGAAACATAACGTGCATTATCATCATGAATAAGTTGTGGAGAATTAATAAGCAGGAATACTTACTAGATACAATATCTTCATGGATCCATCCATGCACGTATACAAATAAAGATGTTCACATCTTTTCCTACAAACACGCATGAAAGTATCAAAAGATCCTACTCTATATTAACTAGTTTGTTATAATCCATACAGACAAATATAGTGAAAGAGGTGTAGCCATACCTAGCTTATTGATTGTTCAGAAGTAATTTAGTTATATTATTATAGAGGATACAACTAGCAAGTACAGTTGATACTATTTCTCCATTATAACACATATCATTATGTTCATATTCATATTCATATTAATTAGCAGTATTATATTACTGATTTTTATTCTTCTTTTTCATTATATCCTTCACAAAACAGACTGTAAGTATTACATGTTGATAATATCTAATAGTTTCTTTAAACAGTCATCTAAGAGACAGAAAACCAAGTAGAAAATCTGACTTTTTCTTCCAATAACATTGTTTTATGTGTAAAATAATCCTCGAGAAATATCTGAAGAAACAACATTAGAAATAGTGAAAGAAGAAAGAACAGATCTAACAATACTGTAGACGAAGTCAGCTAAAATCACAGATAAGAGTAAAATCAGAAAGAAATTACAATGTTACTTTATAGCAGTATTCTAATCTTTAGTTTATTTTCTTTTCTGTAGCAAGAATAATGTGTTTAGTTTATTTTTCGCTATCATACAGCAACGTAATGTCGGCAACTTTCACTGAATGGTATGCCAATTTGCGATTGTACCCAGTAAACACTGATCCGAGTCAGACGACGGAATCTCATCAGCATCAAAGAATTTGATTTTTTGTAACTTGTTCTTCAAATTTGGTTTGAACTTATTTTCAAAATAAGTTTTATCCAGCAGAAAGCAAAGGCTTTGTGCACATATAACAATGAATTGTATACGTCACTTTCTTTTTTTTTTCCTAATTTTATTTCAAATAATTTCAGAACTTCACTGCTATTCAGCAGTATAAGAAGACTTTGTACAAATATAGCAATTCATTTGTGAAACATAACGTGCATTTTCATTATAAACAAGTTAAGGACAATTAATAAGCAGGAATACTTACCAAACACAGCATCTTCATGGATACATGCAAGCACGGATACTGATAAAGATGTTCCCATCTTTTCCTGCAAATACGCATAAAAAGTATCAAATGATCCTGCTCTATACGAAAAAGTTTGTTATAATACATACAGAGAAATATAGTAAAAAATATATATCCATACCTACCGTGTTGATTGTTCAGAAGGAATTTAGTTATATTATTATAGAGGACACATCTAACAAGTACAATTGAAACAATTTCTCATCATACATATCATCACGTGCCTATTCATAACCATATTAACAAGCAGTATCATATTACTTTTTTTTCTTTTTTTTATTATATCCCTCACATAACAGCTGGTAAGTATTATATCTCGATATTATCTAATACTTTATCTAAAAATCCATCTAAGGGACGGAACAGAGGAGTCAAAAATCTATTTTTTTTCTTCCAACAACATAGTTTTATGTTTTGTTCATTTTCTTTTCTATAACAAGATTAATGTGTTTAGTTAATTTTTCGTTGTCATCCAGCAACGTAATGTCGGCTACTTTCAATGATTTTCATCAATTTGCGATTATATCAAGTAAACACTGATCCGAGTCAGGCGGTAGAATTTCATCAGCAGCAAAGAGTTTGATTTTGTATCTTGTTGTTAAAATTTGGTTTGAAATTATCTTTAAAATAAGTTGTATTCAACAGAATGTAAATCTTTGTACACATATAACGATGCATTGTATAACTCAATTACTTTTTTTGTTTTGTCTTATTTTGTTGGTACTAAATTTTCAAAGTTGAGTGCTACAAAGCAGAATATGAAGAGTTTATGCAAATATATCGATTCAGGTTGAGAAACATAACGTGCATTTTCATCATAAGCAAGTTGATGGCCAATAATAAGCAGGAATACACAAACTAAAGTTCATTTCTTCATGGATACACGCATACACATAACCATGTATATATTCTTAGAAACATAAACGGAAAAAAATACCGGAACATCCTAGTCTATGGGAACAAGTTTGTTATAATACATACCAACAAATAGAGTAAAAGAGATGTAGCTAGACATAGCCTGTTGATTGTCCAGAAGGAAGTTAGTTATATTATCCATGAGCATACATCTAACAAGTAAAGTTGATATAATTTCACCATTACAACACATTATATCATCATGTTCCTATTCATAATCATATTAATCAAGAGTATCGTATTACTGATTTTTTGCTTTTCTTCTTTGTCGTAATATCCCTCGCAAAACAGGGTGGAAGTATTACGTTTCGATATTATCAAATACTTTCTCTCAAAAGCTATCTAAGAGGCAGAACAGAAGAGTAGAAAATCTGATTTCTTGTCTTTGAATAACATTGTTTTGTGCGTGAAATAATCCACCAGAAAAATCTAAACAAAAAACTGCAGAAACTGTGGAAGAAGAAACAACAGATGTAACTATACTCTAGACGACATAAGATATGTCATAGATAAGAGTCGAATGACAAAGAAATTATAGAATTTTTGATAACAAGATTGTTATGTCTTGTTCATTTTCTTTCCCGCAAGAATATTAATGTGTTTAGTTTATTTTTCGTTATAATCCAGCAACGTAATGTTTGTATATTTCATTGAATTTTATGTTAGTTTCCTATTATATCCAGTTAACATGATCCGAATCAGGCATTGAAATCTCATCAACATCAAATAATTTGATTTTGTATCTTGTTGTTCAAGTTTGGTTTGAATTTATTTCCAATATAAGTTGTAAACAGCAGGATGCAAAGGCTTTGCACACATAAAACGATGGATTGCATAACTCAGTTTCTTGTTTTGTTCAAATTGTATTTGAAATAATTTCCGAAATTGAGTGCCATCCAGCAGTATATGAAGACTTTGTACAGATATATCAATTCATTTATGAAACAAAGCGTACATTTTCATTATCGACAAGTTGAGGAGGATTAATAAGCAAGAATACTTACCAAATACAATATCTTCACTGATCCATTCATGCACACACGGAGATAAAGATGTTTACATATGTTCCTACAAACACGCACAAAAGTATCAAACGAAGCAACTCTATGGGAACTATGTTTTTAATAATCCATACTGACAAAAATATAGTGAAAGAAATATAGCCATACCTAGCTTGTTGATTGTTCAAGAGGTATTTAGTTATATTATTATAGAGGATAAATCGTACAAGCACAGTTGATACAATTTCTCAATTACAACACATATCATCATGTTCCTATTCATACTCATATTAATCAGCAGTATCATATTATTGATTTCTTTATCTTCTTTTTCATTATATCCTTCACAAAACAGACTGTAAGTATTATGTCTCGATAATATCTAATAGTTTCTCTAAACAGTCATCTAAGAGACCGAAAAACGCGTAGAAACTCTGATTTCTTCTTCCAATAACATTTTTTATCTGTAAAAAATTCCCCGAGAAAAATCTGAAGAAACAACAGAAGAAATCGAGAGCGACGAAAAAACAGACCTAACAATACTGTAGACACGTAAGCTAAAATCATAGATAAGAGCCAAATGAGAACTAAATTAGAGAGTCCCTTCATAGCAGTATCCTTATCTTGATTTTATTTTATTTTCTGTAACAAGAATAAAGTGTTTAGTTTATTTTTCGTTATCATGCAGCAACGTAATGTAGGCGACTTTCACTGAATTATATGCCAATTTGCGAAAATATCCAGTAAACATTGATCCGGGTCAGGCGGTGGAAGCCCATCAGCATCAAATAATTTGATTTTGTATTTTGTTGTTCAAATTTGGTTTGAATTTATTTTCAAAATAAGTTGTATCTAGGAGAAAGCGGAGACTGTGTAAACATATAACGATCTATTGTATAACTCAATTTCTTGTTTATTTCTAATTTTGTTTTAAATCATTTCAATAATTGAGTGCTATACAGCAGTATATAAAGACTTGGTACAAATATATCAATTCACTTGTAAAATATAACGTAGATTTTCATCATAAACAAGTCTAGGAGGATTAATAAGAAGGAATACTTACCAGATACAATATCTTTAAGGATATATGCATGCTCGCATACAGATAAAGATGCTCACATCCTTTTCCTAGAAACACGCATACAAGTATTTAAAGATCCTACTCTATGGGAACAGTTTGCTCTAGCCCATACAGACAAATGTAGTGAAAGAGATTTAGCCATACCTACCTTGTTGATTGTTGAGAAGCAAATCAGTTATATTATTATAGAGGATACATCTAACAAGTACAGTTCATACAATTTCTCCATTATAACACATATCATCATGTTCCTATTTATACTCATATTAATCAGCACTATCATATTACTGATTTTTTCTTCTTTTTTTTTCTTTTTCAATATATCTTTCACTAAACAGCAGGTAAGTATTATATCTCGATATTATCTCATAGTTTCTCTACACAGCCATATAAGAGACAGAACAAAAGGGTAGAAAATATGACTTTTTCTTCCAATAACATTCTTTTATGCGTAAAATAATAACCGAGAAAAATCTGAGGAAACAACAGAAGAAACTGTGAAAGTGGAAACAACAGATCTAACTATACTGTAGACGACGTAAGCTAAAATCATAGATAAGAGTTAAATCAGAACGAAATTACAGACTCCCTTCATAGCAGTAATCTAATCTTTAGTTTATTTTCTTTTCTGTAACAAGAATAATGTGTTTACTTTATTTTTCGTTTTCATCCAGAAACGTAAAGTCGGCAACTTTCACTGAATTGTATGCAATATTGCTATTATATCTAGTAAATATTCATCCGAACCAGGCGTTTGAGTCTCATCAGCATCAAAGTAAGTTGTGTCCAGCAGAATACAAAGGCTTTGTCCACATATAACGATGCATTGTATATCTCAATTTCTTGTTCCGTTCTCATTTTATTTGAAATAATTTCCACACTTGAGTGCTATCCAGCAGTATATGAAGACTTTGTACAAGTATGGCAATTCATTTGTGAAACATAACGTGCATTTTCATCATAAACAAGTTAAGGAGGATTAATAAGCAGGAATACTTACCCAAAAAATATTTTAAAGGATACATGCATGCACGCATACAGATAAAGATGCCCGTATCTTTTCATACCAATACGCATAAAAGTATCAAAAGATCCTACCCTATCTGAACGAGTTTGTTTTAATCCATACAGACAAATATAGTGAAAGAGATATAGCCATACCTAGCTTGTTGATTGTTCACATTGTATTTAGTTATATTATTAGAGAGGATGCATCGTCCAAGTACAGTTGATACAATTTCTCCATTATAACACATATCATTGCGTTCCAATTCATACTCATATTACTCAGCAGTATCATATTACTGATTATTTTCTTCTTTTTCGTTATATCCTTCACAAAACAGCCTGTAAGTATTATATGTCGATAATATCTAATAGTTTCTCTAAACAGTCATCTAAGAGACAGAAAAACGAGTAGAAAATATGATTTTGTTTTCTTGCAAAAACATTGTTTAATGTGTAAAATAATCCCCTAGAAAAATCTGAAGAAACAACATAAGAAACCGTGAAAGTAGAAGCAACAGATTTAACAATACTTAAGCTAAAATCATGGATAACACTCGAATGAGAAAGAAATTACATGCATCCTTAATAGCAGTATTCTTATCTTTAGTTTATTTTTTTTTCTGTAACAAGAATAATGTGTTTAGTTTATTTGCCGTTATCATCCAGCAACGTAATGTCAGTTACTTTCTCTGAATTGTATGCCAATTTGCGATTATATCCAGAAAACATTGATCCTATCAGGCGGTGGAATCTCATCAGCATCAAAGAATTTGATTTTGTATCTTGTTGTTCAAATTTGGTTTGAATTTGTTTTCAAAATAAGTTGTGTCTAGGAGAATGCACAGGCTTTGTGCACATATATCGATGCAATGTATAATTCAATTTCTTATTTTGTTTTTTCATATTTTGTTTGAAATCATTTTCCAAAAATTTAGTGTTATTGAGCTGTATATGAAGCTTTCGTGCACATATATCGATTCATGTTGAGAAACAATACGTGCAGTTTCATCATAAATAAGTTGAGGACGAATAATAATGAGGAATAGATACCAAAATACATATCTTCATGGATACATGCATGCACGCATACACATAAACATGTATACATTCTTACATACATACACGGAATAAAATATCGGACATCCTAGTCTATGGGAACAAGTTTGTTATAATACATACAAAGAAATATAGTAAATGAGATATAACCAAAAATAGCTTGTTGATTGTTCAGGTACAGTTTAGTTATTTTATCAAAGACGATACATCTAACAAATAAAGTGTATATAATTTCACTATTTCGACACATTATATCATCATGTTCCTATTTATAATCATACTAAACAACAGTATCATATTACTGATTATTTGCTTTTCTTCCTTGTTATTATATTCTTCACAACACAGACTCTAAGTGTTATATTTCGATATTATCTAAAACTTTCTCTAAAAGGTCATCTAAGAGACAAAACAAAAGAGTATACAATCTGATTTATTTCTTTCAATAACACATTGTTTTGTGTGTATACTTATCCATGAGAAAAAATCTAAATAAAAGATTGCAGAAACTGTGAAACAGGAAACAACAATGTAACTATACTCTAGACGATATATGCCAAGTCATAGCTAAGAGGCAAATGACAAAGAAAGTATAGACGCCTTTGATAGCACGATTGCTATGTCTTCCTCATTTTCTTTCCTACAAGACTATTAAGGTGTTTATTTTTCTTCTTCGTTTTCATCCATCAACGTAATCTTGGTATCTTTCACTGAATTTTATGTTAGTTTACGATTATACCCAGTTAACATGATCCGAATCAGGCTTTGAAATCTCATCAGCATCAAATAATTTTATTTTGTATCTTGTTGTTCAAATCTGGTTTGAATTTATTTCCAAAATAAGTTGTATCTAGGAGAAAGCTAAGGGTGTGTACAAATATAACGATCTATTGTATGACTCAATTTCTTGTTTGTTTTTTTTTTTTTTTTTTGTCTTCTAATTTTGTTTGAAATATTTTCCACAGTTGAGTGCTATCCACCAGTATATGAAGACTTGGTACAAATATGTCAATTCATTTGCGAAACACAACGAAGATTTTCATCATAAACAAGCTGAGGAGGATTAATAAGCTGGAATACTTATCAGATACAATATCTTAAAGGACACATATATGCACGCACACAGATAAAGATGCTCACATCTTCTCCAACAAACACGCAAACAAGTATTAAACTATCCTACTCTGTGGGAACAAGTCTGCTCTAATCCATTCAGACAAATATAGTGAAAGAGATATAGCCATACCTAGCTTGTTATATTATTATAGAGGATACATCTAACAAGTACAGTTAATACAATTTCTTCATACTCATATTAATCCGGATTTTCCTATTACTGATTTTTTTATTTTTCTTCTTTTTCATAATATCCTTCATAAACAGTTTGTAAGTATTTTATCTCGTTACTATCTAATAGTTTCTCTACACAGCCATCTACGAGACAGAACAAAAGAGTAGAAAATTTGACTTTTTTGTCCAAAAACATTATTTTGTGTGTAAAAAAATCCCCGAGAAAAATCTGAAGAAACAACAGAAGAAACTGTGAAAGGGGAAACAACAGATCTAACTATACTGTAGACGACGTAGCCTAAAATTATGGATAAGAGTCAAATGAGAAAGAATTTACAGACTCCATTCTTATCAGTATTGTTTTCTTTTCTTTATCTTCTTTTCTGTAACATTAATAATATGTTTAATTTATTTTTGGTTATCATTCAGCACCGTAATGTCACTGAATGGTATGCAGATTTCCGAGTATATCCAGTAAATATTGATTTAAGGCAGGCGGTAAAATCTCATCAGCATCAAAGAATTTGATTTTGTATCTTGTTGTTCAAACTTGTTTTTTTACTAACTTTCAAAATAAGTTGTGTCCAGCAGAATTCAAAGGCTTTGTACACATATAATGATGCCTTGTATAACTCAATTTCTTGTTTTTTCTAATTTTGTTTGAAATAATTTCCAAACGTCACTGCTATTCAGCAGCATATGAAGACTCTGTACAAATAAGGCAATTGATTTGTGAAAAATAATGTGCATTTTCATCATAAACAAATTGAGGAGAATTAATAGGCAGGAATACTTACAAAATACAGTATCTTCATGGATACATGCATGCATGACTACAAATAAAGATGTTCACATCTTTTCCAACAAACACGCATAAAAGTATCAAAAGATCCTACTCTATACGAACAAGTTTTTTTTAATAATCCGTACGGACAAATATAGTAAAAGAGATATAGCCATATCCAGCTTGTTGATTGTTCAAAAAGAAATTTAGTTATATTATTATAGAGGATACATCTAACAAGTACATTTGATACAATTTCTCCATTATAACACATATCATCATGTTTCAATTCATATTCATATTAATCAGCACTATCATATTACTGATTTTTTATTTTTCTTCTTTGTCATTAAATCCTTCACAAAACAGTGTGTAAGTATTATATCGCCATATTATCTAACAGTTTCTCTAAAAAGCCAGCCAAGAAACAAAACAGAAGTCAAAAATCTATTTTTGTTTCAATAACTTTGTTTCATATGTAAAACAATCCCCGAGAAAAATCTGAAGACACAGCAGAAGAAACTGTGAAAGAAGTAACAATAGATCTAACTATACTGTAGACAACGTAAGCTAAAATCAAACATAAGTGTCAAAAGAAATAGGAATTACGGACTCCTTTGATAGCAGTATTGTTATATTTAGTTTATGTTCTTTGTATAACAAGATTAATATGCTTAGATATATTTTTCATTATCTTCCAGCAACGTAATATCGGCTTGTTGATTGTTCAGAGGGAATTTAGTTCTATAATTATAGATGATACACCTAACAATTAAAGTATATATAATTTCTCCATTATAACACGTTTAATCATCATGTTGCTATTCATGCTGGCATTAATCCGCAGTATCATATTATTGATTGTTTTGCAATTAAGAAGAACGTTTAATTTCTTCTTGAACTTCTGTAAGTTTGTTGAGTCTTTCATATAAGAGTGGCTAATCCCAGTTGTATAGCATCATTAAGTATGGCATTAAGAAATTAAAAATAATAACTCCGTCAGATAACATTTACTTCTATGTTTTACTAAAAAAAACACATTCACATATTAGACATACTTCAAGTTTCTCTCTGTAGGTAATTTATTTTAAGAACTCAGATAGATTTGAGAAATTATGATAGAAACTTCACATGACCTCGTTTAATCAAAAACACTATTATTTGTGTGTTGTTATCAATTATAATCTCATATGCTCTAAGAATGTATTTGTGCGACTTCAAAGAAAGTGAACTTAATTTTAAATATGCAAGTTTTTAATTGCAGCAACTTATCCTGAGATCGTTCAACCAGTCGATATATTGCTTGCGATAATTTCCAACAAGTCCAATGAAAGAATTCAGCTTGTGACTATACAACTACTAGAATCAGAAGACATCGACATTGCAATAAGAAACGTTTCAACATGCTTGAAACGCATCCTACAGAAAAGTAAGAATTACGATGCTTCCCAAACCCAAACTGAAACAGACTTCATTTATCTTGTAAAACGAGATAAGTGAGTACATTGAACCTATTTGGAGAGGTGGGGGATGGGACAGACTGCTGGTGGAATTTATAAAGAAAAGTCAAACTTCAGCCACTATACTCAGTAGTTAGAAAAGATTTTATTGTTGTGATATACTACTGTCATCGCGCTTACATCAATGGAAAGTGTCAAACTAAGCGTTTAATGGCTTAAGCTTTTTAATCCAAAATAAACGACAATATTTACAAAATTGCAAAGAAATAATACAATTGCATAAAAGTGTAGTATTATAAATTAAGTACGTGTATGGTCTGATTACACTTTACATTTGAATTGTTAGAATTTTTGTTTAATCGGCATCTCATAACCAGTGTTGCTTCTGACGTGCTGGTAAACCCCAACAAATACAGGCCAACATACATATTTGAAGATGCAAAACATACTTTTAGAGGCGTACTCATCGAATAATTAGCTATGTATATAATGCGTGTAGGATAGTAATTCTTTCTGGAAACGATTCGAGACTTACATTTGTAGTGTTATTAAGGCAAACAGTTGCCTCAAATTATAAATTATCACAATGAGATCAAATTTAATCTGTAAGCATGCGCCACTGTTTCAGGACGAACGTTTGTGAATTTACAGCCTGTTTGCATCGGTGTTATTTAATTTCAATCCATATTTTACACATACTTAATTGGTTAGCTAGTTTGCTGGCCAGAAAATAACTATCCAACAACGTACCTCATATACACTGTTATAGAGGAAGGACATATAGTTTAGAACAATTGGCAGTAAAAATGATGTATAAAATTGTTATTCTTGACACTTTAATATGGACTATGACTATAAGTCCATATTAAAGTGTCAAGAATAACAATCACATCTAATGTTTACATGGAAATAGTAAATGCATGAAATATATCCTAAGTTTCCTCTGTGTTATTCTGTCTTACCATAATAATGAATAGTTCCGATTGATATTTAGGAGAGAAAAAAGGAAAGAAAGGGCATTGTAACAATTATCTATACATCCATATTTTAGACACTCTTCATTTTGAGGTTTTAACAGTTCACACAGTAAATAATGAATACGGCTTTTAAGTAACTGATGAATGTTAAATTGTTCGATTGTCTGCCTAATATACACACATGATTGAAATATCATTATTGTAATAAGCAAGTTAAGTCACTGCACGCGTTTTCAGAGGATTATAAAGTTTTAGAGCTGTAAGGTTTTTCCAGACTTGCCTGTTGATTTGTGAATTGCTTGCCATTGTTTATCTAAGAATTGGCTATGCTATCCGTTTCATTTACCTATTAGGCCAGTCTCTGCCGGAAATGAGGAAAGGCATCTTCATGACTTTATTCGACTTATGCAAAAGAGATTTAATCAGTACCTTAGAATCAGGAGAGCACAGTGATGACATCCTGAGTTCTGCGTTACAATACATTTTACAGACCGATGACACGTCAGCTAAAGCAAGGATTTTGAATACTGCAGGAGCAAAATTGAAAACTAAGCTCAGCAACCAAGACTGTTTTGTTTGGGGAGGCTTAAACTCGCGAAGCGATAGTAAAGATGAAGTATATCTAGTTTGCTTACACAAGGTCAACCTTAAAACAAAACCTGATTCATATCTAGGCCTACCAGTATTGTACCAAGAGTATGACAAAATTGAAAGAGAACCGTTTGATACTTGCCTCAGTGAGGAATATCACCGTACCTCAATCTCACCAGATGACAGAATGAAAGCAAATATTTTGATAAACGCCCATGGTGAGGAACTATTTAAAAGACACTAACTTAGAAGCCATTAGTGCTAGTTCCGTCATGTCCTCCAAAAGCAGAGGTCTAGAAATACAGCCATCGACTGTTTTGTACTGTAGAATGAAAGGTGTGATACCCATAGGGGAGAATCCCTTTCCAAAGACACTTGAGTTGGAGGAAAAAGTTCTTTCCACTGATATTCGTGAGGGATTTTTCACATTTGGAATGTATGCACCACAGCAACAAATTAATGTTCGACCGATTGATCGTAACGACGTATTAAGAATGGGTTGTAGCGTTGGTAGAGAAAACAGTTTTTATTCAGGAACCATTGGTCCATTTGTCAGACTGGGATTAAAAGAACTAGGTTTTATTACATGTGCACATGTCGTAGGGCTAGAAAGACAAACCGTTTTAAACAAGACAGTTGTTCAGCCTGCGTATGGAGATTCTAAAGCAACACAGACAGCATGTGGTACAGTTTTGAATGTAGAGTTTAATCCAGCCAGACCAATAGGTGTTGATGCAGCCCTAATTAAGGTTGAGCAAAGGGGTGTAGCGCCTACAGAGTTTGTGTGGTTTAATCCAAAGGAGGTCATTGACGCAGGTAATATTCTTACATATGTTTGTTGATAAATGGTTCTATACTTGCCAAAATACAAATATTGCAATATATATTTTATATTCAATTTTTTTAATTCAATTTGATCGATAACTTTTTCTGAGTGAAAAGATTTTTAAATATTTCATTTGATACTTTTTGAGGGTTATGTCTATGTAAAATGATAAAAAAAATCGTAACAATAATCCTTTTAAATTATTTCAAATGCTTCAATAATAGCCTTCTTCTCAATTGTTCATTTAAGATGGGTGATTACTATTTACTCTCCAACCCCAGAATAAATGTTCAGTTTACTTTAAAGTATTTACGTCTTTAATTTTAATAGATATACTTTGCAACAAAATCTCATTTTCTCAGAGTCCTCCTACTTGAATCAAACAGTACATTACGGTATTACTAAATTAAAGACCTTATGTTGCTAAATATATGTAACGTCAATTGGAATGTCAGGTAACTTCTACAAGAAACTGTTAGGCTATATGAAAATTAAATCTCATTTATTTATTCAAGGTTTCGATCTTTTAACACCTCCATCTTTCCCTCAAGGGAGAGTGATGACCGAGACATCTTTTTCCAGCTCTCAAGGCAAGAGAGTAATCAAATGTGGAAAATCAACAGGTTTGAAGAAAGGATCTCTTGCTTTAGAGGGAACAATGATTAAAATCAACGATGATCCGTACCATCCTCTCTTTTTACCAGAAGGAATGACTTGGAAAGGATTGAAGGGTGTTGTGATGAAGGGCCAGTACATGGTGGAAAACAACAGATACCCTTTTTCAGTGCAGGAGACTCTGGGGCAGGTGTGTACATTGTTGAAGATGACCAAAAGCTTTCATTGATAGGTCTTGCAATAGGCTTGCTGAATGAATATACTATAGTGACACCAATTAAGTCTGTATTACAGTCGCTAGGGCTACAACCAGAAGATGTAATCTCTGATGAATCAATGGAAACCGAGTGATTTAAACCTACAAGCGACTGTTGAGATTCCACATTAAATCCAACGTTTAACACGCTTGACCCTTTTTATATATCGTATTCAAACGGGGAACACAAGAATCCTTTCATCGTATATACGGTACCCAAATTTGGAAATACAACTAATAAATAAGAGTCACAGTAAATATAGTTGGAAATAGCCGCAAAAAACGCAAAAGGTTTAGTATTTGCATATATTCTGTCTTGATAAAAGTCGGTATATTCCAATCTCAGACAACGCTGTTAACGATAAAGTAATGCAGGTAACTAAAAACCATTTTGACAGTAATATTGCAAGCTTCATATTGTAAGACGAGTCAGGAATATCTTACAAAACAATAGTTTCAGGAAGCATGTTTAAATTAAAACTAGCTTCCAATATGTATATCCTCGAAACAGGGCTGTATTCAAGCAATATTGTAAGACATACCGAATAAGTGTGCCCTAAAGACAACTTGTAAACTGACACACAAATTTACCTTTCTATGGACTTTTTCCATATTGGTTACATGGATCGAATTTAAAGTGCATCGAAGAGATTTCGCATTGAAGTAAAACATCTCTCTTTCATCATATAGTTATGGGTGTAAATTAAATCAACTTGTGTTTGACAAAACACACATACGCGTGCATATATTACAGTTTTCCTGTGAAAGTTCGACCTTTCGACAAACTGACTCAAAACGGAAATAGCACAAACCGAGCTCACATATGTCTCTTGGGCAATCATTGTTAAACAACGGAAGGATGAATTGTGGAAATATATTATTTATTTTGTTAACCCTCCAGATATTAGAAAAACGAACTTAATTTGTACTAACACGTAAACTTTTCATTATCTCGCCTTGCCTTGCATTCTAAGAAGTTACAAATTAATTTCAGACTTTAGATTTTTGTTAATATACGATATAGACATAATATATCAAACACGTACAGTAATCAATCCTGTTTTTTTTTATCTCTACGACATGGAGTCAGGAATAAGGATTATTCATCAATTGGATATTATGACCCTGGAAAATATGTATGTATATATTTTAGTAAACTGTTATAAATAATATGATAATTAATTTTGAATCAATCAAGACACAAATAGCAATATTCGACTGAATAACACATTTTCAATATCATTGACCTATCTACACTACTTCAGTTCTTTGCTAAGATCTAAGAATCCAATTATAAGTATAAGCATAGAATTCAGCACTCCTTTGATCATCTTTTGGTTACTTCGATCTCACACACATATTTGTTTTAGATTCATCAATGAATTGGCATATTTGTTTATAGTCTTTTTAATCTTGACATGAGAATTTCGCTATTTTTCTTTGCTTTTTTTCTCTTCGATATATTTTAAAAACATCTTAAATTCTTATATTTCAAATAATATTTGTGGTTTACAAAGCTATATTATCTGCAATAATAAAGAGTAATATATCTTGCAAAATATTATATACTTTGAACGAATTTTGCACAATTAATTTTGCATTACTGTTACTATTCAATATATTCGCTCATTGAACGTAGGTAAGGTCATTTGGTGGCCGACCTTGTGTACGTACTGTTGTCAAACATTGACGTAGAACTATATTTGTTTACGGAAAACATGGCGTTCGGAGACTAATTACAAGGTAGCTAAATCAAGACATTTGACATTTTAGAAGTTGACTCTTTAGCGGGCATTACGATTAGCATAGAATACACTGGGCATTGACAGAGCCATTATCTCGGTTTAATGTATGTGTCAGGAGCATTTAATCGCAAATATCAGTAGAACTGCCGCTTGAAAGGACAGTGGCGCATGTTTTGGACAAACTAGAATTGTTTTTGCACCGCAAATTTGATTTTATTTACTTGAAAGCAAAATAATATTTTCAAATAACGATAACTCATTGTTACTTCAGAAATTTAGCTCCTTTATCGACAAGGCGAGAATGTATACTATTATTATTGCCGCCATGAACACTTTACCGGCGACATAACGTAACAGTTCCATTTAAGTCAACGCTATTATGTGACGTCATAAAGTAGCAAGCAATAATGGAATTCTTTCACTTCAAATTTACGATGGTAGGTCTTTTTAATTTATTAATGTGTAAATAAAAAATTGAATTGCTTAGTTTGAACATATATGTGCTGGTTTGAATTTAAATTACTGTTATATAAATAAGCAATTTCATGTCTTTTTTAATTTCAAATAATATATAAAAAAAAGAATACTGAATTTGTACTAAAGATATTAATGTGGACTCATTGTTTCGGATGAACGACTCGACAACCACACGAATATATATATATATATATATATATATATATATATATATATATATATATATATATATATATATATATATATCATATTGCAGCTTTCACATTTATGAAACTGAAAAACGTCATTCAGAAACTCATGTTTCTCACTAACGCAAAATACAATCTAATAGGTTCAAAAATTAGTGCACAGGCAATTCCAAACGCTACCAGAATATGAACTGTTATCGATGCCTGTCGAATCTACTTATTTTAAGAAAATCTCGATTTTAATCATATAGCCCACTTTTGTTAATTTAAATCTTATTTAGGGCTAAAACGGTTAGTAAATTCCTTAACCAGTTACCCGTAATACATTAACCCAACCGTTACCGATTAATCGCAGTCGAAAACTCCCCTGTACATAGTGTGAACTGGCAAAAGTTTATTTATTTTGAACGTATTCAAAATATTTCATTCTCAGGAAATCACGACAGACATTTCCTTAACAAAGGAATAAATCATTTATTTGTCACGCTTCCTAATGTACTTCCGAGTCAACTTAAACGAGCGTGAAACGTGGATGCATTTCGCACACTTTAATACGCGCCTTGAAATCAGCCAGCTGACTGAAAGGTTGACACTTTACTCCGGAAAATTTGTTGTTTGAATTTTATTTTATTTTATTTAATTTATTTATTTATATATTTTTTTTTTTTTTTTTTTTGCCATTGTAGTGCACTTTGTCTACTATTATTTTCTAGCTGCAACTGTATTGGACATTTTTAAGTGTTGGAATTTCATATTACCTATACTCATGTTCTTTGCCTTACAGCTGTACATAATTTGTATCTCATCTATTAATATATATATATATATATATATATATATATATATATATATATATATATATATATATATATATTGATATATTATTATCTTTGTGTATTATTCCTATTTTGTACCTTCTATTTAAAACTAACATTTTAAAAAAGCAATTTATATGAACACCAAATTCATTCAACGTTTTAGGTTGTTTGTACTGTTGTAGAGAGCAATTCGTACCCATATGATATTGTACTGTTGTAGAGAGCAATTCGTACCCATATGATATTGCAAGCATTGTTTGTTGTCAGTCATAAAGAGAAAGGTTATATTCTATAAACACAGGCAATCAACATTTACATCAGTGATCCAACTTTAGAAATATTAGACAAACTATGTACCAAATACAATGGGCACTTCACGTTCTGTTCACTTTTCGATTTAAACACCATATAATCGATAGACTCTTAACATCCCAAAAACTTCGTCGAATTAATCAAGATATCCCCCTTCATTTGAATTTACCTTGGATTAGATTAATGCGTTGCAAATTTTATTACAATTCAATTGGCTTACCATAGAATGTTTTTCTGTCTGTTACGTTTCCTTCTTTGTCTTCCTTTATTTACAAACGGCATGACTTTCGCGATGTTCTCCATGTAGTAATTGTGTATGTTTTGTTGCGTGTGTGTCTCGCAAGCTCACACCTGTATGAAAAAATCGCTTGATAAAAATATACTAGCTATTAACTGAATGGAACGAGAAAACGTCCTTTGTCTAACGCTTGATTACTTTAAAACGTCATAACTTGCAAAATGCTGTATCCTGTTTCCGTGTAAGTATACCACGAGCGTGCTTGAATTGGAAAACAGCTTCAGCTATATTTAAAATATTATAGCGTGGCTTATAGGTGTGTACAACCGATTTAGAATATGCCGAACGCAAATGAGGAGGTAAAAGCTGTCGATGTAGATGAGGAGGAGGTACAGAACTTTGGAACAAATAACTAAGAGTAAAGATGTGCTGTTTTATGCAGATATCTAACCAATATAACAATGATTATCGCAGTTAATAGGATTTCCCTATTTTTAACTGGTATTAATACTCTAATACAAATAATAGCATCATTTATGTAATAATTCAAAGAATAAAAAGATATGATCTAGCACAATTAGATTATTTCCACTACATATAATGCTTTTTGCATCATGACGAAATGGAAGAAATAATGGATATCTACGTTGTTTTGAGTAGATAAAAGGAACTATTTCACGAGTGAAGTAGAAACATCGTATTGCCACAAGATTCGTTAGATCTACTACAAAAAAGTAGATTTTATATTTATGATATATTTTTGTAAAGCCAAAACCGTTGATTTGCATGAATTTCTCTCCCTCTTTTGCCAATGTGATTAATGGCTGCATTACTACAGGGATTAAAGGAAGTTCTGAAATTTTACAATAATTTTAGGACAGAGACTTGACCAAATTTAGGTCGTACATATCATTCTTTAAATTGTCATTTTGTCAAATTAATGACTTCTTCATACGAAAATGAAGAGCCTTTTATTTTGCTTAAGACATTTCTTGCGCGTATTGATATACTGAATATTGTTGGGGTAGGAATACTGTAGACACATTAGAGAGCGGTCGTATCTGACAGATTTTAGAGCGCAGCATCTTTAAACCAAACATATTAATAATTGTGGGTTTAGTCGCGAGCTTTCTGATTCGTTTTTTTATTCTTGTCTTGTATATTTCTCCACTCCATCGTGAATTGCAAGGCGTTGGCAAGCTTGCAGACTTAGTTCAGTAACAGAAGCTGCACCTAAATTTCAATTGTCACTTAATTTCGATTTGCAATCAACACTTATCTATCCCGGTTTTTCCACTGGTTTCATACATGGTTATGATGGTGATGACAGTTAAACTCGCTACTTAAACAATTTTATTACTATATTTAATAAAGAGTGTTTTTCTTAAAAAAATGTGTAACATTTGTAGTAGAGTGTAACAGGGATACTATGCCGTGTGGATGACACAAAATGCCGATATTAACGGGTCGTGTAATTTCAGTCACTGACAATTTATATGTTGAAAACTAATATAAAAAGTTAATGCTTGAAACCTACTTTTTTTGTTTGATTTTTGTTTTCAGGCATTTGTAAATACATAATTGTGTACTAGAATGTCTACACTTTTGATATTTTCGAAGATCTATTCATCCTGATAGAGAGAGAGAGAGAGAGAGAGATGATGATGATGATGATGATGATGATGATGATGATGATGATGATGATGATGATGATGATGAAGAAAACTGAAATATGCCTACATATGGAAACACATTTTTAAATTACATACCAAAAGGCAGATATGTTTCCTAAATGGGAAAAGAAAGCAGTTCCAAGCGTGATAACGGGTCTATGGTGATCAATGTGGTATCGCCACTGGCGACATAATTTATCTCTCACTCATACATGTTAATGCCTCAATATGAAGTATATAATAAATATGCCCAGCATATCATTGTGCATTTTTCTTATTCTTTACTCATCGCTTATTATAATTATTATAATTATTATAACACTTATGATAATTATTATAACACTATGATAATTATTATAACACTTATTATAATTATTATAACACCTATTATAATATGCCAACCCTGCTTGTAAGAGAGAACAAAATTCTCCAACTTCTTGCACATCTAGTACTTTTTAGCCAAAACAGATTTAATATTTAAGCATTGATGCTTAACAGTATACGAGCTGTTAAAAGAATTCATCTTTTAAGTAGTATTAGTCTAAGTAAAAGTACGAATAATGGCAATGCTTGTGGACAAAAGACAAGAAACAGAAAAAAGAAGAAGTATATTTGACTAACCTACAAGCGTTGCCATAGTGATCAGGTTTCAAGCTAGCGTGAAGAAGAAGAAAATGAGGAAGAAGAGTCTATTCGATTACACCTTGCCAAAATAGTCTGGAAAATTCATGTTCGAGACTAGCTACCTTACTTTGACCCATTTTTCGATTTCAAAACCTTTCATCAAACAAAATTCCAAAGGAATTTCTTCTTCTTTTTTTACCTTTTTTCAGCTATTTTTTAAGACTTTTAGGTCCTGTTCCTCACTGTTTGCTACATTTATTAAAAAATACACCAAAACACGTTAAAGTCACTTTTCATCTAATTATTTTAACTTTCACCCAATTTGTATGGATATTAAGTCAATTTCGTGAAGGACTTCGTGCGAGACCACTGGTCGCCAAAATTTTACACAAAAAAAACTAGGTGCCTCTGGTCGTCAACATTTTACAGCCCCCCCCCCCTCCCGAGGCTAGTGCTTGCCAAAATTGTACCCTAAAAATCTATGTCACCTAATCTCTGACCTTCGTGTGAGGCCACTGGTCTTTTATATTTTACGACTTCTCTGGCCCCAAGACACCGATCTTTTTATAACAGGGCCACCCCAGAAAAATAAGATAAAAGTCAGCTCTTGCGGTTTTGCGTCGACTACTGAAGTCTCAACTACGTCACATATCCAAAACCAATACCTAGAATGGATGAAATATTAGATAAACTCTGTTAGACTCGATATATTGATAAGATGCATCTTACAAAAGGGTAATGACAACGCCAAAGAAAGAAGCAACACTGTTTTGTCATTTCTAGTTTACAAGGATGCCGATCGGTATGGTCAACATTGGGGAGACATTTGTACGCATCGTGCACACAGTGTTAGGCAATATATTTGAATTTACTGCTACTCTTACTGATTACATCATAATCTTTAGCAAGTCTTGGACCGAGCATCTCGTTCAAATTGCAACGGTATTACAAACCCTCCGCAACGCTGGCCTAAAAGTTAAACTGGGCTCTCATAAACTCGAATTCGTAGCCCACATTGGTGGCGGGGGTAGATTCAGCCCCACGAATGACAAGATCGACGTCATTCAAGAAATGCTGCTCCGAAGACCAGTATAAAGGTGAAGTCGTTTCTATGGACGATTGTTTTCTATTGGAAACGTATCCCCAATTGTTTAGACATAACAGCTTCCCTGACTGATTAAACTTCACAATTCAAACATTATGACGTACGTTGGACTGAAAATGCATCAAGTTGCTTTCGGGAAACTAAAAAAATGCAATAAAAAAAATCAGGTGGTTTGGAATCCAAATTTATCGAGACCATTTGTTTAAAAACATTAGCATGTCATAGAAGCCCAGTAGTTTTCCTGAGTAAGAAAAACTCTCACCAGGCGAGCAATCTTACGCTATTACGGAGCAAAAATGTTTTACAACTGTATGAGCTATGCAATCGTTAGAAAACTGATTACTATGCCGGGAGATCTCAACAGGAACCGACCACAACGCGCTACAGTGGTTGCAATCTGCGAACTCGCACAATCAACAACTTTTTCGCTGGAGACTTGCCTTGCAAGAGTACAAACTGTCGTAAACATGATATATTTGGTCTCCGAAAGGGGAACGTGCGTAACAACTCTACATTTGTTAACATATATAACCGATTTCTCTACCGATATCGCAAACTTGTAAATCCAGTTTATTTTTGCTCAGTGGGAAAAATCTCTTTTACCGAGAATGCGCGTGCGATAGCCAGTGGCTAGCATAGGGCGGTGGTCGTTTTCAGGCGGGAGTTTTAGACAGGGTGAAGTGCTAAACGGGCATGTGTAACGACGGACTCTTTTTTGTGCTAAGGTGGATAGTCGAAATTTGTTATAGCAGGACGATTGTAAGCAAATATACAAGTCCCATGTGCTGAGGAGTGCGAATACACAGACGTTTGTTAGTTTGTATGAATAGAACGTAACAAAATGAGGCCCTGCTATTGCAACAGTTGTACGTATTTGTCGATGTGAAACTCGTGCGTCCAACTATAATACATATTGTATGGGGACATGAACAAGCGACTAACCGTTTCGTTGTCTGGAGGTAAAACTGCCATAAAATTTTGTAGACCATGTGCTTCATTGTATTGTGTTCCCGTGTACCACACCTCAAGATGCCCATTTGGACAATAAAACGCTCTTTTATTCGTGTTTAAGTGTTTCACGTTTGAGTATTCATGGGTTACCTGAATTGTGTTCCCTTCTGCATAATGTTGTTTTGAGTGGATTACTCTAGTTTTTTGCTCACTGACCATGATGGAAAGCTGCGTTATAAATCGTTTGTACTTTTCTCTTATTCTTGGAACCAGATACTCAACACTAACATTTATAGAATATATTGAACATTAATACAGAATATGTGAATGTCCTCATCTATAATATTTATTTGTTACTCTATCCTTTTATTTCATGAATTTTATTACATAAAATTACAAAATAACGTTGCTTGCTGTTCTCCTCTTGATTCCTGGGGTTACACATAGATACATCATAGTAACTTCGCGTTTATTTTTATCGCTACCTCATATTTGTATGCCACTAATCGACCCTCGATCTATATCCACTCTCAGGTCATCGGCCGTCTGACTGACATGGGATTTTCGGGCTGATAATGTGGGGTTATTTGAAAATTGCCTTACGATATGACAACTTCACCCTATTTGACCTGATAAACACGGCATTTATGATTAGAAAGTACTTTGATATTACAAAAGAAACTAGTTTTACATCTGGACTTGATAAAGCCTGACAAGTATGTCTCATACCTGTAGCCTAAATATAGAAACGTGATTTTACATAGGAATACACAGACTTTAAATCAAGGCAACATGTGTAATCAAAGTACCAAAAACTACTTTTGTATTCCTATGTACATTTTAAATTAAACAGGAAAGTAAAACAAATCCAATATTTGCCAATATATGATTTCATGGTTGAGTATAAGATTGAAATAAAATGATTGCACTTTAAAATAAAAAAGTACTTCGTCGACATTGTTATATTTAGCTGAATAGAACAGTGCAAAATAGGGGGTTATCAGAGTAATGGCAAAATTGCATCCGCTGACTTAAAATTAAGCGTACAACATTTTGTGTTTTCGTCACTAATAATATTTATCTACAGCATAAATTTTAATATAACGTGCAAAGCTTTCCTCTGCTATTTTTATATTAGCTTACATCCACACATTTGTTACAAGCAATTGTTTACCTCTACTCTGTATGATATCAGTTTTACTATAGATTTTTTAAATTACTATTTTTTCCTGTGAAAAAGCCAAGGCTTAGAATTTAAAATAAAACGCCGAGCTAAAAGGGTATCACCATGTTTTGGGGCTTGTATACCAACATTATGTTTCTTTCCTGGTTATTCCACATTTCCAAAAGGGCTATTAACGTTTATATAACAAATGAATTCTTCTTATTCTGATTGTATTATTATTATTATTATTATTATTATTATTATTATAGAAAATGTATACCAATGATAAACGATCTTGGAGTTAAACTTCTTTTAAGAACTTAGATTATATACATTTAAATTTAAGAATCAAAAGCAAAACAACAAACGTAACTTTAGAAGTGTTGATATAAAGCAATTCAACGGACCAACACAGACAAACGTAACTTTAGAAGTGTTGATATAAAGCAATTCCATCTACCAACACAGACAAACGTAACTGTAGAAGTGTTGATATAAAGCAATTCAATGGACCAACACAGACAAACGTAACTTTAGAAGTGTCGATATAGAGCAATTCAATGGACCAACACAGACAAACGTAACTGTAGAAGTTTTGATATAAAGCAATTCAATGGACCAACACAGACAACGTAACTTTAGAAGTGTTGATATAAAGCAATTCCATGTACCAACACAGACAAACGTAACTGTAGACGTGTTGATATAAAGCAAGTCCATGGACCAACACAGACAAACGTAACTTTAGAGGTGTCGATATAAAGCAAGTCCATGGACCAACACAGACAACGTAACTTTAGAAGTGTTGACATAAAGCAATTCAATGGACCAACACAGACAAACGTAACTGTAGAAGTGTTGATATAAAGCAATTCCATGTACCAACACAGACGAACGTAACTTTAGAAGTGTTGATATAAAGCAATTCCATGGACCAACACCGACAACGTAACTTTAGAAGTGTTGATATAAAGCAATTCCATGGACCAACACAGACAAACGTAACTGTAGAAGTGTTGATATAAAGCAAGTCCATGGACCAACACAGACAACGTAACTTTAGAAGTGTTGATATAAAGCAATCCCATGGACCAACACAGACAAACATAACTGTAGAAATGTTGATATAAATCAAGTCCATGGACCAACACAGACAAACGTAACTTTAGAAGTGTTGATATAAAGCAAGTCCATATACCAGCACAGACAAACGTAACTTTAGAAGTGTAGTTATAAGGCCATTCCATGTACCAACACAGACAAACGTAACACTAGAAGCATTGATATAAAGCAATTCTTTGTACCAACACAGTTGGTATATAAACTTGTAATTCGTCAGTGACATATGAAGCATATGAATACGTATATAATTATGGTTTCTACTGCAGAACATTACTCATGTACTCTGACAACCAGTACTTGCAGTTATTAGTAATTATTAGAAGAAGAAACCAACGACTAATATTACTACTATCTACATTTTCCAAAAAAAGAGGGGAAAAAATTCTACTTTTCTGTTCGCTCTCGGCCAATAAGTATGCTGCAGTAAAAACGGTAGAAATATGGAGAGAGAGAGAGAGAGAGAGAGAGAGAGAGAGAGAGAGAGAGAGAGAGAGAGATAACCGGATGACCTTGAGCTTCATTTACAACAAGCAAATTATATTAAAGAAGTCGTTATAATGTTATTTTTGCAATATCCATTTGATTTTTCTACAGTGTTACATGATATCAATGGAACAAATTTACAACGGGCATGGCGGGACTAACAGTTACTGTAGGACCATACTGTTATTTCCTCTTCGGCACACGCATCTGCCCTATTAATTGTTGTTTTTTAGCTTATCTTTAAGTCCTAAAACATACCATTTAAATTTTGAGATGCCTGACATAATCTCTCTCTCTCTCTCTCTCTCTCTCTCTCTCTCTCTCTCTCTCTCTCTCTCTCTCTTGGACCCTCCCGAACAACCGAGAGACAGACAGAAATATACAGGACAGACAGTCAGACAGACAGAGAGGGAGACAGAGACAGAAAGAGACAGAAAGAATACGGATGCAAATCTGACAAATGTTAATATATGGTGAGTTAGGCACAAACATGAAAAATGACATTGATGGACTGCAAATGACATGAAAAGTTTTTATTATTTCTTGTTTGTTTGTAATTGTGCTGACCTTTCTCTTCTTGCTTCGCTGTGCATACCCCACCCTGGAATTGATGGATAAAAATAATTCTACAAAGAAATGATCAATCAAACCACTGTTAGGGACGCTGGACATAACATTTTACACATCTGTATTTAAACCATCTTAAAAGTTTCAATTTGAATGGCGTATTTTTTACTTTCTTTATCAACACGAAAGAAAGCAGAAAATCCAGAAATGACGGAAATTAATACTTTTGTACGCACAATTTAGAATAACTGCAGAAATACATTTTAGCGCGGGTTCAATTGATAAGGATACGAATAGTTAACACCCTCTGTAAATATAAAGCTTTTGGAAGTCTATGCTAACTCCACAGGAAATGTATCTGTGTGTATCTTATGTGGTGTAAATAAAATATATGCTTAGTAAGTATGCTGTGTATTTGATCTACCACCCGTACAATGTTTTTCCATAAAACTATACATATCGTGGTATATCAATGATACAGCATACACTCTATACGTATTTTCAATTCTTACCAATGAAACAGTTTTAAATTGTGTATTTATTTTTTTTAATTCTTTTACATACTTTTTCTCTCAAATTATGTCATGATCAGTAACTTTTCGATTCAGACACGTGTTACTGTTTGATACTGACATACTCATGATTATCACAGTATTGCCTAATATTAAAGAACGAAGACCTGACCTTGCTAAACCGCAGCGGAGTGATTGGTTTAGAGTAATTGTGTCTGGTGCTTTCTAAAATATAAATTTTTAGTCATTCCATCTCTTCCGATCACACGTTCATTACTTTAAAAGAATTGTTTCATAGCTTTCGAATAACTTATTACCTAAACGTGTGATATAACCACTCAAAGTCCCACGTGTTGTACTCAATATTTTGTTGTAATCCTTCTCCTTAACGTTCCTTCGTCCTATGCCAGCATACATGTTTCATTGTGGAGATGGTCACTATGGGATCAACCATTTAATAATTTAACGTTCGGTCGGAAGGACTCTAAGATTTCATTCAAACCAGAATTTGTTTTTCCTGTTACATCAAAGAACTATACGCCCTTGACGCAATTTGAAATTTTTCTCTGCGATCAAAAGCTTAAACTTATCAGTTTCATTATTGTTATTCATTTCTCGAGGTACTCTTGATATATGTTCTTCTGTCTGAAACTCGAAGAACGTGCTTTCAGCTTTCATTATATTAGATGTTCCGACGTCGGTTTTGTCTGTTTTGGACTGAATGTCCTACATTCTTCAGCATAACAATCCGCTGAAGGGTGCTTAATAATTGTATTGTGTGTGTAAGAAAGAAAAATCTGATGAGCCAGAATTTTTTTTATTATTATTATTTTTGACATCAACGAATCTACCACGTTTATGAGTTCCGGGTTTGTGTCTTGAGTACATGCTCTTTATTATTTGGTGTTATACTGTTGACATCTTGTTTTAAGTTTGTAACAGTTCTTACTCTTATTAACTTACAAAGAGGATATGCTACGTGGCAAATATTATTCGAATCCATCAGTGACACCTAGAGGAGACTTACTTACACCATTCTATAGATAATGCCTCAATTATTATTCATGATTTAGGACACATGAATAGCGTCAAGCGGGCGTAGGGGAATGTTAGAGACAAAATCGCTCAAAAAGCATATGAAACGTACATTTAGAACTCAACATTACGCTAGTTAAAATAGAATTTCGTTATATCATGACAGTATTCAGTAACGTGTATACATCTATACTATCAAATCTCCAGAGTCCGTTTTTCGTGCAGCTGCACCATGTTGCACAAAAAGCCCATATAAATCGCGTCTGACTAAATGTTTGCTTAACATATATCAACGTCACTTTTTGCCATCTCTTTTTATGTTCCGCGGTTTAATGCTAGATACCACAGGAACTGGTACAGTCATGCCCATTTCCCACATTGCATCTACATACAACGGCTGTGACTCAAAATAATTGGTAATAATGCGATCTCATTACGAGTGTTTCGTTTGAAATGGTACATTTGAGATTTCCTACCTTATGCGATTACATTAACAATTTTCGATATATATTCTCTTTATTTTAACAATGATACTTTTATGTGTGTTGTGTAATATAGAAAAAGTATAATACAAATAAATTTCGCAAACTTTTCGTCGTGCAAATGTTTTACTGTGTACAATCTCCAGCTTCTCTGCTTAGGATCTCAAAATTATGCAAATACATGTTACGTCGACGACTGTATGAGGAAGAAAGTTAGATTTCGGTGAGCGAAACAATGTTGCAGTGAGTTCCGTGGTTTGCAGCTGCAAGCTGTTGCGAATGTTATTGTACCTTCTTAAAAATTGTTTTAGTGAATAATTATATTGATAATAAAATCAGTCCCTTCCGCAAGTAATTACATTCATTAAACCCGCCATAATCGGTCTCCTCTTGGAAGAAACACTGATGGAAGATTCAGGAATTACATATTACAAGCAAGATTTTGCTATGCATAGGTTTGAATTTCCATACCTACCTACCTACATACATACATGCATACATACGTGTAAGCAGTTTCATCCGAAGAAAATCACTTCACGGAAACCAACCTTAGTTTCAGTTTTCGCCTAGAATGTAAGATCAAACTTATGAGCAATCTGAATCTTACTGCGATTGAGAAAAAAAAATCGAGGAGGTACATTTTGGTTTCTTCGATTATGATATATTTTAAATGTCCGCTTATCAAGACCAAACAAAATTATTTACGTCCCTCTTGTGCCGGATGCAGATATGTGATTATTTGGTTAAACTTGATCCAAGTCGGTTCAAGAAACATCCGAAACGTTCTTTGTATCAGATAGTATCATTTTATCGTTAGATTGAAATCACGAAACAAATATAGAATTCATTCATATTATTTAGAAAATGAAATATAACTGCAAATAGGTACCATACTTGATTATTTTTAACAGATAATACAAGCACCGGCATACTCAATCGAAATGCTTTCGCTCAAGTAGATATCTAGTATTACAGTATGACTATTTTTGTTTCATATTATGGATCAGATGAGCCAAAAAGTATGTCACTATTGTTTATTACTAATTATTAATTAGTGTTAGTCTTGCCGTTATTGTAATTTTGCGTAGCCGAATTGAGGTATATATATATGAAGTTTCCTTATTCAAAATAGAAAAATAAATTATATGGAACTGATACCATTTTATATGGTTTCCCGCTTTCAACATGTAACGTAGAAGATACTTATTTGCGGATTTTGAATGCAAACCAAATGAAAGCAATAGTTATAAAGGACACAGCAATATCGCACATTATGTCTCAGAAACTGAAGCGTATCCCCGTATATGTTCCAGAATATAATGTCACGCCCAGATTTCTAACCAGATCCGGACAAGATTTGGCATGTGAGCATACAATGTCAGAGCCATATACCTGATAAGATCCGGACAAGATTTGGCATGTGAGCATACAATCTCAGGACAATATATCTGATCATATCCGACAAGATTTGGCATGTGAGCATACAATCTCAGGACAATATATCTGATCATATCCGACAAGATTTGGCATCTGAGCATACAATCTCAGGACAATATTTCTGATCATATCCGACAAGATTTGGCATCTGAGCATACAATGTCAGGACTATATTTCTGATTAGATAAGGACAGGACCTGGCATGTAAGCATACAATGGCGGGATCATTTTTCTGCTCTGATCCAGAGGAGATTTGGCATGTAAGTATACAATACCAAAACCATATATAAGGACAAGATATGGTACTTGAACATGCAATGTCAAGACCATATATCTGACTAGATTCGGACAAGATTTAGGTTGTGAGCATACAACGTCAATATTATATTCCTGACCAGATCCGAACAAAATTTGGCATGTGAGCATACAATGTCAGGATCATAGTGTTTACCAAATCCGGAGAAGATTTGGCATCTGAGCATACAATGTCAGGAACATATTTCCGACTACATGTGAACAAGACTTAGCATGTGCGCATGCAATGTTAGGACCGTATTTCAGAGCAGATCCTAGGTACGTGAGCATACAATGTCAAGACAATATTTGTGACCAGATAAAGACAAGATTTGGCATGTGAACACACAATGTCAGGCCCATATTTCTAACCAGATCCGGACAAGATTTGGCATGTTAGCATGCAATGTCAGGACCATATATCTAACCAGATACGGAGAAGATTTGGCATGTGAGTATCCAATGTCAGGATCATATTTCAGACCAGACCCTTACAAGATTTGACATATAATGTCAAGATCATAATTCTGACAAGAACCGGACAAGATTTGGCATGTGAGCATACAATGCCACGATTAATTTCTAACCAGATCTAAACAGGATTTGGCTTGTGAGCACACAATGTCAGGACCATATTTTTACTAGACCGGGACAAGATTTGATAAGCGAGCATACAATATCAGGACCATATTTCGTACAAGATCCGGATAAGATTTGGTATGTGAGCATATAATGTCAGGGCCATATTTCTGACCAGATCAGGGCAAGATATGGCATGTGCCCATACAACCTCAGGCCCATATTTCTGACCAGATCCGGACAAGATTTGGCATGTGAGCATCCTATGTCAGGCCCATATTTCTAACCACATCCGGACAAGATTTGGCGTGTGAGCATCCAATATTAGGATCATATTTCTGAGCAGATCCGTACAAGATTTTTCATGTGAGCATACCATGCTAGGACGATATTTCTGACAAACTTTGGCATGTGACCATTCAATGTCAGGTCCATTTGTCTGACAATATCCGGACAAGATTTGGCATTTGAGCATACAATATACGGACCATATTTCATGCCAAATCTTTTCCGGATCTGGTAAGATATATATTTTCCTAACATTGTATGAAAACTTACCACATCTTGTCAAGATCAAGTCAGATATATGGTCCTGACATTATATTCTCACATATCAAATCTTCTCATAATCTTGTCAGAAATATGCTCCTTACATTGTATAATCACATGCCGAATCTTGTCCGGATCTGGTCAGACACATGGTCTTGACATTGTATGCTCACATGCCAAATCTTGTCCGGATCTGGTCAGAAATATGCTTCTGACATTGTATGGTCACATGCCGAAGTTTGTCCAGATCTGATCACAAATATGGTTTTGACATTGTATTTTCACATGCCAAATCTTCCCCGGATATGATCAGAAATATGGTCCTGACATTATATGCTCACATGCGAAATCTTGTTTCGGATTTAGTCAGAAAAATGGTCCTGACATTGTATACTCACATGCTAAATCTTTTCCGGATTTAGTCCAAAATATGGTCCTGATTTGTATGCCAAATCTTTTCCGGATCTAGTCTAGTGTTTGGAAAGCTATAGAGCCGTGAAGTGTTAAATTCAACATAGAACAGCTTGAGTACCCTTACAGATACATACGTCAAATTTGAAATCGGAATAGAAAATGGAATTATCTACATGTGATGACTCCTTGTATCCGATATTTGGCCAATATATTCAAAGGATCGTATTTACTAACAGAAAGTTATACATCAGCTGACAATTTTGCACATTTTCGGTGAGTAAGCTTTGTCGCTGGCTATTGTGGGTCACTGGGTTAGTACACTAGAAAGCAGAGGTGCCGTTATTTTTAACTATTTATGATTACGTTTCTTAATATTAAAGAAAAATGGGAATTGCTTGGAAAATTATAAAGCTGTGAGGGGGTGAATTCAAAATAGAACAGCTTGAATACCCTTTCAGATGCAGACCTCAAATTTGCAACCAGAATAGAAAATGGAATTATCTGCAACTCATTTCGATAACTCTGCCCCTTTTGATGACTTCTTGTGCCCGATGTCTCCTCTCGAAAATCGGCCAATCTATTAAATCAGGGGATCGTATTTACTAAGAGAAAGTTAAACGTCAGCTGTGTATTTTGCACACTTTCGGTGGGTAAGCTTAGTCGCCTTTTATTGTGGGTCACTGGTTTTGTACACTAGAATGCGTAAATGTGCCTACAGTTTTAACTTTCTATGATAACGTTTCTTAATATTCAAGAAAAATTGGCATTGTTTGGAAAACTACAAAGATGTGAGGGGGGAATTCAAATTAGAACAGCTTCAATACCCTTAGAGATTCAGACCTCAAATTCGAAATTGGAATAGAAAATGACATTATCTACAACTCTCCTGGACTATTGTACCACATGACCTCTTGTGCCTGATTTTTAAGCTCGAATTCGGCCAATCTATTGAAACAGATGTTCATATTTACTAAGACAAGGTTATACGTCAGCTGAGTAATTTGCACTCTTTCGGTTGGTAAGCTTAATCGCTGGTTATTGTGAGTCACTGGGTTATACCCTAGAATGCCTAGATGTTGCGCCATTTTTAACTTTTTATCACAACGCGTCCTAATATTAAAGAAAAATGGGAATTGTTTGGAAAACTACAAAGCTGTGAGGGGGTGAATTTAAATTAGAAAAGCTTGAGTACCCTTATAGATACAGACCTCACATTTAACAGCGGAGTAGAAAATGGAGCTATCTACAACTCTTCTGGACAACTCCGTCACTTTGATAATTTCATGTGCCCAATTGTTCAGCTCGAATTTGGCCAATCTATTGAAACAGAGGTTCGTATTTACTAAGACAAAGTTATACGTCATCTAAATAATTTGTACACTTTCGGTGGGTATGCTTAGTTGCTGCTTAATGTGGGTCACTGGGTTATACACAAGAATACTTACATGTTCTGCCATTTGTAACTTTTTACGATAAGGTTTCTTAATCTTAAACAAAAATGGGAACTGTTTGGAAGACTACAAAGCTGTGACGCGGGTGAATTCAAATTTGAACAGATTCAATACCCTTACAAATACAGACCTCAAATGTGAAATCGGAATAGAGAATGGAATTATCTACAGCTCTTCCTGAAACATCTGCCACTTTTGATGAGTGTTTGTTTCGCGAGTTTTGAGCTGAAATTTGGTCAGTCTATTTAAACAGAGGTTCGTATTTACCAAGAGAAGGTTATACGTCAGCTGAGTATTTTGCACACTTTCGGTGGATAAGTCAAGTCGTTGGTTATCGTGGGTCACTTGGTTAGTACACTAGAAGGATTTGGTGTGCCGCCATATTTAACCTTATATGATAACCTTTCTTAATATTAAAGAAAAATGGGAACTGTTTGGAAAACTACAAAGCTGTGAGGGGGTGAATTCTAATTAGAACAGCTTTATTACCCTTAGAGATACAGACCTCAAATTTGAAATCAGAGTAGAAAATGGAATTATCTACAACTCTTCTTGACAAATCTGCCTCCTTTGATGACTTCTTGTGCCCGATGTTTTAGTTCGAATTTTGGCAAATCTATTGAAACAGAGGCTCATATTCAGTAAGAGATAGTTGTACGTCAGCTGGGTGTTTTCCACACTTTCGCGCAGTAAGCTTAACTGCTAGTTATTGTGGGTCAGTGGGTTAGTACACTAGAATGCTTAAGTGTGCCGCCATTTTTAAATTTTTATGATAACGTTTCTAAATATTAAAGAAAATGGGAACTGTTTGGAAAACTACAAAGCTGTGAGGGGGTGAATTCAAATTAGAACAGATTGAATACAAATACAAAAACAGACCTCAAATGTGAAATCGGAATAGAAAGTGGAATTATCTACAACTCTTCTGGACAACTCTGCCACTTTTGATGACTTTTTGTACCCAATGTTTAAGCTCGAATTTGGACAATCTATTGAAAAATAGGTTCGCATTTACTAAGAGAAAGTTATACGTCCGATGAGTTTTTTCCACACTTTCGGTGGGTAAGCTTAGCCACTGCTTATTGTTGGTCACTTGGTTAGTACACCATAAGTGCTTAGGTGTGCCATTGTGTTGCATCTTTTTATGAGAACATTTCTTAATATTAAAGAAACACGGGAATTGTTTGGAAGAAACAAAGCTGTGATGGGGTGAATTCAAATTAGAACAGCTTGAATACCCTTACAGGTACAGATTTCAAACGCGAAATCGGAATTCAAAATGGAATTATCTACAACTCTTCGTGACAATTCTGCCATTTTTGATGACTTCTTCTGCACCATTTTTGAGCTCGAATTTGGACAATCTATTGAAAAATAGGTTCGTATTTACTAAGAGAAAGTTATACGCAAGGTGAGTATTTGTGTACACTTTCTTTAGGTAAGCTTTGTCGCTGGTTATTGTGGGTCACTGGGTTATACACTCGAATGCCTACATGTGCCGCCAATTTTAGCATTTTATGATAATGTTTCTTAATATTAAAAACAAATGGGAATTGTTTGGAAAACTACAAAGCTGTGAAGGAGTGAATTCAAAATATAACAGTTTGAATACCCTTACAAATACAGACCTCAAATATGAAATTGGAATAGAAAGTGGAATTATCTACAACTCTTCTGGGCAACTCTGCCACTTCTGATGACTTCCTGTGCCGTATATTTGAGCTCGAATTTGGCCAATCTGTTGCAACAGAGGTTCTTACTTACTAAGAAAAAGTTATACGCAAGGTGGGTATTTTGCACACTACTTTCCGTGAGTAGACTTTGTCGCTCGCTATTGTGGGTCATTGGGTTAGTACACTAGAATGATTAAGTGTGCCGCAATTTTTAACTTTTATGATAACGTTTCTTAATATCAAAGAAAAATAAGAATTGTTTGGAAAATTATAAAGCTGTGAGGTGGTAAATTCAAAAAAGAGCTTGAATACCTTTACAGATACAGACCTCAAATTTGAAAACCGAATAGAAAATGGAATTATCGACAACTTTTCTGGACAACTCTGAGTATTTTGCACCCATTCGTTTGGTAAGCTTTGTCGCTGGTCATCGTTGGCCACTGGGTTATACACTAGAATGCGTACATGTGCCGCCAAGTTTAACTTTTTATAATAACGTTTCTTAATATTAAAGAAAAAATGGAAATTGTTTGGAAAACTACAAAGCTTTGATGAAGTGAATTCATAATAGAGCAGTTTGAATACCTTACAGATACAGACCTCAAATTTGCAATCGGAATAGAAAATGAAACTATCTACAACTTTCTGGACAACTCTACCACTTTTGACGACTTCTTATGCCCGATATTTGAGCTCGAATCTGGCCAATCTATTGAAACAGAGGGCTAGTATTTACTAAGAGAAAGTTATAAGTCTGCTGCGTTTTTTCCACACTTTCGCTGAGTAAGCTTAGCCGCTGGTTATTATGGGTCACTTGGTTAGTACACTAGAATGTTTAGGTGAGCCGCTAATTTTAATTTTTTATGATAAGATTTCTTTATATTAAATAAAAATGGGAATTGTTTGAAAGAAACAAAGCTGTGAAAGAGTAAATTCAAATTAGAACAGCTTGAATACCCTTACAGGTACATACGTCAAAGGTGAGATCGGAATAGAAAATATGGAATTATCTACAACTCTTCTGGACAACTCTGCCACTTTTGATGACTTTTTGTGCCCAATGTTTGATCTCGAATTTGGCCAATCTATTGAAACAGAGGTTCGTTTTCTAAGAGAAAGTTACACGTCAGCTAAGTATTTTGCGCACTTTCGGTGGTAAGTTTTGTCGCTGATTATTGTGGATCATTGGGTTATACTCTAGAATGCGTTGATGTGCCGCCAATTGTAACTTTTTATGATAACGTTTCTTAATGCTAAACAAAGGTGGGAATTGTTCGGAAAACTAAAAAGCTGTGAGGTGGTCAATTTAAAAAAGAACATCTTGAATACCCTTACAGATACATACCTCAGATTTGACATGGGAATAAAAAATGGAATTATCTACAACTCATTTGGACAACTCTGCCGCTTCTGATGACTTCTTGTGCCCAATTTTTTAGATCGAATTTGGCCAATCTGTTGAAACAGAGGCTCGTATTTACTGAGAAAAAGTTATACGTCAGCTGAGTATTTTGCACACTTTCGTTTGGTAAGCTTAATCGCTGGTTGTTGTGGGTCACTGGGTTAGTACATGAATACTTAGGTGTGCCGCCATTTTAAATTTTTTATAAGAAAGTTTCTTAATATTAAAGAAAGATAGGAATTGTTTGAATAACTGCGAAGCAGTGAGGGACTGAATGCAAATTTGAATAGCTTGAATACCCTTGCAGTTTAAACGTATTGAAATGCATCAAACAGAACAAGAATCAGAGTTCCGAACATTTTTTCAAAGACAAAGGTAATAAAGCCGATTTCTATTGAGTAAGGGTCTATGAACAGTATATTACATCTGTACAACAAACGCAATACAAATAATGATAATAATAAAAATAATGAAAAGATGGATTTAATAACAGTTTGATACAAATTATTTTCAATTTCGTCTATGTAGAACACCGGAATATACACTCTTTTTCTTATATAATAGTAGAGTTTTCAAAAACAAAAAATCAGGCATGTAATTCAATTTCCATTTTAAATTTATCAAAAGATGGGACTCACGAAAACAGGGTCCTCGTTCCCGAGTCCACTTAGTGTAGCTGATGCTTTTGCCATTTATCCTCACCTATCATCAGTAAATATCATCATTATCATCAACATCATCATCATCATCATTCGTTTCAGAGCTGGTTCTCTGAAAGAAGAGTTATAAAATATACTCTATTCCACAGTATCATGTATTTTCCGTAACAGAATATTATTACCATTTAAATAAACAACACCCACAAAAATAAAACGATATAACAATTTAATTTTTTATTTTTTATTTTCATGTTGAAGTCCATACACTAAAATTATAATATTCAGTGGCCCATTACTGTATTTTCTCACATTACTGAAAATAGCTATTTTAAATTAAAAAAATAATGACTACTAACTAGAGAAATAAATAGATAAATAAATAAATTTGCATTTGCTATCATGATATAGTCTATCTTATTGTATATTCATGTGGTGTTCCATTACTGTACCGCACCAGCGTCATCATATATCATATTAATGTCAAGAAATAAATAAAAATATCAACAAACTGTACACAAATGTATATTTATATTATTCAACAAAATGCATACAAAGAATTTGGGATCACAAACTTCACATTTCATGAGCAGACGATCTTATCTGCAAGTTTTGTTTTGGATATTTGGACATAGAATGTAACAAAATATTTCAATTTATAAAATGTGTCCACAATACTAACTGTTTACAAACAGGCCGAGTAAATTAATGAAATATAAATTAATCTAACAAAATATCAAAATGTGGGGGAAAATCCTTGTATTTCTGTAGAAGTTTGAAGACTGAACCTACAAATTGGAAAGAGAACATTTCTCTTCATACTAATAATCATTCTGACAAAGTAATTATGAACAGATATTAGATAAATCTGTTCTGAATGTTTTTTTGTTTATATTTTGTTTTCATCTATATGGTTAGAGTTAGTCAAACCCACTCCAAGGACTGGAAAACCCGAATATCCTTATTAATTTTCCAGGCAAGCAAGGTAACAATATGAATTGTCACATTTTTACAGTAAGAAACTTTCCGGTTTTAATCACTTTCTTCTTTCTTAGATGCCGATGCCTGGGGTATTACACTAGTACCTTTCTACTTAAATAATAATAAAAATAATGTATTAGCTTTTCAGAATTCGTCATCCTTTGAGTTTAATGTTTCGATGATCATATAGAACATAACACGTAAACAACGCTTGCAATTCCACAAATTAAATAACATTATCACGCTAAACACTGTGAAACCCAAACAATTTGTTAGGAAAATAAGATAGTTCAATGCATCAATACGATTTAACATATGCATTTAAAATAAAGTTGCTATTCTAAACTCAATGATTTAACTTTAATCATCAATTAAAACATTGAATAACCACAATTTGATAATGAAATTTCCCTCATCATGGACGTTATGGATTGACAGCCCAGAGGTCAAGTTTGAAAACGACACGGTTTTGGTTGATTATTACTAAATAAAAGATTATGATTCAAACACAATATAGATCCCAATGATGTTATTAAAATTATTCTTAGATGTGATCAAATTCTCTACAAATTTTACATTGCCTCTTTATCATGACGTTGAACCATTCCACTTTTCGCAGTTAAAATTAACATAGCCTCCTGCTCCTCACAGTACATACTGTTTCATAATAACACACTATGAGGAGTATGACATAGCCTCGTTAAAGACCCGCATACAGGATACTAAACCATTCCACTTGTCGAAGTTAAAGGTAACGTAGCCTCTTTAAAGAACCGCAGACAAGGCACTAAACCATTCAACTTGTCTGAGTTAAAGGATACCTTGGGGTGTAATTTAATGGCCAGTAGAAAACTACATCTTTAATTAATGCTGAACACACGTATTTTACCATGGCAATACTTGTTATGTATTTTGAAAGCTATTTTCTTTACACTTGATATCGTAATTTCACCAGGTAGCTTTGTGCAAACAAAATTATTGTTATGGGTCATAACATATTGCAGATTTGACACAGGAAATAATAGAAACATGTATGTACCTCAATAGCATTATAAGCTTAGCATGTGTTTTGCTGTCATTGATGTTGTTTTTGTTGCTATTGCTTAAAAAAAAAATACATACCTAGGATCATACATACCTAGGATCATATTTGTTACTCACAAATAGATCAGCTGGGAAATCCACAAAACTTTGTAGTACTGCTGTCCTTCGGATAGCCATCTGCAAAGGGATAGAGTTGGGGTTATCATAGCAAGTTTTAAGATTCAATTATAAAATAGTTAATTTTCCCTTCTCAAAATTATATTCAAAATATCAAAACTAATTTCTTTGTTTCAAAACTTACAATCTTAATCCGTAAAATGTTTTGCAGAATATTATTTTAAGAATCTAACTTCGTTACTGCAATTAATAATAGCTCTGTATTACCGCCACAGGATGTATGTACATGCAAAATGTAACGTATGTGCGTTGATGTTGTTCTTGTTGTTGTTGTTGTTGTTGCACAACTCGGAAAAAAACACGTCAGGATATTAACATTATCAGTAAGCAGTACACAGAAATAGTTTCTGTTGGTGTGAATTTCTGTGGCATTTTTACAGTAAGAAACTTTCCGGTTTTAATCACTTTCTTCTTTGAAATATTTTTTTTTCTTTTTGCTTAAAATTAATTGTTCAAAAATCTTTTAGCTGAGTCTGCAATTTATTTGTGGTGCTGTAACATTCTATCCCCGTACCTTGCATTTATAACATTGTCTTCGTTTGAACTATGCTGTGTGACAACTATTCAACTCAAATTTAAATACCATCGATTGTAAATTAAAGTCCAATATGTAGGCCATTTATAAAGTCACAATTTTCTAAATCTACAGTTGTATCAAAACGTTTTAGGCCCACCGTGCCAGTGTTACATCAAATTTAATACAAGTCTGCGTAAAGAATGACAATCACAAGGGTGACTAGGTAAATGTTTACAAAGATGGTAAAGCAAGGAAGCAGTCTTGTACATACTACTGTCATGGCCAGCAGTGTACAGTCCGTCTTTTCTGGTGCTCAAGGGTTACGTTGTCCGATTTATCTTGATGTGTATACAGCAACAAATGAAATTTGCCATCCCTCCATACCTACTGCCAGCATTGTCTACACAAAATACGTTGTGACGAATGTACTTAAGGGGAAACAAGGTGCCACGTTCAATTGCTCTGAGTGCAGAAAGGAAACATTTCCCCCAATTCCTGATATTCCTGTGGATAAGTGGGCAGAAGATTATCCATACAATACTATGTTGTTGTCTGTGTTACCGCCGGAGAAAAGGAAAGTAGATAATAGCTGTGATTCCTGTCTATATGAAGGAAAATCTGTGAGAGCTACGAGTTACTGCACAGTATGTAAAGAAGCTCTTTGTCCTACATGTGAAAAAGTGCATAAGAAAAACAAGGTATTGAGAAACCATACAGTCATAAATATACAGGACCTTTTCACAGATCCTGAACTAGCTGTTAACTTGTCTGTGAGTGTCACTTGTGCTGAGCATGTTGGTAAAGAGTTTGAGTTTTATTGTAAATCCCATAGCAGCCAGTGCTCCTCAGAATGTTTTTACAAGAGCCATAGGGGCTGCATAGAGGTTCTGCAAATAAAGGACCATTCCGAAAGACTACTGAAGGAAAAAGAAGCAAATACAGTTGTGGATCGATTGAAACAACTTGGGTTCCACTTGCATCAATTTAAGAATGAAAATGAAGGATCATTGGAAAAGATTGAAGCTGAAGTGAAGAACATGTCAGATGAAATCGAGGTGCTCAGGAATAAAATAAACACTTTACTCGAAAATATTAAAGCCAAAAATACGATGGAGAAAAATGCTCTCCTGAAAGAAGAGTCAATGGTCTGACATGAAGAAAATCAACAATGTGAATCCATCAGTTCTGCAATTACAAACACCCTTCATCTTTGGAAACAGTTTTGGCACATGGAAATACTCTCCATGTCTTTACCACTCTGCATAAAATGGAGGAACAACTTGTCCATTATGAATCGGCTGTGAAGGAGAAATATTGTGAAGTTAGACACGTAGACGTCAAACTTTGTCTTGATGATCGTCTCCTCTCTTCGATCAAATTAGTGAGACTACTCTCCCTAAAATTGAAATTGTTGAAAAGAAACACAGTCTTACACCTTCATTTTTGCCAATTAATATAGAGAAAACAATACAGATAACCGAGGCAAGACATGATGCATCTCAGGCAAAGAAGAAAACTGTAGAAGGACGTAAGAAGACACACAAATGTCTCAGTTCTAAGTTACTGAAGGAGTACAAACCTAGACAAGTTGGACAGTTGAATGCAGAGTACCTCGATGGCAAGAGTCCCACCTACTCTGGTGTATCATGTCTTCCAGACGATAAAATAATGCTTGTGGATTGTAGTAATTCTACATGTAGACTGTATGACTCACCACATCAGCACCTAGCTGACTATAAACTGACGTCATTATCGTGGGGTGTGTGAGTGGTGGAGAGATTTCAGGTAGGAGTGACATTTCCTGGTGAGAATAAGATCCAGCTTCGTAATGTGGATAGCTCCATGCAACCTGGTAGGATAATCAACACGAGTCGGAGTTATGATGGGATAGCCTCCCAGTCTAGAGATCAGCTGGTTGTAAGTGGCAGCAGGAACGATACTCCATATTGGTGCATTGTATCAATAGAATGGATCGGATTAATCCTCTGTTAAAGTTTGTTCTTCAACATGGTTTTCTCGTTTGGCGGTGAATAAAAGTAGGACACGTGTTTACGTCTCATGTTTCGAAGATTCGGCTGCAGTGTACGCATAGTAGTGTAGACGGCACTCTAATATTTAAATATGAGCACCAGGCTCTGGATGGTGCAAGTGGAGTAGCGGTGGACAGGGAAGACAATATGTATGTTGTTGGTTGTTTTTCTCACAACATTCATCAAGTGCCTCCATGTGGGACTCCTCTACAAGTGTTCTCCACAGGAATCACAGAAGCGCCCAATGCGATCTGCTTCACTTTCAGTGCTGACGAATTTCTCCTTACAGGAGGATACATCTTGAAAAGAGTAGTGCATACATTTAATTTGAATTAGTGATGCCCAAAGAAAACGTGTACACGCACACACACACACACATACACAACCATTCAGAGTTACATTTAGTTTAATATGCTTTGTTAGTATTTCCCCATAGGGGTATGTGTGAATATAAATAAACATACTATAGAATGAAGATATCACATAATTTGTGTGTTTATTATAATAAAACACTTATACTGTTTGAATTCTATGTAACTTGTCAATGTTTCTTTCACACCGTGATGAAATAAAACGGTCACAGTCCGTTGTTTTAAGGGATAGGGCCTTATTTCAAAGGTATTTAAACACAATAGAGATATGACGGGTTTATTACTGAAAATCTGTACGAGTAACCCCCGGAAATTATTTAAAAATCATCATGTCGCTATAAAAAGCTAGAAATTGTAAGCATACGTCAGCCTCAAAATGTGGCGAAGGCAGATACTAATGTTGATAAATTATTAGAACTTGGAGTAGAACTCATTTAATTTATACCAACCAATTGCCAATTAGATACTACGAAGAGAGGCAAATTCCTCCCGATTAGCTGTTAGGGGGAAAAAGGGACATGTTTCAGTCAAAATTACGCATATATTGTAATCTACACACACATATGCTCTCTCTCTCTCTCTCTCTCCAGTTAAAAAAAAACAAACAAACAAACAAAATGGGATATTTACACGGAAGTCTTATGAATTGACAAACAAATATTTCACGAAAAAACACAAAAAACAAAAAATGCCTGTTCTGCAGAAGCCCCATTTTCCAGTTAATATGTTTGTCAGTGAAAAAAAATGATAAAGATCTTATTTTTAGGAAAACGAACCACCACTTCCATTGATGGGCTTAGGAAATATAGTCTAATGAAAAAAAAAAATAATCAAAACCTTAACACTCATTTTTTATTACTATGACATTTACCCCGAAGTCTAGGGGCAAGCGTGCGTCACAGAATGAATTATCTTAGCTTCATATTGATTCATACCAAGGCTGAACAAAATCCATCAAGGGGTTTAGAAAATGTAAGTAAATCAACTGTTTTTAACCAAACCTTACCTCAAGTTTCCTATGACCGTGAACTTGATTCAAGGGGCGAACGAGCGTGTCGTAGAATGAATTGTCTTAGCTTCATAATGATTCATGTCAAGTATGGCGTGTCGTAGAATGAATTGTCTTAGCTTCATAGTGATTCATATCAAGTATGGCGTGTCGTAGAATGAATTGTCTTAGCTTCATAGTGATTCATGTCAAGTATGGCGTGTCGTAGAATGAATTGTCTTAGCTTCATAATGATTCATGTCAAGTATGGCGTGTCGTAGAATGAATTGTCTTAGCTTCATAGTGATTCGTGTCAAGTATGGCGTGTCGTAGAATGAATTGTCTTAGCTTCATAATGATTCATGTCAAGTATGGCGTGTCGTAGAATGAATTGTCTTAGCTTCATAATGATTCATGTCAAGTATGATGAGGTTGTATCAAGGGGTTTAAGAAATATAAGCAAATGAAAGAAGAAAAAAAAAACCCAAAACCTTAACGCAAAACTTCTAATACCTTGATCTTCACTCCAAAATCAAAGGGGCCAGTGCGCGTGTCACAGAATGAATTCTCGTTGCTTCATAATGGTTCATCCGAATTATGAACAAAATGTATCACGAGGTTTATAAAATAGTAGAATTTTTTTTTTTTTTTTTTGTTTGTTTGTTTTAACGGGTCTTTTAACACCAATCCAATTTCTTTAGACAAAGCCTATTATGTAACTGTGGCCTTGATTATATCATCATAGAGGCGAGCTTGCATGTCGTGGAATGAATTCTCAGAAAATATAAGCAAATAAAAAAAAGCCTTAACCAAAACATTAACGCAGATTTTAATGACTATTAGCTTAAAAGTGGTTAGCGTGTCGCAGAATGGTCTTAGCTTCACAATAATTCATTCTAAGTACAAACAAAATCCATCAAGGGGTTAGCGTGTCGCAGAATGGTCTTAGCTTCATAATAATTCCTTCCAAGTACAAATAAAATCCATCAAGGGCTTTAGGAAATATAAGCACAAAAAAAACATGAAACAAAACGTTAACAAAACTGTTGACGACAACAACAAGGACCACATGGCAGACGAGTCTTTCAAGACCAAATGTGTTATCCTCATTAAATGAAAATTATTATTATTATTATTAAATGTGACTGCTCTGCCTCATTTCTCACTAACGTGGGCTTGACAGAAATGATAGGAACCTAATGTTTGTGTGCTATATCAACCGATTTCCGTCTTGATTTTCTTTAAATGCGGATAGTTTTACCTAATTGCGAATTTTTTTTTTTTTTAAATTGACGATATTTTCCAAATCGAATGAGGTACCCTGTAACAAGGCCATTAACTTGTAATAACAGAGATTATGCACGATTCACGATGGGAGTCACGGTAGCTCAGTGCTTACCATGCAGGACTAGACCGAAAGTGTGCTGGTTCGAATCCTACTATCGGATCATCCTGGATCAGCTACAGTGGTGTGTCCCTGGGCAAAGCATTTCACTCCAAGTGTCTCGGCACTAGAAAACTATCATGTGTTGCTGTACCGTAAAACACCAAACTAAAACAATGCCGAAAAACTCGAGAATGAATTTGAACCAGGTAGCAAAAGCAGAAGCAGCTGTACAGTTGTGGTGGTGGTTTGGTGTCAGCAAAAGTAGCAGCAGCAGTCAGTTGCAGTACTAGTTTTAGTAGAAGCAGGAAAAGGAAGAAGAGTAGGTGGAGAACGAGTAGCATGACGGTGAGTATTGTGCAGTATCAACTCCTTTAGCCATATTCACACGCTTTAAGTCAGTCGTTGCAATTTTTAATTCAAGTGAACCTCTAACCAAACTTTTTGCAAGCTATTTTTGTGAATCATCAGCTAACTGCACCCGTGAAGGTAAGTTTGTCTGACCTTTGGTCAGCATCATTTGACACTTATGTAGTTTCACCTCATATTAATTTCCCTATCTGCAATCCAATTTTCGTGAAACTTTCACTTTAATACGAAAACTGTCGCATAATTACAATATGATCATACTGCTTAAAAAAAAAAAAAAAAAAAAAAAAAAAAAAATTCCTATAAAACGTTATGTTTATAAATAGGCGTGGTTACCTCATCTCTGGCGATAAGTCAGTTACATTATTTATGTACCTTATGTAAGAAATATGATGAGCATGTCATTCCTCTCCGATTTTAAATCCCATAACTAAAATCCTAAACTAACAGATTGCAGTACGTGCATTCTACATTGATGATCATAAATAAGTAACGCATGCTCTTCAGATCCCACAAATCCGGATTTCCCTAAAACATCCAAAATTTCAGGAAAAGTTAGGTTTCCACTTTTGTCCTTGTCCGTGTCATCAAAACTGACTCTCAGCTCTCCTAACTGGTTTTAAACCCGAGCGCTGAACACGGATGCGACAGTCATGTTAGCTTCAGTTCCAGTGTGACCTTGAAATGAATATGTGGTTTCTGTTGAAGTGTAAACCAGTATTTCTTCCCTTGGCGAGCCTGGTTTGACCTGCAGTTTCATTATTGCCGAGTAAAGCTCGTTCACTAGAACAGCTGCGGAGAGCATAGGTGTGCCTTACTCTAAGTGAACCAATTATTATAATTGTTTACAGAGAAGTAAACTTTTCCTATGAACCAAGGAGTCAAGGTTTCTCCATGTAAATGTACCAAGACAAGCTTCTTTGCTTCGTAATAAAAAAAAACTGTACAGAGCGAATTCTGTTGTGTTTGACAGTTTGCCAAATGAAGATACGATTGTGGAGTATTATCTAAATGATTTTCATATGTCTTGTTACAAAGACATTATCGACGTTTCAAGCAACAATATAAAAATATAAACGAAAAAGAGAACTTTTAACATTTATTTTATATGTATGATATGTATAATGAATTATAATAAATATCAATAAAATTTGCTACAAGTGCCTGTGACTACACCTTGTTACGTATTATAAACCGTGCGTTTTTTTTTTTTTTTGTTTTTTTTTTTGTTTTTTTTTTTTATTTCCTTCGGTAGCCTATGTTTCTGATAACTAATGATTATCGTTATTGTTGCTCTTGGAACTAGATTTTTCAAATAAGGCCTAGGAAAAAGGCAAATACCAAAACACATTACCACCGATTAGGCTCGAATCAAAACTATCTCCAGCTTCTGAGCTGATAATCTCGTCAAACCCTTTAATCGACCCAACTTATTGGCAATCAGGCATAATTTATGTACTGGTAACTTTTCCACTGATCCTGCTCAAAGTCTTTGCATTTTATACTCCTCTATTTAAAAATATTCTGATTCGTTTAGGGTAAACATTTGTTGCGTTATGAGTGTACGCATAAATTTAATATTTCATCTTATAAATAAAAGGGTACGAGTTCGAATCAGATAATAGGATCAGCCCTGGTCGGCTACCATATTGTGTCCTCGGGCAAGGGAGTTTACTCCAATTGCCTTGGCACTATATCCTACTTGTGTTGATGTGCCGTTAAACACCAACCCAAACTTATAAACAAAAACTGTGTTGATTTTGCAAGGAAGAATAATGTTATATACTATTTGTCTGTGGTTGAATTGTGCAGTAAACCAGATGCATGCTTAAAGCACACGGATCACTTATGTTGTAACGAATCTTTCAGCTCATAACTATTTCTTTAGTGGAAACCCCATGTCAATATGACGATCCATTCGGAAGAATATGTATCATATATTAGCGCTTAACGGCACCACAGCACAATAATGGCTATATGGTGATGATTACAGGTGAACTTCCAAAAATGTAAATATAAAGATATACACACAAACTCTTAGGAAGATAAACTCTTCCAAATAAAGGTAAGCATGAAATACTACAAAATAAAAGATTAAAGGTAAAGATGTTACAATTCTGTAAAATGTATATAAAATAAAAGATAAAAGTAAAAATATTAAAATTCTGTAAAATGTATATAAAATAAAAAATAAAGGTAAAAATATTAAAATTCTGTAAATTGTATATAAAATACAAGATAAAGGTAAAAATATTAATATTCGGTAAAATGTATATAAAATGCAAGATAAAGGTAAAATATATAAGATCCATAACATATAGGGTTAAAAATTTTATACTGGTGGTACATCATGAGAAAGTTCCTTAATTGAGTTCACATCTAAAAACGTCTGTCTCACAGGGTGGAAGTTGATATATTCGACAAGTATGTGTTTCTCTGTCAGTGGACGCTGGCAGGGTATTTACTCTGGTCAAGGTTCAACCTTTAAGAGGTATGCATGAGTCTGACATGTGTGTTCTATATGCGTTCTGCACAATACCACCTCATCTCTGGGATTGGTTCTATATGAGGGCTGTCACTCTCCAAATAAAGGTTTGATGTTACGAAGCTTGACCAATGGATTTTTCATTCCTCGTATTTTGCCAAATATATAGAACGTGCTAATTTGTATAATATTTTAAGTCATTATATGGAATCTTCCATTCGAACACGGGTTACTGCAATACAGTTTTGGCTGCTTTATCTGTCCTTTCATTGCCCTTAATAACAATGTTAATAGGTAGCAAACAATACAAAATACTTTTTCCCGATTGTATGAGCAAATCATATTTATGTAAGATCTGGGATAATAACCGGTTGTCAACATTTTAGCTTTTGGAAGATTGTCAGTGTCGAAAAGGGAATTTAAAAGATAATGAAATTTGTTTCTTTTTGAAATGTTTCAATGTAGTTAAAAGATTTCACTACGGCTGTAATTTCTATAGTAAAAACGGAGTCTTTATCCGGTAACAGGCTCGAGATGGTGCCATGAGGTATTGAAGCGGCAGCTGCAACTTTATCTATCTCCATCGTTCGAACAGTTTGTATATACGGACGTATGACCGCGCTAGAAGGCTCTGATTTATTGATATTACTCTTAAAAGCATGAGAATTTCTTGAGAACTTTATGAATTGACAAAGATCAAATATTAATTGGTGGTGGGGGTGGAGTTGATAACAAAGTTTAGTATTTGGGCCTAAAGACTACAGCACACGTGGGATTCGATGGATTAGAAGATAATTTGGTAATAGGGCATAAAGACTACATCACACGCAGGATTCGATGGATTAGAAGATAATTTGGTAATAGGGCATAAAGACTACATCACACGCAGGATTCGATGGATTAGAAGATAGTTTGGTAATAGGGCATACAGACTACATCACACGCAGGATTCGATGGATTAGAAGATAATTTGGTAATAGGGCATAAAGACTACATCACACGTGGGATTCGATGGATTAGAAGATAATTTGGTAATAGGGCATAAAGACTACATCACACGCAGGATTCGATGGATTAGAAGATAGTTTGGTAATAGGGCATAAAGACTACATCACACGCAGGATTCGATGGATTAGAAGATAGTTTGGTAATAGGGTATACAGACTACATCACACGTGGGATTCGATGGATTAGAAGATAATTTGGTAATAGGGCATAAAGACTACATCACACGCAGGATTCGATGGATTAGAAGATAGTTTGGTAATAGGGCATAAAGACTACATCACACGCAGGATTCGATGGATTAGAAGATAGTTTGGTAATAGGGCATACAGACTACATCACACGTGGGATTCGATGGATTAGAAGATAATTTGGTAATAGGGCATAAAGACTACATCACACGTGGGATTCGATGGATTAGAAGATAATTTGGTAATAGGGCATAAAGACTACATCACACGCAGGATTCAATGGATTAGAAGATAGTTTGGTAATAGGGCCTAAAGACTACATCACACGCAGGATTCGATGGATTAGAAGATAATTTGGTAATAGGGCCTAAAGACTACAGCACACGCAGGATTCGATGGATTAGAAGATAGTTTGGTAATAGGGCCTAAAGACTACATCACACGCAGGATTCGATGGATTAGAAGATAATTTGGTAATAGGGCATAAAGACTACATCACACGCAGGATTCGATGGATTAGAAGATAGTTTGGTAATAGGGCATAAAGACTACATCACACGCAGGATTCGATGGATTAGAAGATAGTTTGGTAACAGGGCATAAAGACTACATCACACGCAGGATTCGATGGATTAGAAGACAGTTTGGTAATAGGGCATAAAGACTACAGCACACGTGGGATTCGATGGATTAGAAGATAGTTTGGTAATAGGGCATAAAGACTACATCACACGTGGGATTCGATGGATTAGAAGATAATTTGGTAATAGGGCATAAAGACTACATCACACGCAGGATTCGATGGATTAGAAGATAGTTTGGTAATAGGGCATAAAGACTACATCACACGCAGGATTCGATGGATTAGAAGATAGTTTGGTACTTTATTGAAGAGCCAGTTTCATTCGTCTGAGGTAAAGTGATGGTTCATTTGCCTCAGCATAGAGGCTTTCTGCAATTCGAGAGGAGTAGCGATAAGACTTTCAAGACAGCCATCATGTACGGCCATGTTGTGCGTCACATCGGCACCATTTTCATTTAGGATCATTTACATATCATAAGAAGTCTTTCATCGAAAACCCAATGTCGATACATCCATTCCTTCAAGAGCAGTAGGGGTAACAAGTTTTTCAAGTTGGCCGCTGTATACGTCAAATCGGAATTCTTTTTATTTAGGACCATTGGCATATCATAAAAGGTCTTTCAGTGAGGACCTCATGTCGATGCTACCATCTGTTCAGGAGGAGTAGCAATAAGAAGCTTTTTAAGAGGGCCACCATGGCGGCAATATTGGAAGTCCGACATACACCATTTTACGTTTGGGACCAACTAGATCTCATGATCAAACTTGTGTGCGAACTTTCAGGACTTTCCACCAAGTAGTTTAGGAGGATAGTGAAAACAAATTTGTGCTGACAGACGGACGCCAGAAGATGGGCCATAGCATATGGGACTGACCATTTAATTTTCGGTGGGGAGGGGGAGGGGCGTATTTCTGGAACCCCAAATAGCTTGAAAACAATATTCTTGCTCATATTTGTAGAGAAATAGAACAATTTTTATGCATCTAACCGTCTGCTAGTTCGGGACAGTAGAATAGACCCATCCTGCATATCATAAGAGGCGACTAATGGAGGCACGAGCTACGGTGGCTCAGTGATTAGCGTGCCGGTCTCACTACCGAAAGGGCTCGGGTTCGAATCATACCATCGGAGCAGCCCAGGTCGTCTACCGTGGTGTCCTTGGGAAACGCACTTTTCTCCAATTGCCTCGGCATTAAGTAACCTACTTGTGTTGATGTGCAGGAAAAACGCCCAACACAAAATCATAAAGCTTCTCAACTTTGAGTAAAATCTCTGCTTATACTTTGCATGATGATTATTTTTGACTATCATAGGATAATTGCATTAACTTACATTTTGAAAAGTGTTGGTTATTTTGGGCTTAGATTTAATATATTGATCCTAAATTTGATTTAAAAGAATTTTATAGATCGTGAAAATGTACGAGTTGAAACCCTACTCAAGTTGAAAGAGTTTTATGAAAGAGGCGACAGGAATTACTATAACTTGAAACATATTGATATTGATGTTCCTATATGTTATCATTATAAGCATGTTTGCATTATTGCGCAGAAGAATCTGAATCACAAATATTAGAACTCTTCTTTATCGATTAATAATATAATTTATAACAATATTCATAATATACGTTTCGAGAAAATATTTTAGCAATTGCCTTTGAAGAGTTATTTTCAACTGAAATGATTCTGTATTTCTGGAAGTGCTACCAATAGCCGCAAACCTACAATCAGGGGAAGTAAGCACTAAGATTTAATTATTTTCTTAGAATCTGAGTTTTGTCCCTTGACATACGCTTGGCGAGCCTTTGCCCATTTGAGCTATCAGGTTCATATTACTAAAATCACAAAATACTTTTAGTAACAGAAGAATCGATCCTATGCCATAGGCTCAGGAGGGATTGAAATCCCTCAAGCTAAAATTTACAAAACTGTTTGTCAAAAAGAATGTCATTCTGTGACACTGGTACATGAGAGCGAAGAAAAATCTAACAAGGTAAATCGGATAAAATTTTGTTAGGTGTGATATAGAGAGACCATGATTTTAAAGGTCTGGATTTTAGTATTATTCTCATTAGATTTAACCAGTTCACCCAATTTAAGTTGCATACAGAAATCTTCAGCTTTGCAACGTTTGTATAGGTTTGACATTTGTCCAAAAGAGGGATTAGAAGCCTAAAATTATGCACCCCAACCCCAACCACCAGCCCCCCCAAAATAGTTGTTTCTAAAACGACTGTAGACCATATAAGTCTCAGTAAAAAAAAAAGAAGAAAACTTGATATATAGGCATGAAAATCGAATGCAGTCATCTACAAGTAACTACAAACACATACATACCAAATTGTATGTGTGTACCATAAATGGTTTTTGCTCAATTGTGCCGAAGTGAGTTTTGTCAAATACGTCCAAGTAAAAAAAAAAAGTTCAAAAACGTGTTTTAACAAAGAATCACTCGAAGGGACTGACGCTTTACTGGCTGAAAAGAATTTCCTGGTATTCAAGAAATACCATTTCTTCCTTTTAACTGCTCTGTATTGAAAACATCTCTGATATTCTTCAGAGATAAAAAGGTCTTAAAATCAGCTGCTGTGGTGGACATATTGGATGTCAGCTTTGTACAATTTCATTTAGGACCAACAAGGCATCATAATAAGTCTTCTGGTGGAAACCCCATGTTGATATGACTTTCCGTTTTGGAGGAGTAATGATAACAAGATTTTCAGGATGGGTGCATGTCAGACTGGCACCATTTCTATTTCCTACCAGCTAGACATCATAAGAATTATTTTGGTGAATGCTCAATGTCAATAGGACCAACTATCTAGGAGAAGTAGTGATAAGAAGATTTTCAAGATGGTCATTGTGGCAGCCACATTAGAAGTCGAATCAGCAACATTTTCATTTACGACCAATTAGACATCGCAAGGAGTCTTTCAGTGAAAACCCCATTAACATATGACCATTAATTCAAGAGATATAGTGATAACAATATTTTCAAGATGGTCACTGTGGTAGGCATATTGAATGTTTGAATGGCGCCATTTTCATTTAAGACCAACTAGACACCATAAGAAGTTGTTTAGTAAAACCCCCATGTTGACACGACCATCCATTCAGAAGTAGTAGTAATACAAATATTTTCAAGATGGCCACTGTACTGGCCATATTGAATATCAGATTGGCACCATTTTCATTTAGGACTAACTAGACATCATAAGAATCTGCTGGTGAAAACCCCATGGCAATATTACATTTCATTCAGGAGAAGTAGTGGTAACAAGATTTTCAAGATGGTCAGTGTGGCGGCAATATTGGACATAAGATTGGTATTTATGACCAACTACACATCATAAGAAGTCTTTTGGTGAAAACTCCATGGCAATATTACTTTTCTTTCAGGAGTAACAGTGAGAGTTTAAAGATGTAAACTGTGGCGGCCATATTGGCCATCCTGTTGGCACCATTTTCATTTAGAACAAACTAGACATCATAAGAAGTCTATTAGTGAAAACCCCATGTTGATATGATCATCTATTCGGGAGGAATATCGATAACAAGAGTTTCAAAATGGACGCTCTGGCGGTCATATTGGAGTTCAGATCGGCACTATTTTCATTTAGGTTTCGGTTTTGTGGGTTTGACACCCTTTTTCAGCGCGTGATTTTTCATTTAGGACCAACTAGACATCATAGGAAGTCTTCTGTTGAAAACCCCATGTCAATGTGACTTTCCGTTCAGGAGGTATAGCGATAACAAGATTTTCAAGATGACCATCCCGTAAGCTCTTCTGGTCTATGACCAGTAGAACTAAAAGCTACAAAATTTAATTTGTCTACCTAGGGTGAATTTTGCTTAATTTCGCTCAAGTTCAAAAGGTAAACAAATCTGTAATAGATTGAACAAGAGTCCCTTAAAGGGACCTACGCTCTACTGGTGGAAGAGAATTTCCAGGAATTCAATATAAGACCATTTCTTCCTTTTAACTGCTGAGTGTTGAAACCATCTCTGATATTCTTCAAAGTTAACAAGATTTTCAAATTAGTTGCTGTGGTGGACATATTGGATGTCAGATTTGCACCATTTTCATTTAGAACAAAGTAGACGAAGAAGTCTTTTGGTGAAACCCCCGTGTCATAATGAACATCCACTCAGGAGGAGTAGTGACAAGAAAAATTTCAAGGCATCCATCTTGGCAGTCATATTGGATGTACTACTGGCACCATTTTCATTTAGGATCATCTAGATAACACAAGAAGTCTATCGGTGAAAACCCCATGTTGATATAGCCATCCATTTGGGATGAGTAGACGAAACAATATTTTCAAGATAGCCACCATGGAGGCCAAATTGAGGGTCAGTCATTTTCACGTAGGACCAACTAGACACCATATGACCTCTTCTGATGAAAACCCAATGTCAAAATGACTTTCCATTTAAGAGGAGTAGCGAACACAAAATATTCAAGATGGCCACATATTGGACGTCATATCGGCTCCATTTTAAATTAAGGATCAACAAAATATTATAAGAAGATTTTTTAGTGAAACTACCATGCCGATATGACCATTCATTCTGGACAAGTAGTGAAAACAAGATTTTAAATCAGGCCACTGTGGCAGCCATATTAGACATCAGATTTGCACCATTTTCATTTAGGACCAACTAGACATCATAAGAAGTCTACTGGTGAAAACCCCATGGCAATATGACTTTCAGTTCAGGAGGAGTAGCAAGAAGATATTCAGATTGGCACCATTTGCATTATGGAGCAACTAGTCATCATAAGAAGTCTTTTAGTGAAAACATTGTGTTGGTATGACCATCCATTCAGAAGGAGTAACGATAACAATATTTTCAAGATACCGCTGTGTGGCCGCCATATTGGACAAAAGATCGGCTCCATTTTCATTTAAGCTCAACTAGACATAAAAAGAAGTCTTTAGGTGAAAACACCACATCAATATTACTTTCTGTTGGTATGACCATCCATTCAGAAGGAGTAGCGACAAGATTTTCAAGATTGTATGTCTGAGCAACACAATTTTCATTTAGGACCTACTAGACCATGGGATGAATGTGTGTAAAATTTTATGACAATCCTCCAAGTAGTTTAGGAGTAGTGATAACAAACTTTCATTGTTCTAACGGACAAACGGACGACGGATGACAGATAACAGACCATGCCATAAGCTCTTCAGGTCTATGACTAGTAGAGCTAAAAATTGATATAATTGCCCGAAAACCTAAGCAGGCAATCTACAAATTAATGCAAATATGAAAACCACAATTTATTTGTCTACCTTAAGTGATTTTTCCTTAAACATGTTTATAAGGATTTTGTCCGCACACAAAAAAAGTCCAAAAACTTGTGTGAAATATTGAGAAAAAAAAAGGCAACAATCACCAAAACCTAGTCAGGTATAAGGACCAATTCAAGATATCTAATGTCAAATTTGGCCATTGTTTGAGTCAATTGTTTTGTAGCCATTTTGCTTACAAGAAGGTGACATATGAGCAGATGGACAGCATAAAACCAACATTTTCCTCCTTTTGGGGGTGGGGTGGCATAAATAGCCGACTTATTCCAATTTCCATTGGAGCATGTCCCCTCTAATCATTAAGCTGCAAAAATGAAGCAGCCTCCAAAAGTAGGAGCAGCCAAGAGAGTTAGGTTGAGGCAGTCACAATGATAACTGGGGGATACAAAGGTCAACCAACAAAGGACTTTTGAAAACCTTATTCAATACTTACTCTAAATGATGTAATTTTTCATACCTTCTAGCTTTTCTGACACAGAAATTGTTATTTTTCTTCAAATCCTTAGAATTTTTGTTCAAACAAATTTGAAATCAGAAGATTGAAAAGTGCAAAAAAAGATGTCACATTTTTTATAAAAAAATAACGGATTAGAATAATATACAATTACGGTGTTGTTTGGTTCCTTTTTTATTTTTTAATCTCATATATTGATGCTTCATGTATACATTGAGAAGTTCGCATTTCTAACAGCTCAATTTTAAAAAAAATAACACTGATGTATGATCTAGATATGTCAAATGACCAATGCACTGTTTGTTAAGTATAATGTTTGATCAAATCTGTCATGATAGCTCGGATGGAAGAATGTCCATGGGTCATGGGTTCGATACCCGCCCAGGCCAGCCTCAGTTAAGCATGTTTGATCAAATCTTTTATGAAAGACACATATTTTCTATTTTTGGAGAAGTATTTAATTGAGGCATCAAACAGAAGAGACTGAAAAATATATTTTTATTGCTGCTAATACTGCAGAAAATTTTTTTCTTCTTCATGTTACCATGTTATATTTGTCATTATTGTTGTTGTCATGGCCGGCCCTAGGAGTGGGCAACATGTGCCACCACCATTGGAGGGAGGGGGGGAGGCCAAACGTTCACACAGGGTGCCATTTCCCCTAGGGCATGGGGGCCAAATGTTCACACAGGGTGCCATTTCTCCTAGGGTTGGCCTTGGTTGTCGACCTTGTCATTATGGATGTTATATCCTCTTTGCTTTGAAATTCACACTATAATATATTTATGTTGACCATAGGTAAAGTCAACTCTAAAATAATCCATGCCCCGTGAAATGTATTACATTATGTACAATATCTAATGTTGATAATCTCTTACAAATTAATTCAACAGGAGATTAATAAATAATTACCCTTTATAGTAGATATTATGTATCATGCAGAAAGACATTTGTTCACATCTTTTTCAAACGGTTATAGCCCAATTGTTTCCTCTATTGAGAATCAACCCTTATTCTTCTATCCACCATTGTACTGTTATCATTACCAGAGAGAACAAATATTGAGTGATCCATGTCAACCCTTGTTGTCATGTCATTACAATATGTAGCCCTTCATTAACAGCAGGACAATTGCCTTCACTGCTCCTAATCCTTAAACAATATCATTACTGCAAGCTATTTACTAAGTTTGCCACCGTCACAGGCACTACAGATGGCTCTCAGATATATCGTAGCCAAGTGAGAGCGAGCATGTCCAACCAATTTTACTCAAGACAGGGTATTTGTGTGTGTGTGTGTGGGGGGGGGGGGTATTTGTGTGTGTCTCTGTGTGTGTGAGAGAGAGAGAGAGATAGGCAGACAAACAAATAGATTATACAAATGTTGACTACTTAGTAAAAGGTTTAATACCACACTATGGCTAAAAACATTTAGTGTTTATAATATGTATATAAATGTTTCTTTTTTTGTTATTAGTTTTTAATAGGCATTGGCTCTTCAAGACATTTACCATTTATATTTATTATTAATGGCAAAATTCACACTTTTCAACTAACCCATATTAATTAAATTTTACCTACTGATAGCCTCACATGCCTGTTCCCAAGTGGGACTCTTGCTTTCAATCTGGCCTAGACTACTCCAGATTTACCTGGACAGTACATTCAACGACATTGATAAAGTAAATGGGATCAAGCCAGATCTCTTGCCATATTTAATTAGCTTGTATTAGTTATGCGTTGCATAAAATTTTTTGTTGTGATGTGACAATGGCTCTTGTAATTAAAACAGAAAAGAACTGTTTATTCGAAGGTATTCATTGTCAACATAACATAACCTGTCACCAAAATAGTAGTGCCCTTGTGCAGGAGGAAGATCACAACTGCCATGTAACCTGTACAAGGAACATTAAGGTCAGATGAGCTCATAATTACTTTTCTTAGCATACAATTTTTCATTCTCAGAAGAAAATAATCATTTTTTCATGTACGTAAAATTACATGAATTACAGTACATCTCACCATTCACATGGACGACAAAACCAAGCACATCACTAAAACCTTTTTTTTTTTAAATAAACTTGGCAAGTAGTAAATACAGAAAACTGATGAGTCACCTTGGTGGACATTTACGTCTGCACACTAAAGGATGTTGAACCATATACATTTCATCATTGGATGACCGATTTCCTCATGTAATCTAATAAAGACGTCACGTGAGCAAAATAACTAAATATGGTGAAGTGGGGATGTGTTTTGTGCTCTGAACAAAGGTGTCTGCTCTGACTCAGAATCAATCAACCAGAAACATGACTGTGGGAACAAATATAGTGCATCTGTCATATATACACTCCAGGAAAATATGCCCTGTACCCACTCCATCATCCTGCTCCTTTTGAACCGAGTAAAAATGCTGGTTTCACTTGGTTGGTACAATGACATCACACAACCATGACAAACACTGGCAACTATTAATCAAAGCAAAATGCATTCCTGGTCAGACTGCCACTAAAACACAGCCAAGATGTATGCTTCTTTGAAGGGAAAATAATTCACAAAAATATAATTCAGTTACACTATGATTTATTTCATTGAAGAAGTACATGCATAGGAGTGATCATGATGTCCGACTTCAATACAGTGAGAGATAAAAGTTAGGTCTTGCCCGAAGTTCTGGTACTATTTAAACATGGTACCATACTTGGGCAGTTCTTGCCCCAATAAAATGAAACAAGGACATAAACTGAATGTCTATATTACTACAAACTTAACTGCGCCAGACCTTCACAGTTTATAAATTTAGAGAAATAATAAATATATTTAAAATATTAAAAACCAAACTGTTGACTGTACAAGACAGATGTAACTATAACCTCTCCAAGACTTTCCTCTACAAAAAGTACTTAGTAGGCATTCAATCTATTTGTCTGCTAAACATAGACCAGAAAAATTGTAACTAAAACATATATGCTTCAGTGTAGAAGGTGGAGACAGATTTTGCAAAAAGAACATGATACACGTTTATTATCATCTTGTGACAGTAAGAAATTTAAACATACTGAAAAAACTTTGTTAACATTTAGTAGCTTTAATAAAATTAGTTATGTCAAAACATTGTTGACTAAACTTTCTGTATGATTATAGCTATAACAGATATACATAAAATGTTATTGAATTATATTTTAGATGTCACTAAAATTATTAAACTTCTGTCAATGAATGAATAACACAAGCTGTCAAGTGGAAGAAGTCAAAAGTTAGAAACATGTATTTCAGTAGCCAGTTTGAAAAACATGCCATTTCCTGCAATAAAATGTAGCTCCTAGTTTTTCTGAATAGCACAGTAACAAATTAGACATTGAAACAAAAGAAAATGATAGAAATAGATTGGTAAATGATGGATTTGAAATATATAAACATGCACATCTTTTTATACAAATGTTGCATATAGTTAAGAATGAATATTTTATTATATAATAATTTTTTCCTCCATTAATTCAACATTGTCGAAACTGTGCAGTGCTATGGGCATGTGAATACTCAGTTGTAGTTTTGCTTGTGGCTTATTTGCATACGGTTGTTTATTTCATCCAGAATTAAGAAAAATTTAAATATTTGCTTTGATTAGTGTTTCTATAATAAATAATAAATTGAAAAGAGGAATCTATTGGAATCAATAAATACATGTTTTTGAAGTTGCAATTTTAAATAATGCCTTAGCTCATCAGTGATGACGTTGAAATGTTACATCATAAAAATTATTATTGCTGGTGACATGTGCAGGCCTCAAAAAGGTGAGAGACAAGTACCCTTTATTCCATGCATTGTACAGGAAAACAAAATGGGTTCATGTTGCAATCAGTTCTAGATTATAAAAAAAAAAAAAAAACAGTATACAACAAATCCATTACTACATCTGAATGTGAAAATATCTCTTTTCTAACCAAGCAATACTGCACTCCTAACATGCAATATCACTCGTAAAAAACTTCAGATTTTTTCATTCAAATGTAATAACCTCTAATTTCTCCAATGAAACTTAATCTTTTTCTGTTTCATTGGAGGAAAATTTAAGAAGTTATAACTTGTCAGTATAAATGAATAATAATAAATTTAAGAAGTTATAACTTGTCAGTATAAATGAATAATAATAAATTTAAGAAGTTATAACTTGTCAGCATAAATGAATAATAATAAATTTAAGAAGTTATAACTTGTCAGTATAAATGAATAATTGCTGTTACAAGTCTGATGTATATACATGCCCATAATAATGAAACAACATAACAGTTTATTGGGACTTGTTGGTAACACAATCAGAATGTCCTCGTCTTTCCGATGTGTTGAATAAATGACTCTTTGAAAGAGATCTGGAGTGATACTTCCCAAAATTGGCATGTTTTTGGAAGATGAACATCAGGCTAAAAGTGTGAAGACATCCTCATAAAAAGATAGGTGTTCAAAATTAACACTTGATAATGTTTAAAAAAAACAATATTATACTTGCAACCATATAATGATACAAGAGTAACTTTTTAATGAAAAAAAAAAAGTCAAGAAAATTCATTTGGTTTCAATAGTCTCAAACTACTACTTATGTTGCTGTTACTGATTAGACATTATCAAGTCTATCTGACATAAATTACATTTATTAAAACATAATAAAAACCATAGCTGGAGTGAGGTTCAAATGGCCACTTTTAACATCCAAGTTTTTCTAGCAAGTGACGGAAATGGCCAAGGACATTTCGATTGGTTGGTAGCTGAATATACAGTTCGTGTATGATTTTAGATCAGCCTTCAAAACACTTTCACACCCCTTACCAATGGTAATTTACCATATATACTCGCTTGTAAGTCCAACTGCAAAGATCCAGATCTGCTGTTGCCTAATGCACTGCCAGATCTGGGTGTATACAGTTGGTTAGGAGTAATCAATAGAACAAACATAGACCCTAATCTACAGGCACATTATGCTATGGCTGATCAGGGTCTATGTTGTTTGCAGTTGGCCTCAATTTATAAGCAAGTATACATGGTAACAGAAATCGGAAAAGCAACAAACACCTGTGAAAAAGTAGACAAAAATATGTCTAGAACCTTTTTTTTTTTTTAGAGCGAATGGGGTGTTGTACATTTTCATTCGTTTCATTGATTTAAATGTAAATAATACCTAAGTGATACCTATATCATCATATGTTAAAAAATATATTACTTTTGTATCCTTAAAAACTGAACAATATTAAATAACAGACTGGTGGAAAGCTACACAAGCTCTGCATGTACCATTGATCAAATAAGCCATATATTTACTAATAACAGCATATAGATTCATTTTATGTTCCTTTTTTTGGAGATGAGGTAATCTGATAGCAAGTATCGAACTTAAAATTCAGTGTGGATGTGTGTACATGTATGAATGAAATATGGGCACATACCAGACTGACCAAGAACAAAAACAGTGGTCAACATAAATGAACAAATCACATAGATCTATACAACTTAAACTTTAATTTTCTTTGTAGAACAACATCTTATTTGCATTTAAAGAGCAAAATTTCTATATTTAAGACTTAAAACCCATGACAGGATTGGCATACATACTCCAGAAAGAGTAAAATAAGTAGCATTAGGAAAAGAAAAAAAAAAACAATCTTCTAGGAGTAATAAACTGTCTTTATAAATTAGTCCTTCCAATTAATCCATACAATCAATACTTATAATTGTAAGTTAAAATGTAAAATATTTTGTCTCTTCCTGTTTCCCGATACTTGACACAAGTCTCTAGATTCTCAATTTTTTTTTTAATGAATAGAGGTTCTTACACAAGTGTTCATTTGATATGAAATTTATTAAAGGAGTTGAATAATATTACATTATTCAACAAGCTGCTGGCGCCAAGTAACATGCTGCATTGTTCATCATGTTTAATACATTTGATGTCAAAATGAACACAAGTTTAAGATTTCATTATTTTTCTGAGAATGATCAGGCATTTTCAGTTTTCCATGAAATTGATATGTGGTGTTGCAATGTGTTACACCAGTGTTGCCAACAATTATTATGATACAATGTCGTGTTTATATTGTGAACATTATGTCGAAAATGAGTAGGATAGTTTTCATGTTGTTTTGCAGGTAGCATTAGTTGTCAACTAATATTAAGATTCAATCTGAAACGGTGTAAGAATTGTCAAAGATATCAATTGTTAATGTTTACAATAATAAAAGTTCTTTTCAAGACAAACACACTTTGTAATTATGTCAAGGTACTGAATGCTTTATATACTGAATCCAAAAACTACACGGACCACAAGTCGATACTAAAAATACATGGAAATTGCACAGACTAGAGGAGTTAAGTTCAAGCATGGGTGAAAAATGGTAAATACATTGAGTTTTAAGATCTAGTATGCAAGCTACTTTAAAATTGGTACATCAATTTGTATTTTAATAACCAGGAGGAAATGTGTTCTATGTTCATAAATGGTGATTTATAACGAAGTTAAAAGAAAAAAAATTAGAATGCCTAAATCCCAGACATTCCATTACAAATGTATCACAGTGTCTAGTTTTATTTTAAATAGAGCATTGAATCATCACGACTTATTAAATTCCAAATGGACAGATAATCTAACTAGATTTCTGTGGAATAATTGCATATCCCTACATTATTTTTCAGTTATGTTCAACTCCAGCCCCAGCAAAAAAATCCCTACGCACAAGCTCTGCACACTCCCAGGGTTGGATTTTGAGGAAATGTCATGGTAGTGGAATCTTACAAAAAACTGTACACCTTTTAACGTAAAAATGATGAAATTTTGTCTATTTATGCAAAACAAACTGCCACTTTTAAACTGATATCCCTATTGCCCCCCCCCCCCAACCCCACCCCGGCTGCACCCGCCTCTGCTCCCCTTCCAACCACTCCCCAATGATGGATGTAAATTCTAAAACTGTTGTGCACATTCCAGAAGCACCCCCCAAAAATATCAAAATATAAAGTCTCCATCTTGATTGGTTTGGTTTTGTGGGGTTTAACACCATTTTTCAGCACATGATAGACTATACATGGTGGCCAGTATATTTGGTGCAGGAGGAACCCGGGAAGAACCACTGACCCACGGGAAGCCACTGGCAAGCTTTCTCACATACCCACGTTGGTCGAACTGAGACTTGATCTCATGTGGATTGAGGCGAGATGTGTGAGTGAGCTGTAAATGTGAGCACCTTAGACCACTAGGCCACTTGGGGCCCCCTCCATCTTGATTGAAGAAGGAATCAGTTGATATTAACCATGGATGCATGGGCTGACATTATCACTCTGTCCTTACTATTCCTTGGAAAAAGATGGTGGGGACAATTACTTTTGGAGCATAATGCTCACAAGCAAGCCCAACTCCCCAAAACCTGATACATTTGCATGACATCTACATCCAGGTTTTTGATACTGGGAGTCCAGGACCCTCAGTCTCCAGAGGTTAGGGGTCCTGAAAGGGACACTGGGGCTCCAGGTGAAAATAGGGGAGTCAATCAGCAGACATAAAATCATTACAAGTCTGCTATAGTAAATCTTACTGAGCATACTTTTTTCTACGATTTTATCTCTTTTACATTTTCACTTCTACACCTTTTGAATATATAAATTCTTTATTTCTGTTGATGTAATTATCTTTCTTGCCAACAAGGATCTTTTCCATATAAACTTTAAGGGAAAACATACATCCACAGAATTCGGTTTCAGACAAAAGAGGGTCCAGGGCTAATTATTGACGGTCCACATTATGCACGATCTTGGAACAATGAGGGTCCAAGACTAGGATCTGATGGTTTTGGATGCACTGAAAGCACTTGCAGCGAGCTCTTATCTCACTGAAATTAACCAATAAAGTAGTATAATCAAAGTCAGGAAATTTTTACAGTTGTATCATTCAAACTTTACTCTTGGCAAAGCTAAACCTGTATGAATATAAAACTATCATTTAAAGTGTACTCTCAGCTAAATTAAAGGTGTACCACTCGAACTTTACTCTTGGCAAAGTTAAAGTTGATTCATTCAAACTTTACTCATGCCAAATTTCAAGTTGTATCACTCACTTTTCTCTCAGCAAAGTTAAGTTTCGGTTAAATTAAAGTTATACCATTCAAAGTTTACTCATGATAAAGTTAAAGTTGTACCACTCAAACTTTACTCTCAGCTAAGTTAAAGCTGTTCATTAAAAGTAACTCATGCCAAATTTCAAGTTGTATCACTCAAACTTTCCTCAGCAAAGTTAAAGTTGCATCATTCAAAGTTTACTCACAGTTTAATTAAAGCTGTATCATTCAAAGTGTGCTCTCAGCAAATTTTTCATAAAAATGTTTACTTTCGGTTAAGTTAAAGTTGTAACATTTAAAGTTTACTTTTGACAAAATTAAAGTTGTAGCATTCAAAGGTTTCTCTCAGCAAAGTTAAAATTGTATTCAAACTTTACCCAAAGCTAAGTTAAAGTTGTATCATTCAAACATTTCTCAGCAAAGTTAAAATTGTATCATTCAAACTTTACCCATAGCTAAGTTAAAGTATCATTCAAACATTTCTCTCAGCAAAGTTAAAGTTGTATCATTCAAACTTTACCCATAGCTAAGTTAAAGTTGTATCATTCAAACATTTCTCTCAACAAAGTTAAAGTTGTATCATTCAAAGTTTACTCTCAGCTAAGTTAAAGCTGTATCATTAAAAGTTTACTCTTGGTCAAGTTAAGGTTGTATCGATCGAAGTTTACTCTTGGCAAAGTTAAAGTTGTATAATTTAAACTTTACTTCATGGCAAAGTATAGAATATAAAAATGTTGGGACTATACACACTCAAGTGTAGTATTCAAAATGTTTGGGGGATTAAGGGAACTTAGCTTTTTCCTTTGCAATAGTAGCAGATAGATGATTTATAATGCAATTGTTTTCAGGCTACACCATGAAGGTCAATGAAATGATTTGTAAATTTTAGGGTTTAACACCATTTTTAGCACATGATAGTATACATGGCAGCCAGTATATTTGGTGAAGAGCCCGGGAAGACCCTGGGAAGAACCACTGACCCACGAAAAGCTACTGACAAGCTTGCTCACATACCCACATTGGTGGAGCCAAGACTCAAACCCACGTGGATAGGAGAGAGATGTGAGTGATTTGTAAAGGCAAGCACCTTAGACCACTCGTCCACCATGGGCTCTAGGTCAATTACATAAAGAAGCAGAAAGGACATATTATGACGAGAAATAAGCATGCCGAGAAAAACCAAAAAAAAAACCTTTTCTGTTGAGCCTGCCTTTACAATTAGCTAGAAAAGGCATACATTCAACAAAAGGAATGGTGAGCAATTTGCTACTCTCCTGCACCCCACATCTACCCCATGATGGAGACGAGTCTCTGGTCAAAAAAGTGCACAACTCTTTCTTTTTTTTTAAAATGCAAGTACAATGACTGGTCAACATGCAAATCTTCTTCTGATGACCATAATATGTATTAAGTTCCACAGCACTCCAATGAAAACTAAGAGTAGCTGCATTCACAAAATTTTGTAGTATATTGCTGACAGATGCAAGTAAAGAAGGGCAAGAACTCTTACACAAATAGCAGAAGAAACAAAAAGTATGAATATGCACAACTTCAGATGCTGACCATAATATCTACCAAGTTTCAGAGAAATCTATAACAAATCTGCAAGACAAGCTATATTCTCAAGATTGTGTCTTACTGTGTAACAGCAGGACAAAAAGGGCAATTGCTAAAACAAAAATTGTAAGAGGATTGATTTGTCAATATTCACATCTACAGAAGATGACCATAATAGGTATGAAGTTTCATGGCAATCCACTGAAAACTGTGAGACATCAGGTTTCAGGTCAAAAACGGCAATAACTTGAACAAAAATAATATTTACCAAGTTTCATGGCAATCCATCAAAAACTAGGGTCTGAGCTGCGCTAAGATTGTGTGCTCTACATATGGATGGATGACCATGAGGATTTCTATATACCTCGGGCTACTTTCAAAATGACCCTGTGGTATCGGGAATGTAGAATAGGCCTGATGCACCCTCCTGTATGTCATTAGAGGCAATTAATGAAAACATGCTGTAGTGCTGCTTGGTTAGCATGCCGAACTTGCAACCGAAAGGGCATGGGTTAGAATCCTATGATCGATCAGCCCGGGTTAGCTACCGAGGTGTGTCCTTAGGCAAGACACTTTATTCAACTTGCCTCAGCACTAAATGACCTACTGTGCCATAAAACACCAACCAACCAACTTTAACAATGAGGTTAATCTAGTGTGTAATGGACGAGTGGACGGATGTACAGATGAAAATAAATACAGGCAATACACAGACGCCAAAGTGATCGGCATGTCGAGCTTTAGCCCAAACTCGCGACAAGAAGGGTGCGGTTTCAATTCCAACCATTTGGATCAGCCAGTATCGGTTACCGTTGCATGTCCTTGGGTAAGGCACTTTGCTCTATACTTGCCTCCGCATAATATAACCTTCATGCATTGCTGTGCCATAAAACCAAACACTTTAATGATTCTCCACAAAAGAAAATTCTGCTATTTCATGATGTCAAGATCTACATAAAATGGACTAATTCTATTTTACTGACACAAACACTTTGCTCAGTCTCTTTCAGACAAAGTTACAAATGTCAAATATATGATCTTTCCTTTCACTGAAATATCAATTGTCTTCAGTAATCATGCTTTTGTCAAGAAATAATAAATAGGATTTTTTGGAAGAACAAAAAGAAGGCAATAGTCAATTTCCGAATTACTTCCCTTGGGCAATACACCAGCAATCTTGAGTCCTTCTCGGGCCGTAATGACAATTCTATGTAGTACTGCTATCATTAAGGGGAATCACACATGCTGCTTTCCCATCACTTCTATTAATCAAAGCTTTTCACAAGGGCAGTAATTATCAGAGAGTGAATACTATCATAAATGTTTGTACTGTACAATTATGGGCTTTGCCGACTTCAATACATTGTTTAATCAAGCTGTGAAATATGATATTCACATCGGCCAATTTTTCTATTTTTGCTCAAAAAACCAATGCACTGCGCAAAACAAAAGCCCATAATTGTTTAATTATTATCACACCATCTAAACATATCTCCACATGAGCACAATACTTTTTGCAGAGCTGAAATTATGAAGAGGAAACCAATATGTTGCATTATTGTTGAGCATGTCACCTGTTCAGCCAATCAGAATTCAGAATAATTTTTATGAAAGTAATAATTTCCCTTATTCATTTTCTTCTTAAAAAGATTACCAATAATTTTGTTAGTAACAGTTTATGGAGTAGAGTATTATGGGTTTCTCTGTAAAAGATCAAAAGGTGGGTGGGGGTGAAGACTTTTTGAAGGTGTTCTGCCCATCTCCAACAGAAAAAAAATAAAGAATAAATGCCTTCCTAAAATGTATGGAGTAGACAAGCCCCATCTTTTCATGCGATCATTATCGGAGATAGTAAAATGCATGTGTATTCAACAGGCCACCTGCCTAAAGAAAACCAGCACAAACAGCACTAAATGTAAAAAGTAAATATAAAATCCATTATTAACTACATTAATCTAGAGTTTATATGCCTGTCAATTGCAATGAAAATGAAAAAAAATACTTATTTCCTACCTAAACACAAGTCTAGCCCACAATAAAACTTGTCTAAGTGAATAGCGGTTCTTGCACAATGCAGGTTACAGAAAAATCAGGAATACTCTTTGTATTTCGGAAATTGTCTATTGGATCAAAAGACTGTGATTCATATTTTTTTTACCAAACACTAAAAAAGAATAGTAATTATCAGTATGTGTTAACAATATTTTGTTGTAAAAAAATGATATAAAAATGTCTTTCATATCCTGATATTATTGTAGAAATCAGGTATATCATGTTATATATGGTGCACTGTGAGAACCTTGTACCACACAAAATTTGAAGGTCAGAAGCGTTTCAATATTAACGAACCTACTGGCTTGAAACATGCAGAGTCCAAGTACAACACTTTATGCTGGTTAAGATAACAAGAAATTATGCAGACTTGATAAAGTACATGTATCCATTTTTTGGGAGTTTGAATAATTACATACTTCAATTTTCTAAAAAAATAAAACAACAAACCCTCGTGACAACCTTGCACCAACACGCGACTTCAACTGGAATTCATTTGGTGTTGTTCTGAACATAAAATCTCCAGAAGAACTCCAGTGAAGAATTAAATATCACAAACACACATATACATGAAGCCACGGGTCATGTGAAACTTGCTCCACCAGACCTCCACACACAGATGAACTATTCAAGTATCCACAACGCTGAGGCAAAGCTTGCCTCTCAGCATTCAGACATCACTCAACACACCAACAGCACGAACTAAACCATATTAACTTTCTTGATCCACCCCTAGCTAGATGAAGACGTCACTATTGATGAAGAAGCTGAAGATGCAGCTAAAAATGAAGACCCGGGCTTCATATTCTCCAGTTCATGAATTTGTTGTGATAAAAATAAAGTCCTGAAAAGGAAGATTTGAAATAATTAACAAAGCAATCAGAGTGAATGAGTGTGTGTGTGTATATGTGTGCATGTTTTTGAAGAACAGGGATGCCAATCCATACACATGTTAATCCTAGTGTAACTTTTTCAAAATTAAGGAACCCATCTGGAATGGGTAACATGTTCAAAAAAATTAAGGAACCCATCTGGAATGGATAACATGTTCAATAAAAATAAGGAACCCATCTATAATGGATAACATGTTCAATAAAATTAAGGAACCCATCTGGAATGGATAACATTTTCATTAAAATCAACGAACCCATCTGGAATGGATAACATGTTCAATAAAATAAAGGAACCCATCTGGAATAGATAACATTTGCATTAAAATCAAGGAACCCATCTGGAATGGATAACATGTTCATTAAAATCAGGAACCCATCTGAAATGGATAACATGTTCATCAAAATCAAGGTACACATCTGGAATGGATAACATGTTCATTAAAATCAGGGAACCCATCTGAAATGGATAACATATTCATTAAAATCAAGGAACCCATCTGGAATGGATAACGTTCATTAATATCAAGGAACCCATCTCGAATGGATAACATTTTTATTGAAATCAAGGAACCCATCTCGAATGGATAACATTTTTATTGAAATCAAGGAACCCATCTCGAATGGATAACATGTTCATTAAAATCAGGAACCCATCTGAAATGGATAACATGTTCATCAAAATCAAGGTACACATCTGGAATGGATAACATGTTCATTAAAATCAGGGAACCCATCTGAAATGGATAACATGTTCATCAAAATCAAGGTACACATCTGAAATGGATAACATGTTCATCAAAATCAAGGTACACATCTGAAATGGATAACATGTTCATCAAAATCAAGGTACACATCTGGAATGGATAACATGTTCATCAAAATCAAGGTACACATCTGGAATAGATATCATGTTCATTAAACATGGTTGGTACAGCCAGAGTTGTTTTTCAAGGTGTTTTCAAAGACTTCCAACAGTTTTCAGGGAGAATTTTTTCTTACCAAAATTCACCTTTCTCCACGTTACTTTACCACTGAATTATTAGGTACAAAAGCAAGAAAAAAACACATACCTAATTACCTTATTAGTGTGCCACTTAAGAAATGGGATGCAATCCAATATGGCAACTACTCATGTCATGTCATTTGATTCACCAAATTTTATCAAATTTTATTTACAGTAATGATGGCAAGTCTTGGGACAGGAAAAATAATAATTATTTTTCGTGTCACAAAACTTGTATGCACGTAAAAAAAAATGTTATATTTTCGGTGTCCCAACACTTATGGACACAAAAATGTAAAGACAAAATTGGCCAGATCACCATATGTCACACAAAAGTGACCAGCTCTTGTTCAATTACCATGTCAATAAACTTATAAACTACTATGATTGTTGTTAGGTTATTTATTTTCCATGTGCATATTTTCTGATTTCTCCAACATGAAATAAAATAAAGGAAAATAAAGACTTAATAATTCATGGGCCGCTTCGACTTTACCGGGAGACCTGTATTCTAGTGTACAGTAGGCCTACTTACACAGTGCATATCATGTTTAGCGTCACTTATATTCTTGTTTATTCCTAAAAATATTAGATGCATATTTTGCTTTATTCATTCTTTTTCACCAAATCTCATTCTTTCAGGTCACATTTTAGCTATACATCCATTGCTGTTTTATTCACGCGTGCAACATTTACTGTTTGCAGTGATATAAGCGACCCTACAAAGTGATGCAATCTTTATCAAAAGACACATGTTTAATGAATATTTATAAATACATTAGGTACATAACCAGCATATAATCACATAACTGTCATATATTCATTAAAGAATGACCATAATATATGTTAAAATTTTGAATATAGACTTACTAGATCATCATCGATCCATGCGAGTTTTGTGTTTTCATTCTACTTTTGATTTTGGCATGCTGGTGTGTGTTTCGGTGGCTCCTTTTGATTATAATTGGTGGATTTGTGTTTTGTTTCCCGACACAGAATACCAGGGCAGTTAATTGTGGCTTGAGTAAAGAGGGAACTTTGTCTGAAGGCATTGCCAGTACCCCTTTGTTCCATAACATTAATCCTTTTATGGCTTTTTACTATACCACATAAGCACAATTACCATAACTGACTAAACATGTACTTATTTAAAGGACACTTACATCTAACTACAACTGCGTTATTATTGCAATTATTTTCAAAGCATTATTTCTGAGACTTTTTTTATTGTATTTGTGAGACATTATTGTAGTCTAGTGTAGTGTTGCCTATGATTCTAACCAAGAAATGTATTTCATTCAGTGCAAGTTAAAATCTTCAATGTACATGGGATGACCCATTGATGTAAACAAGGTCACTATAAATGCGAGCAATTAACCAAATGCTGTTTTCGTTGTTGTAATACTGGTTCCACATTTTAATGAAATAGGTCTTTTAATTTTCAAGTCAAAAAATATAATTACAGCTGACTTTTGACAATTTTAATGCAATAATGCATAAACTGACAATAGTAAACTACCGATAGAGCAAAAGCATAAGTTACCTCAATACAGTTACAACATTATTCTCGTGCTCAATGCTTGTCATAGTCAGATGAAATTATACATATTTGAAATAGGTAGAAATGATAAGAAAACTGAAGAAAATTATATATATTTTTTACTTTTCAAAAAAATTATACTAATTTATTAATTTATAACGTTGCCATCTAATAATACATAATGACAGTCCCTTAACAACCGAGGTATTTTTTAAAAAAATAACGTTTCCATCAATAAAATAAGCCGAGCGATCAATAGAGAGAAAAAAATGTGTAAGATGTCCCAAGACTTATAGTATATGAAAAAATTGCTATAATTTTGTGTGCCAACTTTTATAGGTCATAAAAAATTAGTTTTGAAAATAATTAAGTGTGTCCCAACACTTATAGTATCCCAAGACTTACCATCATTATGGTATGTATTCATTGGTTTTGGAAAATACCTATATATATATAAAATTCTGAATTTAAAAAAGTTATATATTTTATTCTATTTTAATATTTTGTATTTCCCAGATAAATTCAAAGGGTTTTTGAACAAATTCAACGATTTTTCAAGAATAAAATAAACTTTTTCAAAATTCAAATTACCAAAGCAACTCTTTAAATTCAAGGATTTTCCAAGGTTGTACAAACCATTTTAAATGCAGATGGTCCTACAATCATATTGCATCTTCCTATGAACCTATAATACACCCGTACATAGTAATAACTGAGGTCCAATGGGAATAAATAGTGTGTACCCATTCCCCCAATTCCAGAACCCTGATTTTTTTCATCATGTTTGGCCAAAATCAAAATAACCAAAAACATTAGTTTTTCTCACAAATTATCAACAAGTTCTTTTTCTCTTCATCTCTGCCACCATTTTTCACCTGTTTAAGGTAGTGGGACTGGTTTCTTGTTATCTATGTCCTGGTTTTTAAACTTAAAAACAATAGTGACTTAACCAGTCTATCACGTTGTTGTTGAAGTCGTTTTCTTCCAATGTGTACTTGGGTACACACAGGAAACTCCTATTCAAAATTTTGTGGCCAAAAAAATTGAGATTTTCTGGAATTTCACCAACATAATTCAGAATGCAGAATTTTTACAGAAAATTTATAACAAGTCCATAAAGTCCCGAAAAGGTTGGCATCTTTGTTGAAGAATATTTGAAAATGGTGGATAGATTATTGTGTAAATACAAATTGATTTACTGAGCTCAATGAATAAATTACTCAACTGATAAAGGTATTTACAGGATAATGTTGGACAGAGATGTAAAGATAGATCGATTAGCCCAGTCCTTATTTTGACCTACTACTGCATTGCTACCCTTTTCTGGGATGCCAAGTCCCCAGTAAAGCTAAATATTCCCTCTTCCAATTAGTAACTGGAGGACCAGAAAAGAAAAGAACATGATTCCAGTCTGATTCCTAAGTAATATCCAACATGTGGAATATCTTTCTCTTTTAAATTGGACAGAGATTACAGGACATCAGAGGCCGTAAGAGGGAATCCTTGCAATAGTAGCAGGTTAAGTATTATATAATTAAATAATTTTTACCCCCCCCCCCCCCCACACACAAAAAGCTACACTGTAATAGCAGTAATACATTTACATTACAAGCCACTATTGCATTGCTGAATTTACTAGTTATAAGGGTAGCTGATAACCTACAAAAAAAAATAAAAAATTCCAAGAAAAACGCACCGACCCTTTCTGTAGGCATGTTGCCTACTGTAATCTGGTAGATGGCTTGGTCACATGTTATGCTTTTACGATTGGACCCAACAAGTAAATGCCTTTGCTCTGGTGCACCAAAGATCGAAGGTAAAAGGATAAAAGGGTCAAGTGGCTCTCATGACACCATCCAAAAAGGAGTGATTTAAGTAGGCTCAAGATGCAGCAATAACACCTCATGGGCTTTAATTCTCATGAAATAAAGAACCCTCTCGGTGAAAGACTGACAAGCTCTCTTCATAGCGAGGAAAATAATCCTGGAAATGGAGTCCACCAAAATATCAGAGGATCCCTTGAGAGTTGGAAAGAGACGATTCTGACCTTTCCTTCTCCTCTTGGATGGAGCCAAATAAAACCTTAAGGCCCTAACTGGGCAAAGGAGCCTATCTTGATCATCCCTAGCACAGATATGACTCAGACTAGGGATCTCAATAGGAAGTGGAGCTACTGAAGGCAGCTGATTCTTAGCCAGAAATCCAGGTTGGCAAAAAAAAGAAAGAAACCAAATCAGTCACCACTGAACCATAAACAACTTTTCTCCCTGACAAGACATGAATTTCACTCCTCCTCACCAACGCTAAAGAGAGCAAGAAGACTGCCTTAAGGGTAAGGTAAGGTTCTAAAAGGAAGTTTCACCCAACAGATCATAGGTGGGTTTAGATAATACCCAAAGAACACACAAAAGTCTCCATGAGGCTAATACTGGTGTCTCTGAAGCTCAAAATACTTGACGAGATCAGAACGATGAGGATCCAACTGAACGGCATAACCTCAAGACAACTTTAGAGTATTAGAAAGGGCTGCACTCTAGCCCTTAATGGTAGATACAGAACATTCTCTTTCCTCGATAAGAAAGAGAAGAAAATCTGCAACTATGGTTAATTGGGGTCAGATAGGATCAATGCATTTCCTACTGCAGCCATTACAGAAGATTCTCCATTTGGCATCGCAAACTTTGGAACTAGATTGCCTCCTAGCCTGAGCAATGCAGTTGACAACTTTGTTTGAAAACTGGTCTTGGTAGATCGATCATTTGATATGAGCCAAGCACGAAAGTGGAGAATCTGTGAGTTGTTGTGTAGGAGAGACCCACTGTGCTGTGATCTCCTGGGCTCATCTACCAGCAGATCAAAAAGATTGCTGAACCACAATTGTTGGGACCACAGGAGAGCTATCAGAATGACCCTCAATGTGGTGGTCCTGACCCTGTGAAGAACCAGAGGAATTATTTTGAAAGGTGGGAAGGTGTAAGCATATAGATGATCGCACTGCATACTGAAAACATCCACAGCCCAGGCCCTCCTACCTGGCACTGGGGTGACATAAAAAGGAGCTTGTTGTTCAGTCTCATAGCAAACAAGTCCACTATTGGTCTCCCCCACAGCTAAAAAAAGTGTTTCTGCTACTAAACGGTGCAGAAACCATTCTGTAAGGACCACATGGCACTGTCTAGACAGGCTGTCCGCCAGGAGGTGTCTCTTGCCCCGCATATGACTCTGAGGAGGTTCCAGACTTCCCAGCATAGAGAACAAGCATGTGTACATCCTTGTCATCTGTGGTATGCTACAATTTTTGTGTTGTCTGAGGCGATCATAATGCAATGGCACCTTACAAGGGTGACACCCCTGTACGACTCGAAACAATGCCTGCATTTCTAGGTTGTTGATATGAAGGGTCGATTCTTTCTGAGACCATAGTCCCTGAAGAACTACCCCCTCTGGTTCCTGGGGAGCACCTCCCATCCCAAATCTTTTGTGTCTTTGTACAGCAAGGAGTGGGGTTCCGGGGTGTGAATCAGGACTCCAGTCAATAACTGGTCCTGATCTAGCCACCAACTCGTGTTGTGACAAAAACCAGATCCCAGGGGTACCCAAGCCATATATGGGTCCTTGTGCAGTCTCCAGTTTGATAGGAGCAGGAACTGGAGAGGGCACAAGCAAAGTCTTCCTAGGTGAACTAATTCCACAGCCGTATTCAGAGCTCCCAGGAGAGAAAGAGATATAGGTGAGCTGCCAACGTACATGAAGTCCTGAGAAGGGACGATATTTTGACTTCACTAGGCGAGTCACCATCAACCAGACATCAAAATAATGGAGGATGGAAACTGCTAAAGACTTAAAGTGAGCGACTGTTACCCCCATCACCTTGGTAAAGGCTTCAAGGTCAGAGGTGAGGCTGAATGGAAGAAACCAAAATTGGAACACATCCAGACAAGACCATGCGCATTTCCTGTGGGCCCAGAAGATAGGGATGTGAAGTTATTGGGCCTTATAACATTCTTGACTGAGGCGGCAGTTTCCATTAAAAATATTCTTCCCAAAGAAATTTTGTTTAAGGTGGAAAGATTGACGAGTCACAACTTTCCACCTTTTCTTAATGCCAAAAATATTCAGGAATAGAAACCCGTTCTTTGGACATTTTCCACCCCCTTTACTGCACCCTTCCATATAAGGGTGTACACCTTTGATGAATCAGTTTAGACTGGTAAAAAGAAAAGGTGAGGAGGTTCCCTGAAATGAAGCCAGTAACCTTCCTTTATTTAGGAAAGGACTCTCACACTGCCCAACCAAGCCTCTGAAAAGGGCTAGATGTTGCAGGAAAGGATGCGACTCCCTAGGGCCATATACCTTCCTTCTTAGGGAAGGGGTAGGAGTCCAAGGACTTCCTCTCTTGGCCTCTATGACTGCCTTGTTTGGAGAAAGACAGGCCAGAGGGAGAAGGTCCCATCAACTGATCAGGATGTGCGCACTTCCCTGCTGGTTTAGAAGGGCCCAGAGTTGCAGCCAGGGACAAGTGTTGTTGGTACCTGAAGTCTTTTGATGCTGTAGAGGGGATTAGACCCTCAACAGATTTTTGCTGTGATCCCGCAAAAACCAATGAAAGGCTCCAAAGTGGCATCTATACAGAGGTAAAGCTCTGCAGAGTGCACCATGGGCATCGAAAGTGTATGTCTTGACGTCTTAGCCACAGCTGCCAACAAGTGCTGTAAGGCTGCTGGAGACAATGATACCTCCTTCCCCCCCCCCCTTTCAACAAGCCAAAGGAGGTAGCCAAAAGAGATCAACATGTGAGGCTATTGTAACCAGGGTCCTAACCGTTAGTACCAAAGCCTCTGAAGATTTAACTTAAGACAAGCCCAAGTCCCAGCCAATATCAGCACCTGGGAAACACCTGAATCCAGCCCCAGGAGGGGGTCCACCTAAAGAACCAAGCAGGAGAATGGACCCAAGGTCTGGCAGCCTTTTGACCCTGAGAAAACTTCTGAGTAAGCTCCCAAACCATTGCCGAGAGTGGAAGCAAGAAAAAGGTCTGAACAAGGTTGAACCACATTATTCATCACCTTATCAAAAGTCCAGACTTCTTCCTCCTGCATCACCTGCCTCAAAGGGTGGGTTGAAGAAGGGGACCCTAATGGGAGGGAAGATCCTGCCACAACCAGTCTTTCTAGAAACTCCTTCAAGTCAACCAGAACTGAAATGGCCTCATCATCCAGGCTTCATTCACTAGAGGAGACAGGACTATCCTTCCCAGTCTCCATCTATGAAGAAGATGTTAAAATGGTTTTTTTTTGTTGTTCCATAACCGTTCATGACAGCGGGGGGCAAAGGAACTAACCTTTTTCCATCCTCCTCGGAGAATGGGATCAATGATCCCTTCTTGATGATCTAGGATAGTGGCGGCCTGCCTCCTTTTGTTAGGCAAGGCCGGAGGAGATGGTGAATGTCTACGGCATGCCCCGTCTGATGCACCTTGGAACCAAGGATGAGACATCCATAATATCATGGATAGAAAAAGGTCTAACTACTAGCCAGTTGTCGTCTCCAAATCCCACCATGATTAAAAGGGAACATTTGGAACAGGACACCACCGATCCGATCCTCTTTCCTATCTGGGTGAGCAAAGTGACTTCCTATCCCAATATGGATTAAATGGTAACAGAGAACAAGGGGAGGTATTGACTCGATCCCTGTCCCCCGGCCATCAATCAAAACCTAGTGTCCGGTTGCTCAAAGAGTATTCCCACTTGACCAGTGCTCAAAGCCTGGTAACTGGCACCCAATGCCCAGTGACTGGTCAAAGACCAGTCCAGTGATGATGATCTGATTGAAGAATCTATGTTTAGAGAACTAGTCAGCATCAGATCTGTTAGAACAAGAACACTGCTCTTCCCTACCTTCAATAAGGCAGGACTCATTCTTCTTGGGCAGTGGCACTTTCCCTCCCTTGGGAGGGGCCAAGGATCTTTCCCTAACAGGAACTGGCAGAATCAGTTCAAGTGTCAGTAATCTGACGCCTTTAGGCAATTTCTGAACCATGGAAAGCACTTCTGATCCCTCCCTCACTGTAGGTGTTGACTTCCCTAAGACAGGAAGTGACCTAAACCCCTCTTGAGAATGGAGGAAGTTGTCCTGAGATGAAGAAGTGGAAGTATGAATCTTTTTCCTTCCTTTGTAAATGTGACTTTCAGCCAAGTCCCACACTGTGTCTTCCCACAGGCAACAAATAGGACAATCATCAGTATAGGTACACTTATTAGATGATAAACGGGCAAGGCGAGTGTCCCATGGGACCTTCTTATGCCCGCATTTACCCACAACTTGTGACAATGATAATATGAAAGAGAAAAAAAATTCATAAATAAAATGAACTGGAACTAAAAATGCGTAGAAGATACTTACCCTGACACAGGTCCTAAGAATGGGTATAAATTGTTGGAGTCACCATTTTGCTGAGCAAGATGAAAAACCCTTCAAAAATAATGAAAATGGACACAGATACACACAAATAAAGCAAGGAACGGGGAGAAAATGGCTAAGACAGCACCAAAAAGGATGTGTTTGCCCAAAAAGAAGTCTAAAAACAACAATAAAGGCATATTTTGTTGAGCATCCAGACATGTATGAGCACACAAGTCCAAGGAAAAAGAGGAAGATATTCTGTACATAGGACATAACTATGGAATCAGACTGGGATTGTGTTCTTTTCTTTTCTGGCCTTTCAATTACTGGAGGAAGGAATATATTTAGCTTGGACTGGGGACTTGGGAGTACCGGAAAAGGGTAGCAATAAAATAGTAGAGGGTAGTGTACTACTGCTGTTAAATTAATATACCATGACCTTGACCATGAAGATACGATCCCAAATATGGTACTAATGATGATGTACAAATATACAAAGTTTCATTCCTTAATCTCAAAACAGCTATAAAGTTATAGAGCAGAAACAAAAGTGTGGCAGACAAACAGACAGAGAGCCAGAAATGGGGATACTATGTCCCTCACTTTTCTTTGAGAGGTGGGGAACAAAAAAGGAAATTACTCCCATGTAAACAATCAGATTCTCACTGTAGAAAGAATGGGCAGAAGACTACACAACAGAGTATCATTCCTCTGGCTACAATTCTCATGAAAAATCACAAAAACTCACTGTGTAATAATAGGCATTTCTTCATTTGATGGTTATTTAACCTACAATAAATATCAAAACAATCAATTGAAAACTGCGAGCTAGTCACACAAAACAGTCTATTATTGCTTTAAGTAAAAAATCAAAATTGGTACCATCACCTATCAAAGTAATTACTATTCTCTCAAGCTGGATGATTTGTGTGCAAATGAATATTATCACTCTTCCCCAATATCTTATCTGGAAAATGAATATTTCTATTGTGTACTGATGCGCCCGGCATGTTCAATGCCAGTCACAAATTGGCTAGGTATACTAGGTTGCATTATATATTTGCTTGCAAATAAAGAACACTTACATTTGAATCTTTTTAGTGTTTTCTTTCCAAATAAAGAATACTGGTTGCAGTTCTGTTGCTGGGGTTTTTTTTATTTATTTATTTTCTTTATTTTTGTATATGTCAACATACTGCCACTGGATATAAATGTGCATGATGGTCAAGCTGTATTTGACACACGTGTCCAACCCAGCTATCTTTTTTAGTAAGGGTAACATCCACCTTTTCACACATGCACCCAGAGTCAAAACTATGGCGACAGTAACAAGAACCAATGGCTCTTAGGCATGTTCAGTCCAATACATGGCCTTCATATAGTAAAGAATGTATAGTTTGATTCTTAATCTTGTACGTATTGAAAGTACAATTATTTTGGCCCTCTCCACATACTAGTTCAAGTAAAACACTGACAAGAATATGGTGATCCCTGGAGAAATAAAGTACTCAGAATACAGATGACAGATAATATACACTGAACAGGATCGATGGAGTCAACATGCAAGATATTGATAATTGTGTTCCTTTTTTATTATCACAAGCAAATACCAATATCACCCTAGATACATGTAAACTTTATTATAGATGTTTCGAGTCTTTTCTTCTATGTATATCTTAAAAGAGAACTGATAAATAAAAATTTGAAAATATATTTAAGCAATTATCTTCAATTAGCATTTCTACTGAAATGATTCTGTATTGTTTGAAGTGCTACACAGTAGCTGTCAGAGTATCATAAATGAAGTAAATACTCTGAATAAAATTTCCTGCCATAATTAGGATGAGTTATGTCCCTTTAGATGATCTTTACTGACCTTTCGGAGTCAAAAAGCCATAAGAGCTAAATATAGACAGTGCCTTATTATTAGAAGCACAAACTATTATTTGTAAAAGACAGTAAAGTAGACACCATGCAACAGGCTTTAAGGAATGAAATCTCTCCATGTCAAAAATCTTCAGATCTGCTTACCTGCCAGTCTCAGACCCTCTTAGCCAGAAGAAAGATTTTTAAAAAAGGCTAGAAGTCAGGCTATAATCAAGGTAATCAAAGTGGTTTCTAGGTCTAATAGTTGTCTATTCAATCACCTATCTTTGAGTACAGGCAAAACTTTCCTTGTTTACATTCCAACTTGAATTTTTGTTCTTTTTGCTTAAAAAAATGTACATGGTATCTAGAATCTTAAGTACTTTTGAAAATTATTGCAAAATTTGAAAATATGGTGTCCCAAAAATGAGAGGGTTTGCATCTTTAGACTGGTGGTAACAACAACAAAAATCAAAATCCCATTGTGGAATGATATTTATATGACTGGTGTGCCTATCAAACATCACAGTAATTAATAAACAAGGTGTTCACTTTGTAAATACAAATCCCCTGACAAAAGAAGCACATTTGGAGTAACTGACAATATACAGACTGGTATAGAGGAAAACATCAATGTCAATCAAGACTGAAAAAATTTGATCACAGTTATCTACTTTTGGCATGGTTAAGTTCAAAATGTGGCTTCAACTATGAAGACCTGATTATGGTAAGTAAAATTCTATTGTGACAATACATAAAAACATAACCATCTTTCACCCCATTACAATCCATAGCTCTGGAGTAACAGCAACCAAGAAGAAAATACATTTATATCATTAGGTAGAGAGCCAGTACTGTCTATCAATAAGTATATGCCGCACTTATATTATTACCTTTGTTCATTTAATGTAGACTGTATCTCCGCTACTCTAACAAGTGACCGACAGCGTTTCAACTCTACAGAAACTTGACTACACATTAAACTTCCATAAGTCAGCCCCTCCTCACAGTAGCGTTGAGCCTGAAGAAGAAAACAAAAAAAAAGAGTATTACTCTATTTCAAACCTTGATCAATATATTAGAGCTGAGCATAGCATTTTGTTATAAAAAGACCATGACAATTTCCTAATAATCTATAGTCAGAGTCTCCATTTCCAGGACCTTGAGTTTCTGGTTTCAATTTTACAGAACTAGTTCAAGTTGTATATTTAGTAGGCTCCTAGTCTTCAGAGTCCCTGTACTTTTATTTCCAAATACCTACATACATGCACAATAACGGACTGATGCATTTTATTGGTGATAAAATTCAATTTCATACAGACCATCATTGGTTCCCAAACGAAGAAATCATTTGTCCCTCTGGGCAGAACATGGACAAGTCAGAGATCATATAGGAAACTGACTACTATCAATCACTGATATGTCCTCAATATATTAAAGTTGCATTCTTTAATAATAATAATAATAATAATAATAATAATAATTTAGTGTTTGTTGTTGGTACTGCTGTTGCTGTTGCTACTGCTTGGTGTAAATCTTTTTCTGATCATTTGAAGGTTTTCTCAGTTTTTGTAGCTATCATTTTAATTTGGTGAAGTATTTATTTCAGAAAACAGGAAGGATATGCCCCCTCGACTGTGTTAAACTTGACCAATTAAAGACTGTTACAGAAAACAGGAAGGATATGCCCTGTTGACTGTGTTAAACCTGATTTCAGTTATTAGAGACTGTTCCAGAAAAACAGGAAGAATATGCCCCTTCGACTGTGTTAAACTTTAATTTAGTTATTAAAGACTGTTCCAGAAATACTACATCATAAGTTCAGACAGCAAATTATTTTTTTTTTTCATGGATTGCTGCGGTGGTACTTGACCATTTTATCCTCATAAACAGCAACATTTTCACAGATGTAAATTCCCTAAATGATTGTTGTATTTTTATTCACATTCTTTATAAAGCTGAATTCATTACATCTTGTTGATGTCCAAGACAATCACTGACTGCCAACACTGGTACATAAAGTACAGAATTTCCTGTACTTTTTACCCATCATGTACAGTTGAGGACATTAAACTATAAACCAACCATGACAGTTCAGAAGGTATATTTTTTAAACAAAACTCTCTCTAAATGTTTTTGCTTATGTTTTTCAGCAATAACTTTTTTTATTTGTAATCTGAAAGAAAAGTGCCAGGGACAAAGTTTGTTCAGGACAACTACCACAACTTCTCAAATAATCCTATCTAAATAGAACATAAACTTGCATCACTACTAATCATGTAACAATTTTGAACATTTATACATTTTCACAACAAAGAAAAAAACAAGTCCTTAACCATGCCAAACAACTCAGAATACAAGTTTGTCTCTACGTAAGGGTTCTGGACCATTACAATTGACATGCAGCTGAATATGGTTCATTTAAAACTGGTTTGACTCAAGCATTTGTTAGTTAATATCCTTTCTGTGAGGCATGAAACCAGACTCACATACACACAAGTACAGCGAACTTGATTTGTGCTTGTACAACACGTATCTTTTGGAGTTGCGTGAGTGAATTTTCAACCCTGCTTGCAGACTTGCACACCTTAACAAGACCCTATCAGTGTCACAGTCAACATTGACAAAAACATTGGTAAAATTGGGGCCCGATGCCATATTCAACAAACACCTAAACCTGAGCACACACACAACTCAAATTTTGATTCTTGGATTTTATCAAACTTGTTTTTTTTTCACTAAACTGCTCTCCATATTTAACAACAATATATCATCGGAATGAATCACAACTTTTAAACCTCTGATATGTAAATCTGTTCTCCACCACTGATAACAAAATTTGAGTTTGAGCATGCACTCAAGTTGAGGAGTTTGATGAATATGGAGATGGATTATCTACCTATGTATACAAATATACTAGCCAAATTTCATTTGTCAAGGTTGAGTGGCTTTTGTGCAATCTCGCTAACAAGTTGCTCAAGATAAAACAGAAGGATGGATTGATACGACCAAATCATAACAAGCATAAAATCTGCTGCAGTGCCGGGGACAAAAACTTAATTTTCTGGGCACTCACCAATCCAGGTGACTTGCAACATGCACTCGCCCAGGCTAATTTCACACTTGCCCAAAAAATGACGCAAAGAAAATACTGTAAAGTCTTCTTGTGATCTATGTATCATAAACAAGTCATTCCTTTGTCATTACTGATCAACCACAGCCAACCTACTTGCCATTTGGGAAGATATAACCTGGTTCCATTCTTTTTATATTCTTTAGCTCTTGCTTCTTTTTTCTGTGCAACCTTTGTTTTTGCAACAGGAGTTTTTGCCCCTGAAATATATCTCCACATATTTACAACAATGATTTGGTAAACAGGACATTTTCTCATCTCAAATTAATTATAGTGGGGTATCACTGATTGGTTGCTTTGTAGAATTAAACCAATCTCGTATACAATTACAATCAGTATTTGTAAATGACTGAAAGCAAAGATGAAGAGCAACAAATTACTCAATTGGTTCTATATTAACCAATCAGCAAAACTCTACTATAACCAACACGAGAACACAGTCTGTTTTCGAAGTAAAAAAAAAATAGTTTCAGCAAAACTGCATAAACATAAAGCACTAAAAGACACATTAGATACAACATAAGACTGCCTGAAGCACTTGCCAAACTGGGCAAGCACAATTCAAGTTCTACTCCCCTGAACGGCCTCAAACTCACCATGAAAAGCGGGCAAGTGTTAATTATGCACCGTTAATGGCTTGAAACTCTTGTAAGGTAATCTTCATATGCATACAAATATGCTAGCCAAATTTCATTTGACTACATTAAGTGGTGTGTGCAGCCTTAATAAGCTTCTTGGTACAGATGTACAGGACCAAATTAATGGAAAACAAACTTTTACATGCCTTGAATGAATATACTAAGTGAATTTAAATGAGGGTTTATGCTCTCTTCCATGTCTTAAAAGGTGACCAATGGAGGCAGAAGCTGCTGTTGCTCAGTGGTTAGCATGCCAGACTCTAGACTGAAGGAGAGTCGATTCGAATCCTACCATCAGATCAGCTCAGGTCGGCTACTTTGGTGGGTCTTTGAACAAGGCACTTTACTCCAATTGTCTTGGCACTCAATAAACTACTTGTATTGCTGTGCCATACAAAAACACTAAACCAAACTTTTATTCAAAATCTGCTGATTAATTTCAAACATTTGCACTGATAGTCTGAGCTATGAAAATCGGCATAATGGATATAATTGCGACATCACTAAGTTGCATCCAGTCTATCACCGACACATTGGTCTATTGATTCGCTGTTGACATAAAGTAATTTTGGAACTGTTAAAAAACAAGAGGCCCAAATCACTCACCGGACAGACAACTACCTAATAGCCAAGCAATCTGGATCAGTAGGATACTTTCTGTTGAAATTTCTCATGTGCTGTTGATTTCATGTAATGAAAACAAATGTTTCAAGGTTTCTCAAGTTTTTGTATCTTCACCCACATCTGACTGCACATAAGAATTATTTGTCTAATGATGACAACCCCTATGTCAGGATGCTTTGTGTCAAAGTTGGTCGAATTCTGTAAGGTTGTGTCAATGGGTTTTTTTTACTTTTAAGTAAGAGCAGCTATATTTGATGGTAGAACAGCATCTTTTGTATAAATCTGAAAGGTGTTCGAGCTAGGACACTCATGTTAGGCATTTATTGAGAAGTAGTTACTGAAGGTTTTTCCATTTTTAGTAACAGCAGCCATATTTTGATGCAAGATGGGTGTCATTTCTATACACATGAAAGGCCTTCATGCCAGGATGCTTTCTGTCAAGCTTGGTCAGATTCTATTCTGTGGTTTTGGAGAAGAAATGGTTTGAAGGCCTTTCTATTTTTAGTAATGGCCTCCACATTTGATGGCAGATTGGCAACATTGGTACAAATTTGAAAAGTCTTCATGTCAGTATGCTTTCTGTCAAATTTGATCAAAATTTGTTTGGCGGTTTTAGAGTTGTTTAACCCTTTACCTCATGGAGCCTGTTGTTTTGTAGGCAGTTGATATACATGTGCTGAATCCACACAGTGCAGTGTGCTATAAATAGAACACTTTGTAGCTCTACGAAAACAGCTATTCTTTATGTACACCAGATGCCGCACCACAGATGAAAACTCTTATGGCCAGGTGAGCAGAACAACATTAAACTATAAAGTAAATGAAATGAATTCAGATTATGAAGTCACATGAGGAACCAGTTATAATGATGTCAGATTTATGCGATCAACTATGAAAACACTCTGCTTTTCACAAAGGAAAGATTTTACGTTTAACAACATGATTTGTCACAAGCAGTTTGTTTTCCTTTTAGATGCCCATGCTGCAAGCAGTGGGGTATAAAAAAATGTACCTTTCAAGGCCAAAAGGATCAACTAAATGACTTTTAACATCGGTAAACGTACCTGTCTTTCAGCATGCTCAGCTTGCCAGCCTACAACATGACCTATTAAATTCTCGTTATAGTACTGACGCAATGAAGACAGAATGTCAGTTTTTTCCCGGTTCTGAAAGTCCGCTGCTTTGGACAATGTTTCAGGGTCAATATCTGCATCTCGTGAACTTGTATCACTTGGAGCAGGGCTACGGCTGAAAAGAGATTCACTCATTCTTAACATTTTTTTCCAAAATTAATGGTGCCTGCAATTTAAACTGTCTTTGAGTATCAGACATGTTGTAATTAAACTTTAGAACATTAATTTGAGCACAAAATTGTGTCCTAAACTTAAAAAAACAGAGGTCCACATGGGCCTGATATCACTTACCTGGGTTACATAAGCTCAACCAATCAGATGCATGGTCATGTCATTAATATGCATGAATTTCACTCATCATCATACTCAACCAAGATCTTGACAACATAGACGTACCAAGTTTGGTCAAAATCCTATCAAAAAGTGCTGACTTTCAATCAGATGCAAAATCACCTCATTAATATGCATGAATCGAGCTCAAAACAGGATCAGAACTAAGAACTAGTCTCTAGAGTTGCAACAAGCTCAGCCAATCATATGTAATATCACCTCGTTAAAGTGTGGATTTCATACATTATCGAACTCACCTAAGATTTTAATGGTATAAGCCCTAAGTCCATATTCCAAGTCTAATTGAAATCGGATGAAAAATATGGACTCCAGAGTGGTAACAAGAAATTGTTGATTGATGGATGACTGATGACACACAACAGACACAAGGCCATACCATAAGCTAACTTGGCCTTATGGCTAGGTGAGCTAAAATTTAAGATAAATATACATTCAAACTTTTCACTTTGAAAATCCTGTGATGAAAACAAAATACTGTTGAATAAAACAACGTAAATATTAATCTTGTGCATTTTAGTAATGTGGGAGACTGGTTCTACACAAGTGAATGTGTGCATTTTAGTAATGTGGGAGACTGGTTCTACACATGCTTGAATGTGTGCATTTGAGTTATATGGGAGACTGGTTCTACACATGTGTGAATATGTGCATATGCATGTTAGTCCAATAAATCTTCCCTCAAACAGCAGAATCATAACCAAATTCTTTCAAGTACCCCCCCCCCCCCTCTAAAAAAAATCAGTCAAATATTATCAGCGAGTCTCAGAAATACAGGCACTGGCAAAACTCACACTACCCTAGGTGATCCTGCTACCTGTATGCTGTAGGGGACTACCTATCTGCTTGGCTTGTGGGATAAAGAGTCAACAACCAAGATGTTCAAAACCAGTGATCAGACTCATATATATCTAGGTGGCAGGGGAGAGTTTCGTAAATTGGCCCGTCAAATTTCTTAATTTAATGATGTGATTTTTTGAGCTAATTAAAGATATGGATATATTTGTGAATTAGTTGTTTCGGGCTTGTGTTGTTCTTCAAATTGATGTGAGGCTTGTACACCTCCCATTGTCAGTTCACAGTATGTGGACAGTGAAATACCAATAGTCAGCTAGGAAGCAGAGCTAGCCAGCCATAGCAGTAAACATGTGGATTCAAGGCAAGAAGAATATCTCAAAAACAGCTTGGATGGCAACTATTTTGAACTGCATCAAGCTGTTTGGTACACAATGTTTTGTGGAAATATCACCTAGAAAAAGGGCTTGTGTTTGCACTGTGAGCATCAATTGGTGTCAAAAATTACCTTCAGACGTGAAAAATGCAGGTATAAATTTGGGGTTGGGGTGCATAAACTTAATTTGCTATGAACTGCTATTGACTTGTCAGGTCAAGTGAATAATATTTTTATGCTTTGTTTTAATATAGCTATCCAAAAATATGGACCTTTTTGACCTCACTAGTGTATTTTATTTTTTATGATTTTTTATATTAGGCTAGTGGATGCGACATTAAATTTGTGCATAAAACTGTCCCTTGCACCCTCTATATATTGCAAGTAAAATTACTTGCAGGTGTAGATTATCAACTTTTGAAATTGGCATTCAGGTGCAACTGTAAAAGGTTTTTTAAAAACTGTGCTAGCAAAGTTTCTGTCCAAAAAATTCAAGTGCAAAGAGTTCAAAAATGTGTATAACAAAAAAAAATGGAATAGCTGTAAATTTGAAAAAAAAAAATTAGGATATATATCATTATAAATAAAAATATGTTTACCTAGCTCTATTTGTCTACCTCAAGTGGTTTTTGCTTAACTGTGCTAAAAAAAAGTTTTTGTCAAAATTGTCCAAGTTGAATTTAAAATACAAAATTTAAAAATTGTTGCAATGTCCTGAAAATCTAATCCAGTCATCTACATATTAATATCAATATGCAATAATTCATCATCTCATGCAAATTTTAGCAATATTGTGCTTTTATTTAGTCAGATGTAGATAGGGGTACAATCTGCCGAGGGAATCAGAGAAACCTATAATCAGGTATCGGAACCTACTCAAAGTATCAAAATTGGTCTGGCTTGAATTTATATTTTTTTAAAACTATCTTGCTTACAAGACAGGGTGACAAACAGACAGAGGAAAGTGTGACAGACAAACGGTTGGACAGCATAAAACCAACATGTCTCCCTCCCTAAAGAGGACGACATAATCACTGGAGCATGACAGAACTTATTCATCTAATGTCAATAATGTCTGCCAAAATTTCAGGGTAATTCATCAAAAGCTGTGAAGTAGTTGCCCATACAAAAACTCTAATGTGCATAGTATATAGATTTTACACCAAAAAGGGACTCAGCACTAAAAAATTTGACAGATCAAAACAGTACCACATGTACATGTTCACCTGATGTAAATGATGCCAAGTTCCATGGCAGTTTATGAAAAACTGTGAGACTAGTTTAACACACAAGAATATATGGATCATAATTTATAACCAAAAGGGACATAAACCTGGCAGCAACAGTTGATCGAAGGGACTGATGCTCTACTGTCCGAAAAGAATTTCCAGGATTTCAAGACAAGACCATTTCTTCCTTTTAACTGCTGAGTGTTGAAACCATCTGATATTTTTCAGTGAAAGCAAGATTTACAAAATAGATGCTGTGGTGGCCATATTGTATGTCATATTCGTACAATTTTCATTTAGGACCAAGTAGACATCATCAGAAGTCTTTTGGTGAAAAACCCATATCAATATGACCATCCATTCAGGGGGAGTAGTGACAACAAGATTTTCAAGATGGCCATCGTGGCAGTCATACTGAATATATGATTATCACCATTTTCATTTATGGCCAACTAGAGATCATAATAAGTCTATTTGTGAAAATCCCATAGTAAAGACAACATTTTCAATATGGACACCTTAAGGGCCATATTGAGGGTCGGTTTGCATCATTTTTATTTAGGACCAACTAGACACTTCTGATGAAAACCCTATGTCAAAATGGCTTTCCATTTAAGAGGCATAGCAAAAACAAAAATGTCAAGATGGCCACCATAATGGCAATGTTCAACGTCAGATCGGCACCATTTTAATTTAGGGTGAACAAGACATCTTGAGAAGTCTTCTGGTGAAAACTCCATGATGATATGAGTTTTTTGTTTTTTTGGAGTACTGACTAGATTTTCAAGATGGCTGTCATGATAGCCATATTGGATATCAGATTGGCACCATTTCCATTTAGAACCAATCAGGCATCATAAGAAATCTTTTGGTGAAACCACAATGTTGATATGAAAAGCCATCTAGAAGAAGCAGCAATAACACGATTTTTGGAGGTTAGATCGGCACCTTTTTCATTTAGGACCAATTAAACAGCATAAGAAGTTTTTCAGTGAAAACCCCATGCTGATATCACCATTCATTCAAGAGCAGTGACAAGATTTTAAAGATGGCCACTGTGGTGGCCATAGTGGATGTTTGAGCAGCACCATTTTCATTTAGGAACCAATCAAACATCACAAGAAGTCTTTTATTTTAAAAAAAACCCATGTCAATATAACTTTTTATTCTGAAGGAGTAGCAACAAGATTTTCAAGATGGCTGCTATGGTGACCATACTGGATATCAGATCAGCATAATTTTCATTTAGGACCAACTTGCCATCATATGAAGTCTTTTACTGAAAACACCATGTTGATACGAGTATTCATTCAGAAGAAATATTGATAACAAGATTTTCAAGATGGCTGCTGTAATGGCCATATTTGAAGTCAGATTGGAACCATTTTCATTTAGGACCAACTAGACATCATCAAGAGTCTTTTGGTGAAAAACCCATTAGGGAGGAGTATTGATAACAAGATGCTCAAGATGGCTGCTGTATTGGCCATACTAGACTTCAGATCATCACAATTTATTTAGGACCAACCAGATAACATAAGGAGTCTTTTAACAAAAACCACATGTTGATATGACCATCCTTTCAGGAGGTGTAGCAATAAAAAGATTTTCAAGATGCCCATTGTGGCAGCCATACTGGATGTCTGAGCAGCACCATTTCATTTAGGACCAACTAGACCATGGGATGAATGTGTGTGTAAAGTTTTATGGCAATCCTCCAAATATTTAAGAGGAGTATCAAACTTGTGCTAAAGGATGGATGGATGATGGACAACAAACCATCCCATAAGCTCTTCTGACCTATGACCAATAGAGCTAAAAAAGCATCAGAGCATGATGAAAGAATGATATGCACACACTGACCTGGTATCAATATTGTCTGTCAAGCATCAGGGCAATTCATGAAAAGCTGTTGGACTAGCTGCACACAGAGAAATTATCATACATAGTACACCACTACCTCATTCTAGCATACCCTGATAACTTATGTGGAGGCAGATGTGATCTCTTTTTTTTTTCTTACAGAAAAGGCGAAAAACATACTACTAATTGCTTGACATTAAAATAACACGACCAAAACTGGTATAATGAGCATTTTATCATCAAAAATGCCAGCTAATGTGTAAACACATTTGGAATCATCATCATAAAATTCACAAATTTTAAATTGAAATCATACATTTTGTAATATTTTCTATAACAAAAATATTTTCTCAATAAATAACAATATACAATGAAATATAGACAAATGAAAATGGTAAATGCCCAATGGTGGCAACACTGTATGAAATAAATACCAATTCAAGAAATCTTGTTAAGTAAAATTAGTGTAAAATTATTTTGTAAATCTATGTGTTAATTGTGTTTCAATGTATTCATCATAAATGTGATATGCCATCGTCTATTCAAACATTAAAAGAGTCAAATGACTATTGTGGTGATGCAGAGATGCTGCCAGGATTTTATCTAAAGGGGAGAGCTCCCCCCCGTCACAAAAATAAGGAGGAAACGGCCATAGTTCAATATTAACCCAACACATAAATATCTGTCTCTTTCTTTCTTCCTGCTCCACTTTGTTAGAGCTCTATTGAAATCAAAATCCTCAAAAGATGTCTCCTCTAGGTGTATAAGCATTTATCTGTTGATCATTTCTGAGCTTAATTTGTTCCTTATGAATATTGTTCTGTGCTGAGAACCACCTTTCACATATGCGTAGCTAGCTAAGCCAGCTTGAACAAGTTGGAAAACTGTTCTTTATGGTTGGTATGTGCAATTTTCAACAGCTCTTAGGTATAGTCACTTGAATATCTCTGCTCCAAAATAATATTTTTCACTAACAAGAGCTCTGCTAAAGTTTCACTTTCTTTAATCAGTTCTTTGCTGATTACTATGCCAGATTTCTTATCTGTTCCACAATGTTGTATTAGGATTTCAATTCCATCAATGCCATAGTCAGCTTGTTCAGACAGAGGTATTTTGATAAAAAAATAAATATCCTTACTTTTTAATTTCTTTTTAGATTCTTATTTATTCAATTTATCTTAACCCTTAGTGTGCTATACAGTTTTGTAGCATAAGATCCCTCAAAGCAGAATTGTTCGAGAAAAGAAATGAAAATTGGACTCAACTTTTAATTTGTATATTAAAATTAGGCTTGGTATTCTGCCTTCTCGACATTTAATTTATAAATACCACTTAATAAGGGGTTGACAGGCATGCTGTCAGTTTTTATCCATCCACCATGTAAAATTCAACATCATTTTCAGGTTCAAAATTACTCACTGGTATTTCCAGTAACACTTTCTGGGCTCCAATAATCTCATATACTTCAAAAACTTTAAAAATCATTGTCATCACAGCTATTATCAGCCAGTATTTGCCAAACGAAATCATCATCTGAAGATGAACCATGTTGGGAGTCAGTGATTTGGGGTTGTTTAGGAGCCCTTACTTTAAACATGCATTTGTAAAACTTCCTTCATGATGCAAGGTTCAACTTCAACAATGCTTGTTCCAGGGCCCAGTGTACCAATCAAATTTAGTTTAACAACCGTTCAGGTCAAGCTGAAGTACTCAGATGTGTAAACAGTTGCCTACCAGAGAAAAAAAGACAGATAATGAGACAAGCGCTACGAGACCTCTACTGGCGGTGCAACTTGTGCAGCAACAAGCACTTTAAGGGTTAACAGTTAAATAAAAATTGTATACTGCGCAGAGTACATTTTTCTATGCGCGACTTTAAACCAATTTGCGGGAGTTCTCATGCATCACTTATTTCCAGTGCACAAATTCGTAAAAATTTTGCGCTATTTGTACACCCTGGCAGCATCTCTGGTGATACCTGTGAGCACTTCCATTAGAAACTAATTTAATGCTAACTTGGTTCCCTAACTGGCTTTCCATTTTACCACTGTTGAGAACTTGATGGTCCTTCAACATGATGAAACAAGCTAATTAAGAGATTAGTTGTCTCTAGCTGATTACAATACATGATAGGTGCCAAATGCACAGTAGGAGGTGTAGATTGTCCTGATTTCTTGTTAACATCACATACCACAGACAACTCCTAAATGTTTGCCTTTGGCTAATCTGTGGATTGTTCTTTGAACTTTGCAGTGATACATTTGAAAATAATTTGTAAATTCTAATAAAACGTACATGAGCGCATGTTGACCATATGGCAGTAATATCTACCAAGTTTCAACTTAGCTCATGGAAATATGTGGGAGTAGTTGCACACAAAAGAATGTTGGTGCATATACAAGTATGAGATGGAGACAAGCCTAATACTAGATGTCCATGTCATAGTCATGGCAGGTGCATAAAAATGCAACAAATGGATGATCTAATATGCTAACACACACACAAAAAGGCATAAATGCACTACAATGTTCTGGATGGAATAACTATACACTGTATGAAAATACAATCACATATCCCAAGGAGCTATGTTTAGTCCCTTTATTTACCTGTGTATGGTGACAATCTTTTGACCCATATAATGATGCTAATATTTATTACAAAATGAAAGGTACAAAAGTCTACTAAGCATACATACTTTCCCCCACTACGGGACCTAGGACTCACATCCCCTCCTGCTTCTTCCTCCTGCATTTGGGATGCCCTAATCTGGGCCTGTCCCAGTCGCCCATACACAGTCTGGGCCTGACCAAGAGGAGGTAATCCCGAGTTGGGACCCTGGGACACAGGGATCACAATGGGTGGGTGTGTTGAAGTAACGATGGGCGTAGTGGTGTTTGCTGAGCACATTGTAAGAAGAGGATGAGAGTTTGACATGTTTTGACCAGATGGATACGGGGATCTCTGCATGTGAGATGGTAATGGAGATGTCATCACTGTTGTTGACGGTGTGGCAGGTGCTGGCTGTTGGACCATCTGCCCTGCTGTTGGAGGAAAAAAACAAAAGCATACTTTTATCAAGATAATATCTGAAATCCAGTGATCAAAAACACAGCCGATAACTGTTACGAGTTGCATGTGAGTCATCAAAATTACAATGAAGAGAATGCAGATCAGCTTTAAATTAGAAAGTGTAGCCACCATAGTTACCTGATGCAATTCATGTACACTGTTGTAATGTCAACTGTACCCAAACATAACAATTTCATGTGCTGCTTGAATACATTTTGTATTTTGTATTTTTTTTAAATGTATTTGGTTTATGATTTATGTAATAAATAATAACCAATGTATGAATAACTATATTATATGGTTGGCGACATACAAACACTTGGCACAGCTCACGAGAAGGTCTTTCAACCCTCATGCTCAACGTCTTTCCTTGTGCTCTGGCCAATATTTGCACACAGCAAACCATACATTATCAATACAATTATCAAAAGTAGGGTGAATAACAAATTGTATGCCAGCCCCCTAATTTAGTAGTCCTTTATGTAGGCACTAGAAGGGTATGGTTGACACTGGAGATTATTAACCAATGGGTCTCAAGGACCTCGACCTTTGGTTAACCCTTTACTGCATAATGATACTTTTTGACATTAGCCCCTTTACTGTGCAGTGATGCCATTCATAACAAACCTGATTAAGATTGCCCATATTATCAAAATAAAGTCTTTACACTCCTATCACTTATACGCCTGATAAAATTAATAAAGAAAGTAAATATGAAGTAAATCATTAGTTTAATCACAAGATCAAAGCAACTGCACAGTTCAATCTATACTTATCTGTTCAATTTAACAGTGTGTCAGCCATCTGTAAATGTGCTCTGCATCCTGCAGTTGTGAAGTGAAGTCATTCAAAAATTTTTATATTACAGATTAAAGATTTTTGATAATACAGACTGAAATATGCTATTCTTTAAACCCGTTCATTTAACTGTCATCAAGGTTTCACCAAAAACAGAAAGTTTAGACCAAGCTTTGAACTTGGGAATGGGTCTATGCACCAACAAGAGTCCCTCTAAGGGACTGACACTCCACTGTCTGAAAAGAACTTCCAGGAATTCAAAATAAGACCATTTCTTCTTTTTAACTGCTGAGTGCTGAAACCATCTCTGATAATCTTAAGCAACAAGATTTTCAAATTAGCCACTGTGGCAGCCGTATTTGATGTAAGATTGGCATTATTTTCATTTAGAACAAACTAGACACAATTAGAAGGTTTCTGGTGAAAACCCCATGTTGATACGACAATCCATTCAAGAGAATTTGTGACAAGATAGAACATGTTCATTGTGGCAGCCATATCCAAGATCAAATCTGCACCATTTTCATTCAGGACCAATTAGATATATATAATTTATCTTTCAGTGAAAACTCCATGTCAACATGGTTTTCCATTCAGAAGGAGTAACAATAACAAGATTTTCAAGATGGATGCCATAGTGAGCATACTGGATGTCAAATCGGTACTATTTTCATTAGTACAACAAGACGTCTTAAGAAGTCTTCAGGTGAAAACCCCATGCCAATATGACCTTCCATTCAGGAGTAGCAATAACAAGATTTTCAAGATGGCCACCATGGTGGCCATTTTAGACATCAGATCAGCAGCATTTTCATTTAGGACCTAGCAGACAATATAAAAAGTCTTAAGTGAAAAACCTCATGTTGACATGATCACACATTCAGAAGGAGTAGCAATAACAAGATACTCAAGATGGCAGCTGTGGCATCCATATCTAAAGTCTGTGCAGAACCATTTTTATTTAGGCTCAACTAGACATCATAATAACTCTTCTTGTGAAAACCCCATGTCGATACGACTTTCCATTCAAAAGTAAAAGCGATACGATTTTCAAAATGGCTGCGATGATGGTCATACTGGATGTACTGGCAGCAGCATTTTCATTTAGGACCAACTAGACATCATAAAAAATCTTCTGGTGAACATTCCATGTTGATATGACTTTCTGTTCAGGAGGAGTAGTGATAGGACTTTCAAGATGGCTGCCATGGCAGCCATATTGGATGTCAGATTGGCACCATTTTCATTTCAGACCAACTAGACATCATAAGAAGACTCTTAGTGAAAACCCCATGTTGATATGACCATCTATTCAGGAGAAGTAGCGATAACAAGATTTTCAAGACGGCTGGTGTGCTGACCATATTGTATGTCTGAGCAGCACATTTTTTATTTCGGACCAACTAGACCTTGTGATTAATGTGTGTATGTAAAGTTTCATTGCAATCCTCCAAATAGTTTAGGAGGAGTAGCAATAACAAACATGTGTTTATGGATGGACAGACAGATGGACAACAGACAACAGGTCATCCCATAAACTCTGTCCTATGACTAATAGAGCTGAAAATACATTTGTTCACTGCTCGAATTTAAATCCATCATTTCAGCAAAACAGATATGACCAAGAACCACTAATTTCTCAAAAAATGGATTTTCGATATTGCAAAAACATTAAGTTGCTAATTTTAATACCAAGCAGTACAAAGAACAATACAAATGAAGTCCGTGACTATTCATCCATTGTTATAAACATGGAAAAAAACATTATAATCATAGCATGGAAAATTCTGCTCAACTCCATTCATTAATCATGCATGTTGATAGCCATAAAAGTGAGAATTTGTCTTCAGAGAAACACGTTTCAAAACATTTAAAATATTTATTTAATGCCATGTATCATTTTTAAATCATAATTTAAAATTTGTTGAATTTCACAAGAAAGTTGATGTACAAAAGGCTAAAGTCCCTTAAAGAGTGGACCAAGCACCAACATTTCAAAAACCACTTGTTAAAGCCATTACACATAGATTGCAGATCAATACTGATTTCATGCTTGTTTGAATTTATTTTACCACAGCTTTTCAAAGATCTGCTAAAGTTTTTGTTTTAATCAGTAGCCATTATCAATTAAAGTAATTTTCGTCTCTTTGTCACAGGTGCTAAAAGGCACATAATAACAAGGTAACCATTTAACTCATTCAGCCCCCGCACCATTATCAGTATCACTGCTGCTATGCCCCAGCAGCACTAAGCTGTGTCTAGCTGCTTGTGCCCAAGAGAGTTTTTACCTATTTAGAACATTTTCTAAACATTATGCACATGTATTCATTCTTACAGTAATTTCTGTTCTTATACCCAATAAAAATCCATGAAATTTTCACCAATTGTTCCAAATAAATTTGTCTACACAGTCTTGTATTTTTTGTGCTATTTGTCCACTAAAATCATCGATTTGGACAGGCCGAAGATGATCGTTCCAGTTTGCTAGATCCACAAGAACTGTATCATCGTCACTATCAGCATCCTCTTCTTCTGATGATTCAATCTCAGAAACTATTATGTCCAAGTCTAACTCTCGTAAAATATCCAACTGCCGAACATATCTTTCCTCTGGTTGCTCAATATTTTCTAGATCAAACCCCGAGAAACTCCTCGTTTTCTCTCACCATCATCAAATATCACTCTTAAGTACGCCATTGTTTACGATTTTTCATGAATGAAACACGCGTAGTAAAACTGCCCTCAATTAGTAATCTTGGCTTATGAATAGTTCAAATTTACACAAAGGAAAGTAAAATCATTTCTGATTGGTTTATTATCATCAGATTCTTGGAAAAAAACCATTTGTAACCAATCACAGACGTTACAAACACACAATCACCACAACTGTAGACGGAATCGGCCATTGAATGCAGTAAACAAACCACGACTATAGGTGGGATTGGATATTGAATGCAGAAAACGGATCACGCCTATATGAGGGATCGGGGCCGAATGAGTGAAAAAGTTTTAGATAAATAAAATATGTTATCCACTCAATATTTGGCTTCATTGTATAAATTGTAGGTGATTATTTCAAGATATCATTATTATGCCCTATTTATCCAAGCTTTACTTAACAGATTTTCCAATAATTTTTACCCAAGTAAGCCTGTCTCCTCTGAAATAAAAGAATTTTTAAAATATTTTCTTTAACTAATTTTTTTTTTTTTTTTAAAAAGACATCCAATTATGTGCTTTTTTGAGGGTTCATTCTTTTCAATGATGGGATAAGTTAACAAAAATGGAGATATGTATTTAGCAAGGTCCGACAGTAAAATTCAACGCAAACGCAAGTTGTGGGTGGGAGTGGTGGTGAAGGTTACTATTGATAATTTTTAGCACTGGGTTCCCAGTAAGAACTACAAAATAATAAGCAAAGATTTATTACAAATACCCTTTGTTAACTTTACATATCCAAGGGGGAACTGGGGAAGATCAGGTTTATTATTTTCTCTTGAACTTATCGAGAACACAGATCGCAGACATCATGTTGTGTGGAAACCCTGCAAGAAGTATTTTGTCTTATGGAAATTCAACCTTCTCCATGTTACTTTGTTAACTATCAGTGTTGTGCAACCTTTGATCCACCAAATTATATCCCATTTGATTTATTCATTCTTTATTTTATTATTTTTTTGCCAATTCGTAAAAAAAAAACTAAAACAATTCTGAATATAAAAATGGATATATTTCATTGTTTTTATTTTCTGCATTCCCTCAGATATATTCAAGGAGTTTTTGGCAAAATTAAAGGAGGTTTTCAACAAATTCAGGAACTTTTCAAGAATACATGTAAAACCATTTTTGGAGATTTCAAGGCAATGCTTCAAATTTAAGGATTTTCATGGTCATTTGAACCAGGTTGAAAAATAAAGCAAGAACCTACCTAAAGTGCTCTGGTGGGCAGCAATCTGCCGTGATAATACATCCTGAAGCTTCTGAAGAGTCTGAAGAGCTGTGGAGAGAAATCATATAGTGATCCTCACTATTTGTGTTCATTTAAGAAATGGAAAAAGTGGGGTCCAATGGCCCCTACCAGGTCAAAAAAAGTAGGGTCATTTAGAAGCAGGAGTCCCTCAAAGAAACTGACACTCTACTGGCCAAAAAGAATTTCCAGGAATTCAAGATAAGACCACTTGTTCCAGTTAACTGTTGAGTGCAGAAACCATCTCTGATATTCTTCATCAATAAGCAGATTTTCAAATTAGCTGCTGTGGTGAACATATTAAATGTCAGATTGGTACCATTTTCATTTAGGTCCAACAGGACATCATAAGTCATTTGGTGGAAACTGCATATCAATATAACTTTCTGTTTTGGAGGAGTAGCAATGACAAGATTTTCAATATGGCTGCCATGGTGGCCATATTGGGTACCAGATTGGTATCATTTCCATTTGGGACAAACTTGACATCATCGCAAGTCTTTTGATGAAAGCACAATATCAATATGACCAGCCATCAAGGAGACATAGCAATAACAAGATTTTCAAGATGGATTGTAGTGGCTATATTGGAAGTCAGATCGGCCCGATTTTCATACAGAACCAACTCGACATTATAAGAAGTCTTTCAGTGAAAACCCATTCAGGAGAAGCATTGATAACAAGATTGTCAAGATGGCCATTGTGGTGGCCATACTGGATGTCTGAGCAGCACCATTTTAATTAAGGACTAACCAGGCATCATTAAGAACTTGTTTAGTAAAAGTCCCATGTCGATATGACCATCCATTCAGAAGGAGTAGCGAAAAAAACATTTTCAAGCTGGCCGCTGTGGCGGCCATATTGGATATCTAAGCAGCACCATTTTCAATGAGGACCATCTAGACCATGGAATGTGTGTGTAAAGTTTTATGGCAATCCTCCAAGTAGTTTAGGAGAAGTAGTAATAACAAACTTATGCTAATGGATGGACAGGCAATGGACAACAGACCATCCCACAAGCTCTTTTAGTCTATGACCAGCAGAGCTAAAAAAATAGAAGTCTCAAAATATCCTCACTCGTTGCTTGTTTATTCAAGAAATTCAAACATGTATCATTATTACAGGCAGTCATGTTGTGGATTTATTAATTTCTGCAAAAAATATTCAATTTTCCAGCATTATATGCTTTGAATCAGTAATTGTGGAGTCCGACTACAGCATGGTTTTCTACAATTTCCTTGTCTGTTGATGAGGAAAATGTAACAAACCATGCTTTACAAAGTACAGTACACGCATCGTTGATTATGGACTGCCAACTCGGTCCAGTGGATTTGGACAGAGGGGCAAGGGATTAAGTGCTCACTACGAGTAGTGGATTTCCACTCAGTCTGGTGGATTTTCCCAAGTCTGGTGGAAATCCACTTAATCTAGTGGATTTTCATCACATATTTTATTGCAGTCGTAGTGGGTTTTATCCTCGCTGATTCTATTGTATTCGCTCTGCAAGTCAACACACTAAACAAACAGATGGGAGAAACACCTGATGTCATAAACCTGACCATGGCAGGTGTCAATTTGTTACCTTTATCTCTACAAACTATACGGTGGTAACATTTCTTGTGGTATTTAACAGTGTCCTAGCAAGGGATAGATAAAGTCGAACATGCGTAATGTAGCAAAAAAATATGATGTTTTAAATTTCTTGGATATCTTCCCACCTGTGTCCACAACAGCGTACATCAGAAAAATTGCCTAGCTACAATGTACATCCCTGTTGATTGAGTACATGTACCTATTAGCATATACAGATGCGGAAATTTACCCACTGTTCGGCATCAAGCAGCAACTTCGATGTTCTTTCTCAATAAATGGCATTTCATAAAAGTTCTTCGTGAACTGGTTATTAAACAGTCCGAGTTTTCCTTTCATTTCCATACTATTTCCAAGACCCACTTTCAAGAAATTATTAAAAGCAGTAATACAATAAAACTTGAAGAGAGATTACAAACAAATGCCATAACATTTATACCGTACATGTACGATCAAGAACACTGGAACATTATGACATGTATGTCATAATTCTTTCCAAAGTTTTTTCTACAAGAATATGTTGCATCATATTTTAAAATAAAAAATAAACCCAAGCTATGCTATGAAAATGTTCTTTTGTACCCCTTAAACTTCAAAAATAATATTGTTTATGTGAGAGAATGACCATTTTTTAAATGCATGGAATTGTGTTGCACTCCATCAGTGGCCATTCATGTCATGAACAAAGTGATTTCACTGAAAAAAAGTTTCTTTCTGTCCTCACTTTTTTTGAGAATCTAAATCACCAGGCACTGGCCGAGGAGTTACATCCCTAATTTGTGGTCAGCCGCTATGCCTGTGACTGTAGCTTAATGCCTCGAGTCAACAGCAGTCAATCAAGACAGTTCCTACCAGCTACTTGTTCAATGACGTGTTTTGATGTTTCAAAATGCACATTAACTGTTGAATGAAAAAATGTCCCAAAACTACAGAACTTAAAACTAAAAAAATGTTAGCTTGTGAAAAACAAATTTGGACTGAAAAATGCATTTGATGTCAAGTTCTCATATTATCATATAAATTTGGTTTCTAGCATTATATGAAAAACTAAATATAATTATTTTTAATTTTCCCAGTTAGAGACTGACTGTTTAACTTAAATTTAGAAAAAAGTGTAATGGCCTTGTTTCATGTCTAAACTTAGTACTTTTTCTCTAAAAATCAGAACAAGTGTATTTGTTTCAAGCTATATCCCATCCCCTTCATCTCTTTCTCTCAGCCCCCTTAGCATAATAAGCAAATAGAGTAGAAGTCTTAAATGACTTAAATTAGGACAGTTCCTAGCAGCTACTGGTCACGTCGTGCTTAGATGTTTCAAAATAAATGCTTACTGTTGAATACAAATGTTTCTTCTTGTCACAAAACCAAACACTATAAAACTAAAAAGATATTAGTTTGTGGAAAATGAATTTAGACAGAGAAACGCATAGTTGTTAAGTTCTGATATTATCACAAAAAGTGGTTTCTAGCGATAAGCAAACCATATATAATATTTTTATTTGCCCAATTAGGGACCAAGCATTTAAATGTAACAACAAGTTGTAATGCCTTGACTCACATCTAAAATTGTTCATATTTTACTTTCTAAAAATCGCAACAAGTTTATTTTGGATAGTGCTGTTTATGTGTCATTGTGTGGAAACATGTTAGGCAAACAATTTAAAAGTGACAGAAGGAATCAAAATAACAGAATGAAACCCACTAATGCTTAAATGTGATTTCTTTTACCTTCTGTTCCTTTAAAAGCTTAATCTTTCTCATTAAAATTACTATCATTAAACTTGTTACAATTTATGAAGCATCTAAATTTTCACATGATTCTTTGCTCAGAAATGTATATATCATGTCTCAGAATACACGTATGTGAATGCGTTTTAGTGGGCGAGTCTTGGAATAATTTTACAAGTCTGCTCTGCATCAAGCAGTAACTTCTATGTTCTTTCTCAATAAATGATATTTCATAAAAGTGCTTCTTGTACTGGTCATTAATTTGTCACAGTTTCCTTTTATTAGGCGAGTCTTTGAATAATTTTACATGTACTGCTCTGCATCAAGCAGTAACTTCGATGATGTTTCTCAATAAATAATATTTCATAAAAGTGATTGTTATACTGGTTATTAATTTGTCATAGTTTCCCTTTAATGTCCATACTATTTCCAAAACCTCCTTTAAAGAAATTATTGAAAGCAGTATACAAATACCTGTAGACTTAGAGACTGACTGATTATTTGAGAGTATGCTAATTTTTAAATGCACAGAATTCGTCTACACGCTATTAAAGGCTGCCCTCTATAAGTGGCTGTTCATGCCATAAACAAAGTGATTTTTATGAAAAAGGTTTCTTTCTTCGTCACTTTTTTGTGAATCTATCTTCAAGCACCAGCCGAAGTGACATTTTTACTTTGAAGTCAGCCGCTACGCTTGTTAACAAGGCCAGTCAGGAAGGTGTTGTGCTTCATGTTATTATTTAGCACCAATGTTTCAAAAGAAACATTAACTTCAGAATGAAAATGTTTTTTATTGTTTATGGAAGAAGAAATATTTGGACTTGTAATATGGAAATATGGATTGAGAAACACAACAAGGTTAAAGTTGTGATATTTTCGTGTAAAACTGGTTTCTAGTGGTATATACACGTAAAACAAACCATATAAACAATTTATTCTCTCCAGTAATCTTTCAACGCAGCACATATAAGTCTATCGCAGCAGCACAAAGCTATGACTTGTTTACTAAAGCTATATTACACTACAGGCTTTCTTTTTTTTAAATGCATTTTTCTTTGTAATAAAATGTGTTTATTATATTATGCACCATAGCATTCGATCGACGTTACCTGTAGCTTTTATTGCTAACTCGGAAACAAACACTGATATTTAGAGAGTATGCATTTTTGAAATGTGCTGCAGTTATCTTCATTTTGGCATTCGTCTACTGACAAGATTTAGAAATAAAATGTTGATTCCACTCTTTATTCAGAACAAGTAAATATGTAAATCGCTGCTTAGCAATTCATTTTGTATTTAACAAGAATGTATATAATTAATTGGGTTATTAACCTGCTATTATTGTACTTTTCTTATTTTCTTATTATATATTGTCATAATCTGATCATAATAAACATTTAAGAACTTAAATGACAGGATACGATTCCGGTCGTAATGTTCACTACATTCCGTCAACCACTTCATAGAAGCATGCATTTAGCCGTGTAATACATCATCATTTTACGTGTCCTCTTTTGACGGAAGGAAATAAAGGCAGAAGATACATAAATGCAGTCACAGAATAAGTTTAAAAGACCCCAAAACTGGTAAAAATTTGATTTAAAAATAGTTTTAACTTGTGGAGATCAAAATGGCAGTCAGTACTGAAGAGGCAAGTGATGGCAGTTGTGTGTTTGCTGAATTAGATGAAAATAAAGACATTTTCGTGTGGAAAACTGATATTTTAGTCAGTGGGGATCATTATCTCTACTTCATCAAAATGAACAGAGTTGATGATAACTGGTTATTTGAAAATTTGATTTAAAACATGAAATTTTACTGCATTCCAAGAAATGGACCAAAATAAACCCAACAAAACTGATATTTTTACATTAGAATTTAATATGGAATAAAAATACTGAAACAAAATGAACCGCTTTGTCGACTTTCCAGTAAGGATCTGTTATGCTTCCTCTCCAATTCTCATGCACGTAAATTTAATAAGACTGAAATAATCTTTGACATTCTTGACGGATTTTTATTATTTTGTCATCATCTTAAACGGCGTAAACTTCCTCACATTTCATACTTACATATAAGAGGTACAATTAATTTTGGAGATAGAAATATTGCATTGAAAGCAAGTTATAAAAAAAAAAGGTAAAGTGTGTTTTTAGTTTACTTAACTTTCAACTGAATTTTTTACATCTGAAAATTTTCAATGAAAAAATGTAGGACTTGTAAAGCCAGATTGACCAATGTCACTGCATTCTCTCATGCTGATACACCACTGATTGAAAAAAGTTCCAGTTCTACACAACCGCCTGGCTGATTGGGCTTCAGAATGAAAAGGGTCAATAGCAATCAATGCAATTAGAGACAGATTTTATAACCTTGGCAAACACGTGGCTTAGCAATTTTGGCGATATACAAGGCATTATTGATATATATTATGTCTTCAGCTTATTCCAGATATGATTTTGGTTCTTTGTAAGAAAATCTGAAAATGTGAAGGAAGTTTGGAGGTCCTCATCCTGCGGGGTCTCAAGGAGCAATGTTCCAAATAAGGGGGTCCAGGAGACTGAAGGCCCCTTGCCAAAAATGCATTTTAGACTCTGAGAGCATGCAAAATTGCTCCTGGTCGCCCTTATTATCAATGTTATGCAAAGTTGTTACTTCATTCCAACAAAAAAATCTTATCCAACTTTAAACAATACTCGAAAAATTTCACAATGTTCATTTTCACATCGACTTGTTAACCAATGCTGTTAGTGCTGAAGTTGTTACATGTGCATGTCAGCATTGACACAATAATTCAGTCACAATAATTTGTTAATTTTTGCAGCTCATGCTATACCACACTTTTCTCTTTTCATAACAAATCTGTAAAAACACAAATACATAAACCATATACAAATATTCACATAAATTCACTTGTCTCTTCAACCTCTGGACACAACCTGTTGATACTGATGTGCTAGTTTTGCTCTTTTTGCAGCCTTGGCAAAGATTTGCTTTCCTTTTAGTAACCACTGATTTTTGGGTTCGATGTTCAATTTTTTCTTTTTCTTCTCAACAAGAGTTTTTTGTTTCCATTCTAGCTCCTCCTTGTATTGTAGGCATGCAGTTCGCATATTTTGACAGGGTTACATCTGCCCTCTCGTATAAGAAATCTTTCTTAAAATACTGTATTGCACTTTTTCCTGATGCCTTCAGACCATATTTGATATTCTGTACGAAGTTGGAGGCTTTAATGTTTATCCTGCCTGATATGGAATCAATAATATCATTCACGAAATTGAAGGATGGCTCAATTTGTGGGCCATGAAAACAACTCAGTACAGACATGACCTTCTTTGATAGACAAGGGTATCTGGCAAGAATATCATCACTTCCCCACCAGTGATCTATATCTTGTCCCCTTAAATTCTGGAAAGGAATCAGTTTGGAATCTTCTAACTTCCAAATCATACTCATACTGATCCAACTCCTTCTCATTTAAAGCTATAGATGCTACAGTTGTCCTTATCATAAAAAAACCCTGCTTTCTCTGCGAAAAATATACAATATAGAATACATACCCCAAGGCTGCAATTTGTGCTTCTAAGTTTCAATCTGTCTGTATGCAGCTTCTTTTAGAGATGCTGCTCCAAACTCTTCCAGCCATGATTGAAGTAGCTTACATTTTTCTGGCAAAGATCAAAAAATTCTAGTCCTCGGGTGTATAGTTTTTGTTACAAATTGACCAGTTTCGTTCCCATCGACTCTGCGTTCTAGTCATTCCGATTTCCGCACATTTTTCGAACCTTTATCCAAAACTTTTTGTGTCCACGTCTCTATCTATAATTTGAGACGTCATGTTTTGCAGTTTTGCAAGCATGCTTCTTTCTTTCCATTTCCATCAATTTCCGTTATGCGATGATATATTGAACTAGAAACTTTTGACCAATCAGAATGCTCTTTGCAACAATCGTCTGTTAAATAATATTCAAAACGAATGCGATTACAAGGTTCGTTGCATAATGGGACTGGATAGACCGTTATTTTAAAACCAGATAGGAGATGATACTAAAAAACGGACCATATTAAGGAAAATCAGATTCAGGTTAGGAGAAAAGCGGAATTCCACTTTAAAATGGAAAAAAATCATCACTGTTATTCGTAATACAGTACAAGTTAAACAAAGAAAAAAAGTATGAACAAGAAAAATTTCACTTAGCTAAAACCATACTGACGTACCAAACTGCAGATACCCATTTCACACATAAGTGTGCATAATAGTAGGCATTTCAGTTGAATTGCAATAGATAATGATGATATGATGGATGTCCAAGAGAAATTAACTGCTACTGCAATATGAAAAAAAGAACATTCCCCCCCCCCATCTACACACACTAACTGACCCCACCCTTTATTCTATGCAGTGTACATGTATATATTCAGCCAGTTAACCGTCGATTATTACTGCTTTTAATTCAACTAGTCCAAAGTTTGTTCATGTGACATTAAGCCTAGTTTTTGTTCCCAAAGATTCAGTGCTGTTTGGGCAATTATGGACATAATTTCAGTAATTTCACATTGTTGGCCTAATTGCTAAACCCTGTATACATATGCATTTGGTTCATGTTCTTTGGCAACAAAATGTTTTACTTGTATTCACGTCAACTTCTTTAAAAGGATAATTGGGCCAAAATGTAACAAATTAATAGCTAAACTGATAAACAATCTTCGCTTGACATTCGGGAATAGTTTTGCAGTATTTGTCATGTGGATTGAAAGAATGTACTGTACCAAATAAATTTCATCTGCATCAACTAAAAATAATACATACAAGTTTATCTCCTACTGAAAGTATTTAATTGATTACACTTTTTTATCACTTTCACCTGTCCAATTGGTAATATTACAATTGTAAGATGGCCAAAGCAGCAATCCTAAGTATATATTTTAAGCTGTTGGTTACTGAATGCAGCATCACATGATTCGCAGAGTCTACATATAACAATATAGAAATACGGTAAAAGTACACGTGTCTAGTTCCTGAGAAAATGTGTCACATGGACATGTATATTTGGATAGCGCTGTGTATATTTCATTGTGTGGGAACATGTTAAGCAAACAATTTAAAACTGACTGGGGGAATAAAAAAAAAGAAATTACAGCATTTCTCGCATTTTATTTAAAAATAATGGAATAAAACCCACTAATACTCAGGTGTGATTTCTTTTTCCTTTTGTTTATTTAAAAGCATAAACTCTCTCTCTCTCATTAAAACTACTCGGAAATTTATCTTTCATCTCTTTCAATACATGTGAATGCGTTTTAATGGACATGTCTTTGAATATTAAACGGCACTGTATGCGGTAGGTCAGCCGACAGGTAAGTTCCACGAGATATAGTGGACATCCACTATTACATAATTATATTGCTGCAACTCACTAATTGGGGCAATAAAACTTAGTCCATCCGGTACAAGCCATGATGTAGTCAATCCATGATGAACACTATGTCCAGTCTGTGATGGAAAGAGTGTGAAAGGATTAAGATCCAGCATGGGAATGTGGATTTTCTGTAATCCATGATGCGTGTACTGTATATAATGCTGGAAAAGTGAATATTTATTGCTGAAATTAAAAAATCCATTCCCTGAGTACATGTAATCATTACCAGCCTCCCCTGTTGCAAGCTTGCAATACTGGGATTTGAATTCATATCTGAGTAACCATTCTCCACTCAAATTTATTTTGACCAGTTGAGTCTACATTTTTCCTCTCTGCACACTAACTTGGACATAAATGCTGCACTGTTATTTTATCTTCTCTTCTTAACATATTCTATAAATTATCCACCGTGTGCTCTCGATTGGCACCCAAGTTAATCAAAATCAGTAAGATATTTTTGTCAGCCAATGAAATTGATTGTCTTATGAGTCTTTGGCAATAAGTGCACTCGTTTCAATAAGCTTGGAATGCGCTCGATTCAGTCCAAAGACAACAGTTATGATCTTATTTTCTGGCACTTTTTTATGCACTTTATGGGCACCATGGAGGGAACTTTCGTGTGCCAAAGATGAAAAATAATGGTCATTGGTGTATGGCATAGAACAATCCCTGACTATTACGCTTATCAAGGAAGCCACATAAGTATATCATGATACAGTAAAGGTCACTTATAGCTGAGTATATTATACGGCACAAAATAATTCAGCCAGTAAAATGGGATCCATGATCACACCCGTGTTATAATGATGTGCTTGATAATGAGGGATTAGCGTATATGAAAACTGTGCTGTAATATACCTTCCCTGTACCTGACTTTCAACTAGAAACCAATTTTCTGAGTGAAGTCTGTTTCTTCAATACTTATCTGATCATAATGCGTTAGAAGAACAACCACTAGTTCACAAATCCAGTTCTCCCAAGTGAAACAACTTTTGGCTTGTTTGAACAATGAAAGTGTTAAAAATGTAGTCTGCTTGCTAAGACGGAAGACAAGAGTGGCTTCCCCTTAGAGACTGGTGACAAATCCTATAAGTTGTTAGTTACTACAGGAACAAAAGTGCACACCTTTCCAAAGATGTAATGGTGGCCAGATTGGATGTCAAATTTGCACCATTTTCATTTAAGACCAACTAGACATCATAAGAACTCTTTCAAGTAAAAATCCCATGTTGATATAAACATGCATTCAGGAGAAGTAGTGATAACAAGATTTTCAAAACTGCCACAGTGGCAGCAATACTGGATGTCCAAGCAGCACAATTTTCATTTAGGACCAACAACACCAAGGAATTAATGTGCGTGTAAAGTTTCATGGCAATCTTCCAAATAGTTTAGGGGTAGCCGAAATCTTGTGCTAATGGATGGATGGATGATGCACAATGGAAAGTAGAGCTAAAAATGGGAAATAACCCGAAAATTTGAACAAAAAGAAAAAACAAACAACAGCACCCGTAATAACACAAATAAAATTCAACCAGAGTATGCAGTGCAAAATACAGCCCAAACGTACCGATCCTGTATGCAACTTACCAGGTCATAAAGAACGAAGTTCACAAACTATCAACTGAAAATCACAAATAAGGTTACCAGTCCTATGCTAGGAACTTAAAACACAATATTACACCACATTTATTGATGTAGAGGTCGAAATAAACAAGCTCTTCAAGGTTTCAAAGAGGGAATGAGGGATGATGTTGATCATACTGCAGTGAAAGCTTAAACTGGTAAACAACCGAAAATTGATAGGGTTCTTCCTTACCACAATTTGCAAGCCTCCCACAAAGTTTGGTAACTGTATATGGTGGTTCTTCCTTACACCAAGTGCAAGCCACGCGCAAAGTTTGGCAATTGTAGATGGTGGATAATTAGAGTTATTGTGCAGAAATGAAATTGGTAACAGATGGACAGACTGATGGTCAGACAGATGGACGACATCATAGCATAATACTCTTTGCCTTATGGTGGGTATATAAAATCTATAATCAAAACCTTAACAGAATTGACTGTCACTTTGACCCCATGATCAAAGGGGCAAGCACATGTCACATATGTATTGTCTTAGCTTCACGAGGATTCAACCCATATATGAAGAAAATCCATGAAGGGGTTGATGAAATGTAAGCAAATGAAAAATACTTGAACCAAAACCTGAACACAAATTTTCTGTGACTGTGACCTTTACCCCAAGAGCGCATGTAAAAGAGCGAGTTGTCTTAGGTTCATAATGGTGCAACCAATGTATTAGGGGTGAAACAATACACCTGTGCCGCGTATCGATACGATTCCCAATACACAGCCTACGATATGATACATTATCAATACACATATCAACTTGATGGTCTTGTCATCTTTAGAAGGTCTGTCAGTGGTAGGGTTGTTCTGTTTTATATGTGTTGACATATTGGTTATATTTTCTAGTATGCAGATTACAGAAGACATTAAGCGTCTGTTCACACAACATTTTCATCCTTGACAAGATGAAAAAAAAGTACATCCAAACAGACTACATATTAGTGTTAGTGAGTTGAGGCTATTCCATTTGATCGGATCCAGGACTCATCTTGGTAACCACACCCTTTGTTTTGCTCTGCATGAATGCTTTTAAAACATTATTATCAATTTCATGTCTTCACTTAAATTTGAAAGACATGACGGTGTTATCTTAAAAATAGAAGAAATAGTGCAATTTCCACCTGCAAGGAAAATCTTATCTTGAGCAAGTCCATGTGTGGGAGTAGAGATGACTAACAACCAAAATCTATCACATTGTACTTCCTGCAGATGTAAAACAACTGCCATGGCCACAGGCACTCGTTTCTGTTCATGAAAAGAAACACTATTGACAATGCCCACTCTTTCTATACAAAATTAAAAAGTTAACACAAGGTGACAAACATGCACGGTTTGAAATCTGCATCCTCGCTGATTTTGTGCTCATTTTATTTATCCTGTTGGCACGTTTAGTCATTGATTACCTATATCAACGTAAAAGGAAATATTCCAAATTTGTTCTCCATGTACGACTTTAGTAATTTACAGATCATTTAATAACCATTTTGAACGAAGTTTTTCTGTTGCTTTGTGTCTACCTGGATCGAGTTTGGATGCCAATATTTCCGGTGTGTCACGCAGTGAATAAGTTGCAGTCAATTCTGATTGGTGGTTATTGTTTACCATGGACTGCAACAAACTATAACCACCAATAAGAATTTAATATAACATATTTCACTGAGTGACCTACCAGAAGTGGAGCCTTTAAATTCAATGCATATAGACCAGATACGAAGCAACAGAGAAACTTCACATAAAAGTGGTTATTAAATGACCAGTACAGTACTTCAATCATACATGGGGAACAAATTAGGAAAGTCTCCTTTACGTTGATATATATTATCAGTGGCTGAACATGATGATGGGATAAAATAATAAGCATGTAATCGGTGAAGGGGGAGGCACATTTCAAACCACGTAACCTTGCGTTAATTTGCAGAAGGTGAGTGGGTGTTTTCAATTTTTTTTTTTTTTTTTTTTTTTTTTTTTGTTTTTTACTGACAAAGATTAGTGCCCATGCCTGCAAAGGCCATCTCAGATAAATTCTCAGTTTAAAGAATAAAAAGGCAAACGACTAATCATTATTCATGACTGCTGAAGGTTAAAGTAACTTCTATAGGTTAAGTATCGTTTTGTATTGATTCTTCACCTCTTGTATCGATACATGTATCGATATGGCAAAAGTATCGATGCATCGATATATCGATGAATCGTTTCACCCCTACAATGTATGAAGAAAATTGATCAACAGGTTTAGGAAATATAAGCAAATGAAAAAACTTGAACCAAAACCCCTCATTAGAAAAGCAAGCGAGAATGATTCATACCAAGTATCATAAACCTGTCAAGGGGTTTAGGAAATATATGCAAAAAAAAAACTTTAACCAAAACCATAGTTTTATGGAATTATTAAATACAGAAAACCTGCCTTATCAGAAACAGAGACATAAAGTACACCTGCATATATCTTCACTTCCTTTAGAGATTCAACCTCTATATAATGGACAAAAATTTAATGTTTCTTGATTTTTTTTTTTTCTTCTAAGTTTTATTCTATAGCTGTTGAGATTATTCATATTATGGGAGAGAGCTGATTTACCCTTCTGAGTAAGCTCCTGATTATTCTGCCCTCCACTCAGCTGTGTGATCAGTCGGGGAATACTTGAGATGTTGAGATTGGATGTTGAGGAGGGCGTGTTCCCCGCTGCAGTCGAAATCGTGTTTGGGTTTACTGTAGCAACTGGTGTGCTCCCTGCCTGTAACTGAGGTGTGTCCGCACAGCTGGAAGGCCGAGAGCTCGAGGGAGTACTGCTAGGTGAGATATCCATATCCTCATTGGCATCTGAAATGTCCATGAGAATAAAGACCTTTACAAACTGATTTCAAGATACTGAATGTACGGTAGAGCTTTGAAACCTTGAAAACACTGCTGGTTCAAATTCTTTGCTTTAAACTTTTAATGGTTCCAAATTTTCAGAGTCCACAGACAGACAAATACTTTAGACACAAATTAAAGGACTAACTGATGTTTGAGTTGCCAGACAACTCAAGTACAGTTTTACTGTACTTTCTGCTTTGAACTTTTACTGTGCCTGCAGGGCTCAACATTAAACCACTTCAAACAGGATACAACTCCAGCTGTACATTACCATTTCATATGGGATACGATTCTGGTTGTATGTTCACTACATTCTGTCTACCACTTTGCAGAAGTGTGGATTTAACCGTGTAATACGTCATCATTTTATGTGTACTCTTTTGAAAAGGAAATAAGGTAGTAGGTACACAAATGCTATATCATGCAGTGACAGCAGGAGTTTAAAATTTTTTTTTTTTAAATTTGATTTAAAAATTGAGTTTTAATGTGTGGAGATCAAAATGGCGGTCAGTACTGAAGAGGCAAGTGATGACAGTGATGTGCTTGCTGAATTAGTTGAAAATATAGACAATTTCATGTGGAAAATTGACATTTTTGGCAGTGGGAATCATTTTCTTTACTTTATCAAAATGAAGAGAGTTAATGATTCCTGGTTATTTGAAAATTATATTTCAGACACGAGTTTTAACTTGCGGAGATCAACATGGTAGACAAGCACTGAAGCGGCAAATTATGGCAGTGATCTGGATGCTGATTTTGATGAAAATATAGGCATTTTGTGGGGAAAATTGATGTTTGAGGCAGAGCAGATCGTGATCTTGACTTCAACAAAATAAACTGAGATGAAGATAACTGGTTATTTGAAAATTTGATTTCAAAACTGAATTTCAACATGTGGAGATCAAAATGGCAGACAGTACTGAAATGGCAAGTGATGGCAGTGACGTGAATGCAGACTTTGATGAAAATATAGATAATTTTGTGGGGGAAATGTATATTTTAGGTAGTGGGGATCATGATTTTGACTATATCAAAATGAACCAAGTGGATGAAACTAGTTAATTGGTATTTTTGACTCAGATATTGACAACGATGAAGGCTTTAATGGTTTTCAAGCTAACCTTGCATTTTGAAAACTTCACTCCTCATAAAGTTTGCCCATATACCGATGTTGGATGAGTGCATAATATTATGAAATTTTACTGCATTCCTGGAAATGGACCAAAACAAACTCAACAGAACTCTGATTTGTTCACATTAGAGTTTATTATGGAGTAAAAATACTGAAACAAAATAAACAGCTTTGTTGACTTTCCAGTAAGAATCTGTTCTGCTTCCTCTCCAATTGAAATAAGCTTAGACGTTCTTGATGGATTTTTATTATTTTGTCACCATCTTAAATGACATGGAATTCCCCACATTTCATACACTTACATATAGGAGGTAAAATGAATATTGCAGATAGAAAAATTGCATTGAAAGTTTAAAAAAAAATGTAAAGCATGTTTATAGTTTACTTAACTTTCCTTTCAATTAATTTTTTACATCTGAAAATTTTCAATGACAAAATATGAGCTTAAAGAAAATTGTATGCTTTTTAAAATGGTATATACTGTAACTTTGAAAAATTATTTGAAAAACTTGTCTTGTAAATCCAGATTGACCAAAGTCACTGCATTCTCTCATGCTGGTATACCACTTACTGAAAAAAGTTCCAGTTCTACACAACTGCCTGTCTGATTGGGCTTCGCATGAAAAGGGTCAACAGTTGCCCAATTGCATGAGGCAAGTGAAACTAAGGTCAGGGCAAGTAAAACCCAAATGGGCTTGTCCAACAAGGCACGTCATTTTTTAAATGATTCTGTAGAAAATAATAAGACAAATATGTTTGAAAAAACTTCACCTCAAATGATGCTATACAGTCAATTTGTATTTCATGCCATTTTACCCTTTTACATTTCATAATAATTATAAGACTTTTGCTGAAATATTCTATTCTCTAAATTTAAAACAAGGACTACTCAAAATATAAATCCAAACTTCTGTATGTCACCCATCTCTATCTGTTCCAATCTGATATAAACTTGCATTAGACATCCAATATAATAAGCAATGAATATATTTACAACAACTATACTATATAAATTAGTTATATCAATTAAAATTTCTAATCCAAACTAGCAGATTTTCCTGCATTAGTGTGAACAAGCTTAGTTATTTTCTGTCTATCAAATCTCAATGTTACCCCACTTTTTGACATAATGCAGAAAGGCCAACCCCGATTAATGTGTGTGTAAAGTTTCATGGCAATCCTGCAAGTAGTTTAAAAGGATTGGTGCAAGATTTTCAAGCAGGCTGCCAAGGCAGCCATATTGGATGTCTGCATGGAACCATTTTTATTTAGGACCAACTAGACATCATAAGAAGTCTTCTGGTGAAAACCACACGTCAATATGACTTCCCATTCAGGAGGAAAAGCTACAACATGATTTACAAGATGGCTGCCATGGTGGCAATACTGGACATCAAATCGGCACCAATTTCAATTAGGACCAACCAGACATTATAAGAAGTATATTAGTGAAACCCCCATATTGATATGACCATTCATTCAGGAGAAGTGGCGACAAGATTTTCAAGATGGCCACTGTAGCAGACACACCAGATGTCCAAGCATAACCATTTTTATTTAGGATCAACTGGACATCATAAGTCCTTTGGTGAAAACCCCACGACAATAAGACTTTATGTTCAGGAGAAGTAGCGTTAACAAGATTCTCAAGATGGCTGCCCAAATATTAACTATGACAATGTTCTCACCATGATAGTAGCAATCAATGTTGCCGATGCTGCTGACTTTCCTAACAGAAGTTCATTTCATTTGGTTCTGATGGTGGATTGCACAAAGAAAGGGAAGCATCACAAGATAATTTCCAATGGATAGTAGCACTTTAATTTATTCTAATTTGGGCAAATTTACAAAAAAAAATCGCCAGCATGTTTGCAAAACATCTCTTGTGAAGATGTATATTTGCATATTGGGAGTGGTTATTATTTATCGCTATGTTAAATATGAAATCCTTAAAATAAAGCAGTATATGTATAACCAGTCTAGCCAAACCCCCCATCAGTCTCTGTCAGTCAAACACTTCTCTACATAATGCAAATAATGTGTACAGAGCTGAAATCACACCCAGAATGTTAATTTTTAAATATCCCAAATGAAGATTACTAAATCTCGCTTTCCAAATCCTTTCCCTCATATATTTATATGCGTAACAAGTGTTACTAGATTGGAACCACAATTTTTCCCTTTTGCTTACCAGAAGTCATCTTAGTCATACAAAAGCTTGGCATTGTTTTTAAGTGCATGCAATCATAATAAATCAGGGTGCAAACTGGACCATAATATTTGAGCAAAATTACCTCTCTCCAGGCCAAATATGGCAAAGTTGGCAAAAATAGGGAGAAGTGGGTGTAGCAAGTTCAAAACAGTCACTTTAAACTAATGTTTTTGCATATTTTCATGTCCAATTATTAAAATACTGATGAAATATTATCAAAACTTTTTTAAACAAAATATTAAAACTTTTCTTATTTTGCTTCACTACGGTTGTTATATAACATAAAAAGGCAACCTTGAAGATAGGTAACAAACAAAAATCGGCAACAACAGCTTCCATAGTACAAGGCCACTTTTCATATGCCTATTAGGGCTGTCAAAAACCACGGAAAACTTCACCCGGGTACCCGTTGCGCCGTTTAACGGGTAACCGGGTACTCGTTAGAACATGAAAGACATGTACAACCCTAGTTACCTCACTGTCAAATTTTTACAAACCTTGATTGTTGTAGGGTCACAAAACGAACGGACTATTTACATCATTTTGCACATTGTTTACCACACTTTATCCACTATTTCGCATTTTACCAATTCGCACTTTCGCATTTTCACATTCGCACTTTACCCACACCCAATGGGAGATGGCTGATAGTCTGTCGACGAAGATAATTTGTTTTCCTGTTCTACTTCAAATTGTCTATTATAAATTGTGCTATAATATTTTGTTTGATTTGTCAATAATAATTTATTAATATTACAATGTCGTTTCACTTATTAATAAACTTCCAACAACTTCCACAGCGTGTTTTGTTATTTATTACTCACGGCGATTGGCGGTGAAAGTCAACTTCCGGTTGAGAACTTGAATACTAAAGGAGGTTTACACTTAAGTAAGTAAGCAAAACAGTACAATATTAATATTTTAAACGATAAAATAACGTTTTTTGAATGTTTTTATGAACTAAAAACTAAAAAATTGAATGAACTAAGAAAGAATTTATCAAAGCTAAATAATACCAGTCTGTCCTAGTGTACAAGTACATAATCATTGTTCCCAGCACAATTTCCAGTTTCTGCTAAAAAAAACCAACATATCGACCGTATCTGGTGACAGCGATGCACGTTTCCTGTTTGCAACGTGTCCTGCCGTCGAAAAAGCACTTTCGGATGGAACTGACGTTGCAGGAACACAGAGATATTTTCGCGCAAGGGCAGCCAGCCTGGGATATCGTGATGTATTATCTCGCCAATACTGAAGAATGTCACCATTAACGTGAAGTGGCGTCTCCGACAGATATGTTGCCAATTCGTCTACCAATGCAGCGTTGTCATCTGCGGCACACAGAGAAGCTAGATCATCAAAAATGTTATTTTCTGCGACATTTTCCATTCTCGGTCATTTTGGTTCCGGTTCATCCGTTTTGTCAGTGATTATGGCAACAGTGGTTAGCGGCACAGGTAGTGGATCCGTGATTACTTCTGCCATCAACTCCAGTCTGACAGCAGCGTACGTCTCCTGTCGTGGTGCTTCCTCCAAAAATTTCAGAAGTTTATAACGCGGATCGACGACTGCAGCCTTAGCTGCATTGAGCACACTGTATCCGGTAGGATAATAGCGGGTTTGAAGTTCTTTGGTGAAGGCTTTCCGACATTCTTTAATTGCAGCATCATCATCTGGTTTCAAATCGGAAATGTTTTTCATTATTATATACAAGTGCGCATACACAGACGAGATGGACGGGTACTTTTGTCCAGATGACATGACGGTAACTTGCTTGAAAGGCTTTAGTATAGGTATGAGAGCTTCAGCCAATGACCAGTTTTCGTCCGTCATTTCAAAAGTAGAAGCGATGCTGCGGACTGTTACCTGTGGGTCAGACAGAACTGCACCGATCGCCCACCGTAATTTCACGAGGCGTTCCAACATATCCCGAGTCGAATTCCACCTTGTGGAACAATCTATGATAACTTCCGAAACTGCAGCGGTGTCATTATTTTGTAGTGCTTTCTGTTTTTCACGCAAAGCCTGAGCTGCAACTGTACTGCGTTTAAAATGTGCAGCTATTCTCCTGGCAGCACCAAGCATTCTGGCTATGGCTTTCACTTTTAAACCAGCGCTAATTGCCAATTGCAACGTATGAGCAAAGCAAAGTTGATCTGGCCAGTCATCCAGCAAGTCCATGGCTGCATTCATATTTGATCTGTTGTCATGGACTGTTGCAGCTATTTTATTCACCAGAATGTTCCACTCATTGGCACAATCACTCAGACGAACACTGATGTTTTGCCCAGTGTGTCGTTCTGGAGTCTCTCTGTCTGCAAAATGACTGATTCCAGTTCCCACACAGGATTTATCCAGTGAGCAGTCACGCACATATAGGCAATGTTCTGCAACGATGTCCACAAATCCGTTGTAAATGCTACATAATAAGCCTTTTCCAATTCCACCAACATTTTCTGAACGCCTTCATCATACCGTTTCTTTATCAACGCAGTTGTCGTTGTTCTTGATTTGATTTCGTAGTCTGGCTCTAGAAAATTAATTAGGCTTTTAAAACCATCTCCTTCCACAATACTTATCGGCCGCCCATCTTGTGCAATGAAGGCCGCAATTCTCCGATCAATTTCTAAGGCCCTGGCTTTTGATAATTTTGGTTTCCCGACCATGAGTGAAGCAATGCACGGAGTACTACTTGTGCTGCCGTTATTATCGACGTCGATGCGGTGTGTTCCAACGAGATGGTTCCGCAGAGTACTTGTGTTTCCACCTTTTGCAGAAAGCACCAGTTCACAAAATTTGCGACAAGCACTATTCTCGTTTAGTCGTTCAGCATGCGCCCACACTTTAGAAACTTTGCCCATTACTCTTTGTTAAATATTTATTTAAATAGAAAATAATATCACTCCCTATAATAACTGTGTTTTGTTAGACACACATGCAGCGCTTCTAAAATGGCAATAGCAAACAGGGCTACAGCGACTGCGTGGTAACGTGGTATCACTGGTACATACCAGTGACACCACGTGAACACGCAGTTGCTGAAGTGATATGTTAACACGAGCAGCCATTTAGTAGTGGGCCGCTGATGCATAACGGGTGGTCCTACTCCTAAATATAGACTGGAGCTGCAACTCAGACCAGCGTACTGCTGATGATATATGATATTTTGATAGTGTTGTAGACAAATTATTTTTGTGAACGGGTACTCGTCATTAATTTTCAATGCCCTGGTTTTTCACTACGGTCGGGTACCCGGTTACCCGGGTACCCGTTGACAGCCCTAATGCCTATATGATGAAACATTGGATAAAATGATTCATTTTATTATTGATGGACCTGCATATGTCTGCGAAGTCCTAATCTGCTTCAGAATGGGCTACAAAAATTAAATGTAATTTGTTTTTTCAAAGGATCATGAGTGAATTTTCAGCGGGAATTCCATAGATTGTAATGTAATTTCTGGTACAGTGTACATGTATTTACGATCATCAAACTAACGCCAATAATTGACTACAGCAGATAAGACTTCCATTTCTTTCTATCGATTTTCCTTCTGAAGGGAAAATTTACACTAAAGTCAACGTCTTACTTTGGTTAATAATGCATTGCACTGAAACAAAATGAGGTGGGGGTATTTTGGACATGTCTTGAATCAATGCAGAGTGAACTTAGCTTTTGGGCCTGTTTAAGTGAAATGACCGACTCTAAGGTGACTATTTCACCTGAATCACCCCCTAGTGTGGGCCCTGCAAGTATTTGGATTCTCCAACATATGTGCATTCTCAAAAAGCTTTTCATACCTACAGATATTCCTCCCATAATATGAAGAATTGTTTTGACTAGCTGTTTGGATAGTTTACATTGATAATGGTTGATACACACATTTTGCTCTTTGGTTCAACACATGGCCTTTGATTTGTCTGCCAAGGTATGCTTGGAGTCACGTGGTCTAGTGTAAAATGCTAAATGACTTTCTCAACTACTTCACTTCTAATGAACCAAATCATTCTATTTCATGCTTTTTTAAAACTGAAAATGGAATATAGTTTTAAATAATGTTTAATATTCAAGTTTGTTCACTTGTGTCTGCTTGGTAAAAATGCAAAGATTCCTATCCTTTAAAATACAGAAATTTAATACAATGTGAAACAAACTAATGGTGACAAATGATCACAAGGCACCTTTATTCTAATAACACCTGTAAGTAACAAACAGAATTATTATAATGCAGCCTAAATTTATATTATGTTAAATGAATAAAAAGATACATTTGTTTCATAGTATGGACTTGTTATAAAAAAAGCTAATTTTGATTTATAATATTAATTTTTTAATCTACTATAAAGGAACATCTGAAAATAAATTGTAACAAAAATTATGAGGGATGAGGGTTAAGAGATTAGAAACCATAAGCCTATGTGTTAAAAAAAAACCCAAATACTTGTTTCATGATGAAAAATTGCCAATTTTACGGATGGGGGCCTCAAAATGTTATTGTTGGAATCATCCCTGGTTTATACATACATACACACAATTCAATCTAGAGCATGCTATTGGCACATCTGAAAAGTTATAGGCCCCATTCACAATTTATAATGTGTCCATACAGCATATAAAAAACAGAAACAGCACTTTCCAGACAATGTTTATATATGCGGTTTAGTTAAAGCCACTTGTAATAAAATATAAATACAATTAAGTACCGGGGGCCCCCGGGTGGCCGAGTGGTCTAAGGCGCTCGCCTTTACCGATCACTGCCATCTCACCTCTGTCCGCATGGGTTCGAGTCTTGGGCTCGGCCAATGTGGTTATGTGAGAAAGCTTGCCAGTAGCCTCCCGTGGGTCGGTGGTTCTTCCCGGGATTTTCCTGGGTTCTTCCTCCACCAGATATACTGGCCGCCATATATAGCCTATCATGTGCTGAAAAATGGTGTTAAACCAATAAAAACAAAACAAAACAAACAATTAAGTACCACAGTGATAGAGAACAGATTGGTGCTGATACAGAGAAGACTGGTGCTGATATCGTCTTCTTTTCTTTCAATTAGTCTGTAAGGCAAACATTATGCAACCAGGTAGTTATGATGTCAATGTGAGTGGAAATATGCTTTGTACATTTCTTTCGATTAAAAGGTGTTAAAATTGGACAAAGTAATACCACTTGCCACCAGTAACTCATTTTCATCTGATTCTTGCCAACACTAGTGTAGTTTTGTAACTCAGGTAGTATATATCAAAATCTGTACAAATGTTGCTGTTTCAAATCAACCTATTTATGAAATGAATGCTATGCCCTTTATCAATGAAGATTGTTTTACACAGACAAATGATAGAGACATTTATTTGTTCAATAAGCTATATCCATGTCATTTAAAAATTGTGACCCTTTCTAAATTTCACACGGCCATTTTTTCAAAACACTGATGCACTGGCTTATCGAAGTGAAATCCTAGATTGAACCCTACCTGTGCATGCAAAGAATTTTAGTCTATCACAAGATAGCAATTAATCCTTGAATGTTTTTGTCAAATAATACTCCAGGTATGTTTTGATTTATTCAGTAAATATTTGTTTCACCTGAGAATTGTCTGCATATTTGCTCTCACTTCATACTATGTCTTATTTTTATTAATCTACCTCACCTATATATATATATATATATATATATATATATATATATATATATATATATATATATATATATATATATATATATATATATATATCAAGAAAACAATTACATCCTTTAACCCTTTAAGCCTCAGATACACATCTGGTATCACTGCCTGATTTACTCTGATACACATTTGATATCACTGCCGATTTACTTGGATACACATCTGGTATCATTATTTACCATCACTGATGCAAGTTAAGAAAAAGGTCAACTTGGGTATTCCCTTGTCTATTTTTAGAAGCTGTGATGAAACACGTCACATGCTCAGTTTTAACATGAATAGATTAGGAGGCTTTTGGCCTAAACTTTAAAAATAATAATAAAATCTACGTACTTTCATCAATACTCTATTTGATCACTACAATTAACAAGCTTTTCTTGGGCCCATGTATTTATCTCTTAATGTCAGTTTGCCATAAAAATTCACTGTTAAATATCATTTTTTTAGGATAGTATTTCCTAGAAATTCTGTTTCATGTTGGCCCCCTACCCCCCATCACCAATTTCACACATTTTGCTGCCTAGTCAAAACAACTTTGCCAAAAGCACTGCCACTGCATAATTTGACAGAAGAATAAGAAAAATAAATAGTAGAAGGAAAATATAAATATTGATAGATATACTTTGATTTTCTTTATGGCCCAGCAACACATGAATGTTATATCATGTCAATGTAAGCAAAGTGCCTTGCCCAGTGACACACCACCTCAGCCAACCCAGCCTAATCCATTGATACATGTCATCAAGATACAGGTAATAACAGCGATGGACAAATAGTAACCAACCCCACCTGTGAACATGTGTTGCGGTATAACTAGCAAGAAGACCAAAAATATGTATGCAGCATTGAAAGCAATGTCAAATTAACTGCATCACTGAAAAATGAAGACTATGCCGCTCAAACTTTCCTATAGTTATTGACAATTAAATTACAAGGAGTGTATTATCAAAATATTATTCCAGTGGTAAAACTAATAAATATACAAAGAAGGGGGATTAATAAGTAAGAAAAGCATGGGTAAGATGCTACCATTTTGCTGATTTTTAGTGATTCAGTCAATGCTCATCAGCTTGCATGCTTATTACCTCTGCGATGTACAAACTTTCCGAGTGGCTAGCATCATGAGATTTCCTCTATTTGTCACATTGGTGACTTCCAATATTTGTGACACTTTACAAGGTTGGTCAAATAATTCCATTTTATGTAATTTAGTTTATGACACTTGTATTTTGTAAGCACATTACTTGATGCTGAAATATACATGTAGATTTCCAAGCAGTTATCATTATTGATGGATTATAATAACATCATACCTCAAAACAATCCCAACATTAAGAATCCAGATTATTGGGAAAAGATTACAAACATAAATATCCTTACAAAGAATAAGTGTATTTTGCAATGGTAATACACCATTCAACAATATTTTATACAATAATAGGATCTATCTTTTTAAATCTAAAGAAGGCATTTGACTTTGTTGACCATAACATCCTTAGTGCAAAACTTGTTTTTTTACAATTTCTGTGCAAAAACCATTTCCTGGATACAATCTTATCTTGATGACAGAACTCGGCAAGTGCAACTAAACAGTACTCTATCAAGTCCTGGTTGTATAAAATATGGTGTACCTCAGGTCTCAATCCTAGGATCTATCTTATTTCAGGGCCCATCTCTTATTCTCTTATACATGTACATTAATGACCTGCCATTGTATACAGAAAAAAAAGCTTCATAATCTGATTACTCAGCCACACATCATTTCTCTGGTATAACATTTTCAGTCCCCAGTGGACTGGTTCCCACTAGTTTCTGTACTGTGGAGATAGAACACACAAATATCTTGATTTTTTTGTCTAAAAAAAATAAAAGTAATAATGATAATAATCTTGTATTTTCCAAAAGCGCTAGATTTCAGCTATAAAACGGAATGTGCTGTAAACGGCCTTTAACCCTTTAGCTACTACAGCTGTTGTGCAGTTTCACTACTGCAGAGTGCTATCATATCAGTTACTGAGACTACTGAGGCTGGTTGCTAGGCTGAATACTAGAGCATCATCATGGCTGACCACAGAAACTGACAATAAAAACATGGTTACATTTATATTCATTATTTCATTAGTTTTTGCTGGATTTCAGTGAAATAAAAAACAGCTTACCTTGTATAGTGTCTGTTATTCATATATTTCCACTTTATATACTCCTACATCTCATCATACAAGAAATCCCAGTCATGTAAGCTGTTTTGAATCCCACAAAATAAATCCAATATTTACATATGTACATATAAAAACATGAATGAAATCCACACTCTAATTACAAAGTTGAGAGTGGTATCTCTCAAAACAGTCATTATCCACACATAAATGTACTTGGCATTGTTTACATCCTAGAAAAACTTCATGTCTCCTCCCTTCCCTTACACACATCTTGCATCTCCCACGTTTCGGGAACCGTCCTGGCCAGTGCCTTAAACCTTCAGTATCAACATTGGACAGAGCTTTTCTTTTCTACTTCCCTGAAAGCCAGCAACCATCTGTTTGGCCAAGTTCATTCTAAATTCAAGCTGTGTTCTTTTTTTTTTCTTTTCCGGACTTGGTTTTGACCTGGTGATTTGGTGACTCTTTCATACAGATCAGGGCATTACATATCGCTGTATCAATGAGAAACCAAAAAAGGTATTTCCACCATTTCTTTGCTTTACGGCAAGAACTGTACTGCATTCTGTTTTGGTCTGCAATATCCACCCCCCTTTTGTTTTTCGAATACTCAACTGCAACTTTTGGGCAAGTTACTTCTTTTCGTTGGCCGGTTTTTTCTCTTCAAGTTACGCTGGATAGCTGTGTGGGATGCATGTTATTAAATAAAATATGGACAATTTTCTTGTCTTTCCAGGCAACACAGACCAGAGTCTCTTTCTGCATGATTTTCATATCCCCCTGGCTTTTTAAACCACTGGGTTTTTTTTAAAGGTTCTAGCATTCCTTTCCTATTTCCTCGGACTGTACCACAACAGAAGAGTCCATCCTGACGTAAATCTTCAAATAACTGGGATTTGAAAAGAAATTGTCCATATATATATGGTGGTTTTTGTTAATTATTTTTCTGGTAAGGTCTTTCACCACTCTTGATCCTAATCCTTCTTCTGTCACTCTCCCTCTCTGTCCATTGGTCTTTCCAACATACACCTGAAATTCATGGACGTAGCCAGTTTGGGGATGGGCTCTTTCCCAGACTTTAATGCCAAATTTTGTGGGTTTGGCTGGCAGGTATTGCTTAAATGACAGTCTTCCTTTATAAACAATCATGCCTTCATCAATTGACTGGTTTTTGGGAGGGTCATAATTTTCCAGGCATTTATGCAAGACTGTGTCATAGAAAGGTCTTATATGGAAAATCTTGTCATGTCCTGGTTGGCCTCTGGGTGGGTTGACTCTCGTGTCGTTGGCATGGAAATATTTCCCTATTTTTTCATATCTTTCTCTTGTCATGATTTCCAAAATATACAGATGTCATCTAGGCAATGGAATATTTGGGTATCTGCATAATACTCATGACGATGTATATTCCAAGATATGCCCACATCTCCGTGATGCTGGTTTCATACCATTTCAGGTCTTGCTTTTGGTCCACCATTTTCTTGGCATAATCGTTTGTTTCTTTCACAAGCTTTTCCACCAGACATTCTGGGAAAAACTTGAGAAAAAAATCTTTTTCATTGCTTAGTGGTTCAAGCTCGATTGTGAACCAACATGAGAATCAAAATCATTAATCTCGAACACGGCGAGGTCATCACTCCATTGTGCAAGTGGGACTATGTCCTCCTCATCATCCGATTCAAAATCACTTACATCTGGTGTTGAAACGGGACTAACATCAATATCTGATCCATTTTCTAAGAATGATCCATTTAACTCTTCGATATCGCTTGCATGGAACCCTTCAAAGTCGCTCATATCTGAATCGGAATCCATCTTTGTTTATCTCAACTATACGTGTTTCGTAAAGTGCAGGAAAGCCCTTCCTGTGTGTCTAAATTTAACCTCTCAGCTTTCAAACTTGTATCAAAATGTTGAGTAAACAGTCCTCTCATTGGTTATGATAATCAAAAAAATGTAAAATTCTGTACTTTAACCAATCAACGTTCAGTTAACATAGCGGTCACGTCCACATAGATGCGACACTGGGTTTCGAGTACTGATGAACTATACGCACATAAGCGACACTGGGGTAGTAAACGAGGCTTATCGACACTGCATATATGCGTCAGTGGGGTTCAGGAGCTATTTACAGGTGACGCTTAGATGCAGCAGTCGTAGCTAAAGGGTTAAAACAGTATTTTTGTTCTAACACCAGTAGAATCACGTTGTGTTGATGGGCAATCAAACATGCTGATATTTGATCAAAAGTTAATTCGATCAAGTTATACATGATATTCCCTCTTTCTCTAACTATCATAAACATCAAAGATAACCTCAAAACAATCTAACCTTAATTCAGTTATGCACATCTAAGCGTGACATCAGTGACCTGTTAACTCTGCCCAGTTCATATTGATTTTGCATATGTGCGATATTATTTGCCGATAAGGTGTAAACAGTAGGCTAGCAAATGTTGGCAACTGGCGCATAGTCAATTTGTTGTGGACAGTGCATGCTCAATAGGAAATTATGCCAGAGGCGAATCAAGGGTAATTAAGACATAATTAAAAATACACAGGTTGGAATTTCCATGCGTCAGAAATGGGTCAAATTTAAATTCCAAGCATAAAAACCAGAGGGTATGTGACTATTGAGAACCCTGTCTAATAGGCAGGCTTACTTTCAAGGCCAGCTAAATTTCAAATTTATAGGGTGTATACATGTATACATACACTGAAATGCATTGATACACACATAGTAAAACAAAAATATGAAATTCTTGCTGATTGATGACAAAATTTAACTAATCATATAAATTATTTCAATGAACTAAAATTATATATATTTCATGCAATTTCTGTTTCACAACTGAATTGTTTACAAATACGAAGACAGTCAAATTAGGACCACATATTCAGAAAGAAGTAAAAATGCAAACATGGTTCATAGTTAAGCTACTGAACTCTCAAAAAATAGATTTTAAGTACAAAATAAAATGTCTCCTGTGGAGTAATACTACACTCAACATTTTATGCATGAAAGTATGACGGGGGGAAATACAAGTAATTTTTCTTAAGTATAAAGTTTTATTTACAGGTCCACTTTCTGTCCATCAACTCTGCAGCAACTGCTAGAGGAGACAGCCTTTTGTAGACAAAAGGATGGATTGAGGCTCAAGATTCCTCACTGACCAGTGGTCCACAAATACCATATCCATATGAGTGAGATTGACAACAACAATCAACTTAGGTCCAAGTATCCAATTGGAAGGATCAGCTAGAAACGCTGGAAATATTTTGCCCACTTCCTCATCAATCCTTGCCTGAGCATTGCATGTAATTATACTGTATGAAACTGGCACTTTGAAGATGAGTAGGAAGAGGCACACCAATCAGGACTTCCACACGGATGTTGCCAGAATGCTGATTAGGGACTTTTCCAGGTGCAAACAAAGAACAGTTGTTCCAGCTGCACAGCCTGCACATCTGGCTAGATTGGGCACATAAGCACATGCAAGCAGTGCTCCAAAAAGCATAACAGAAAAGTTGACAGTGTATGGATGTGTTAAATGTGGACAGTATATGGATGTGCTAAATGTGATGTACACATGTGCCCTGGTGTGTTTTCAGGCATACCACCAGTAGTTAGGTGTAGGGGAAGAGCGGTCTTGATGGGTGTTTTTGACAATTGTTTTCTTTATTCGCCTTTATAAACTATTTGTGATAAATCATTATCACTTAACTTTCATATCTTTATATTTATTTTCATGACTAGTTTACTATATTTGCCGCAAAATAAAAGCTTCAAATTTTAAATTTGATTGTTTTCCTTCATTACCTGTAAATTTGTAGCAATGTCATGCATACATGTACATATGACAACCACATGCAGTATACAAAATAAAGGCCATTTTGAGTCAAAATTATTTTCAATGAAAAGAAAATTCTTACAATGTATAAACATCAGATATCAAGTGTATTCAAATGCATGAACATACAATTATCGAGTTTATACTTTTCCCGTGAGTCTATAAAATCTAACACATTACCAATACTTGTATTTCATTTGAACCAATATGAACAGAGACAGACTTTTTGTACAGTATGTGGGGTTTCAATGTATGTGTGCACACTCTCACATTAAAACAATTATATTTTTAATTTACACAGTGAAATAAATTTATATAATTTTAATGGAAGAAAATTAATCAAGTCAATTTCTGTATCATTACAAGTATTTTAGAAATGCTTAACGATACCATGGCAACCGATGTTCTTAAAACTTATTCTTTAAGATGTTTTATATCAAAGTATTTGCATATTTGAATGATACTATATTTAATCTTATTGTATGACTCGCTTCTAACAGTAAAAAAATCAACACCCAGAGGCAGATGCACAATATTTGCTCTGTAACAAGTGGTCATGTTCTGCAGTTAAACCCGTCTTGAAAGACCACTGCTACGAGAGACCACTTGTCTTGTGAGACCAGATCTTAATGCATGGATTTATTGATTATTCAGTGTTGTGACCTGTCATGAGACCACCTGACTTGTGAGACCAGAAGTGGTTGTCTTTCAAGACAGATTCTACTGTATTACTTTTCTGTGACATTCGATATAAAAGAACTAAAAAGAACCACAATTGTGTGAACATTTCGTATTAGTTGGTTCTTTTTACACTGGTATCATTCTTTCAATTTAAAACATTTGTTATCTGACAGCTCATTAAAGCATCTGAATTATCTACTATGAAAAAATACATTTTAAATTTTAAACCATATTTGTTGCCATGGCAATGGACAAGTAAATATTGCTGCACTCCACTGTTGCCAAAAATATCAAACTTGCTACTTCACAAGTCAAAAATGTTAGTTTCTTCAAGTTAAGACAAAAACAAAAAAAATATGTGAAATATCCTTTTGTGACCAACAAAGCAATTAGATTGTCAATTTTAGTGCCTCTGCATACAGTGACTGAGATGAACGAGGAGGAAAGGGTTAACAAGAAACAATAAAACCACGTGGACTAACAATTTTACATCATGACCTGTGGAAAATAAATATAACCTAACCTTCTAAGAATTTTAAGGTTTTTTTTTAATTCAAAGAAATCTGAATCAACTTAATTCACTAACTTGATGAGAGGCACATCCTTCCACAAAAGTAATCCGATGAGATACAGGCAATTAAATTCCAAATGACAACCACTGCTGCTATTTAAAATAAGAAAAGAACAGAAAACACTAAGAATTTACACTGAAATGTGAACCACATGCTTAGTCCTCAACTCATTCGGCCCCGATCCCGCCTATAGGCGTGATCCGTTTTCTGCATTCAATGGCCAATCACACCTGTAGTCATGGTTTGTTTACTGCATTCAATGGCCGATCCCGTCTACTGTCGTGGTGAATGTGTGTTAGTAACAACGTCTCTGATTGGTTACAAATGGGGTTTTTCCAAGAATCTGACGATATTAAACCAATCAGAAATGATTTTACTTTCTTTTGTGTAAATTTGAATTATTCATAAACCAAGGTTAATAATTGGGAGCAGTTTTACAAAACATGTTTCATTCATGAAAAATCGTAAACAATGGCAGACTTAAGAGTGATATTTGGTGAGAGCGAAAACGAGGAATTATTCGGGTTTGATCTAGAAAATATTGAGCAGGCAGAGAAAAGATATGTTCGGCAGTTGGATATTTTACGAGATTTAGACTTGGACATAGAAGTTTCTGAGATTGAATCATCAGAAGAAGAGGATGCTGATGGCGACGATGATACAGTTCTTGCGGATCTGTAAACTGGAACGATCATCTTCGGTCTGTCCAAATCGATGATTATAGTGGACAAATAGCTTAAAAAATACATGACTGTGTAGACAAATTTATTTGGAACAATTGGTGAAAATTTCATGGATTTTTATTGGATATAAGAAGAGAAATTAAGGTAAGAATGGATGCATGTGCATGATGTTTACAAAATTTTCTAAATAGGTAAAAACTCTCTGGGACACAAGCAGCTAGACACAGCTTAGTGCTGCTGGGGCATAGCAGCAGTGATACTGATAACAGTGCTGGGGCTGAATGAGTTAAGCAGCAATGACAGTACAACAGCACATATTCATAAAGTTGTGTAACACACCACTGCAAGCCAGAAGATTCTGACTCAAATGGGCCTACTGCATGTGTACTGTAAGCAAGACCTGACTTCAGCAAATGTTCTACAGAAGACAAGGTACATGTAGTAGCCATTGTCCATTGTTATAAAATACCAAATTGACAAGAATCAGCACCAAAAGATGATTCTCAATTTCAGATCACAGTGCGAGAGTTAAAGCATTGTATATACAGGTCCCTATTACAGCCCAGCAATTAACAACAGAAACTTTTTAAATGTATTAAATTGAACAGAATTAAAGTTCTTGCTGAAATGAATAATAATGTGGGAAATTTGTCACGATTCCAATACTAACCGCTCTCTTTCTGCAATAATTAAGTTGCAGTCTCAGATGTTCAGAGATTATATTTCCAACAAAGGAGAAACACCTCGAAGCATCAATTATAGTTTGCTTGCTTGCGTTCTCTTGTTTTGGTCTAAAATTATATGACATTCAAGACTACCAGATAGACCTAATATCCAAAATTAATCTCTCTCTCTCTCTCCTCTCTTTAGTGTCAAGTCAATTTCTGGTTGATTTAGTTTGCTTATTTATATGAAAGATGAGTCGATACTGCGGTTACTGTACTGTGGGTCATTTTTGACATAAAATTTTTTAAATGTTCACATTTCTTATGAAAAGAAACATGTAAAGTACCCTGCACAAGGCCATACAAAAATGGTAGCCAACCCTGCCAACCATCTCCAATTACCTCAGCACCTGAAATTGTCAGTGATTTTGGTTAGCGGATAATGAAATTGAAAGCTTTTATATTATTTTTTTTGTGATGTTCAGACTGCGCGCACTAATTCGTTTAGCCCCCAACTTTAATCCTTCATTTCACTCTCTTGTTCTCTACCCTCCATTATTCTCATGGTTTAATTTTATATCTTTTCCCAATCATGGTTAATTTAAAATAATTAAATTTACTTTTATATGTAACTCCATATCCTGCAGTGCATTTTTCAGCAACCACTCACAACCTACTTTTTCCCTCTCCATGTTGAGAATTTAGCCTATGGTTTATTTTGCAAAATAAAGTATATGGTGCAGTATTTGACGTCATAAAATAACTCATTAAGTGCATGTCTGTAAAAAATGTAACTATTTCCAAAACCTCAAATAAAAAATAAAAAAGCCCTATCTTATCACGATCGGAAAAGACTTTCATGTAAGATAGTTCTCATTTTTTGCATTCGTCCTTTAGATAAGATTTGAAACAAATCTGAAGTAAAAAGTTTAATTAAATTTATCAAACTGAATAAATATGAGAGACACATGCGGCTAGTGTTGGGAATCAGTTGAATTTCATGATCGATCATCAGTTACACCAACCGATCGATGATCAATTATTAATCGATTAAATATGGCTGCTGCATGACAGAAATGATCAAAGTAGTGCATCAATTTTAGCGAGATCTAACTGGTATATAATCAAAGTTTTTGTAATAATTTAATTATTTAGGATTTTTGTTTGCTATATTTCTTTAAAGAAAAAGAAATTATCAAAATTTTGTTCCTTTGTTTATAATAAGAACAGGTTAATAAAAAACAAATTATCAAAATTGTGTTTATTTGTTTATAACAAGAACTTAAGAACAGGTGAGCAGGTAAAATCACTTGTCATGTAAATGATGTAATGACTAGATAGTAGAGACATGACTAGAACCACTTAATCATGATTAGGCCCCCCCCCAAAATGTGTGTTTCCGGTCGGCCGACCGTCCCTGTTTCATGTTGCCGACCCTAATTTGAAGTCATAAAATAACACCCACCCCAATTTTTTTTATTTTTATTATAAACAAAATCACATTGTCGAAATTGATTTTTGCATCTAATTGAGCCAGTTTTGCCTGATACTTTGAAGCACTTCAAATTTTATTTGATTTTTATACATGTATAATGTTTAAAAAAAAAAAAAATACCTGTCGACCCTAATTTTAAAACCAGTGCAATAGGAAACACATATTTTTTTGTTTTTTGCCTTATAATTTGATGATGAACTTAATCAACATTAACAGTAGTCTTTTATAACTTGAAATTCTAGAATTTTCAACTTTGAACTGAAGAATCTTCAACATGTTGACTATGGTAATACATGTAGGTACAACTGAGTCATTCAATCAACATTCGGAGAAAGACTGTACGACTTCATATTCTTATGGAGAAACACCATCACGTCCATATTTTCTGGTTTGAGCTGAGACCACTTTTTATTATTTATAAGATTGCCTGCTAGGCTGAAAATCCTCTCGGAGGAAACACTAGATGATGGTTGAATCTCATCTAAAACCATAAATGAATTTAAAACATGTCAAAACATCCCCTTTACTCTAATTTTTATGTATTATTTTTACATTTTTTACAGAGCGTTTTTATAAAAAGAGTAAATGCGGTGTGATTGACCCTTTAGGCCTATATTATAATACAAAACAATATTTATTTATCTATATGTTTTGGTTTTTTTTATAAATAATATGGCAATACTCGCCATGAAAATATTCTAAAATCAAAACAAAAACGCTTTCGTTCGAGATCGTGTACATGCGTCTTTTACTAACCATTAAACGAGTATTCTTTTTTGGACAACTTGCAAATCACTTTTGTCAGTTTTAGATTGTCTTTATTTGCCAGACCATCTCCCTTTTTCTGGAATCCAAAGTAGTCCCACACTTTCAATCGTTTCTTCTTTCCAGGAAAGTCGAAAAGTTCACTTTCACTATTGCTGGCCATTTTTAACCCTTTTCATACTGAAGCCCATTCAGACAGGCAGTTGTATAGAACTGGAAATTTTTCAGTCAGTGGTTTATGCAGCATGAGAGAATGCAGTGACGTTGGTTAATCTGGCTTTACAGTACAATTTTTTGAAATTATTTTTCAATGTTGTATACCATTTTAAAAAGCATAAAATTTTCCTTAAGGTCATATATTTCTTGACTGAAAATTTTCAGACGTAAAACTTCAGTTGAAAGTAAAGTTATGTAAGCAAAAATAAATGCTTTACATTTTTTGGTAATAACTTACTTTCAATGCAATTTTCCTATCTGCAATATTCATTTTACCTCCTCTATGTAATTGTATGAAATGGGGAGAATTTTATACCATTTAAGAAGGTGACAAAATAGTAAAAATCCATCAAGAATATCTAAAGTTATTACAATTTTATTAAATTTACTCGCATGAGAATTGGAGAACAAAAAACAGAATAATCCTTACTGGTAAGTCGACAAAGCTTTTCATTTTGGTTCAGTGTTTTTATTCCACAATCAATTTTAATGTAATAATATAAGAGTTATATTGGGTGTATTTTGGTCCATTTCCAGGGATGCAGGAAATTTTCATAATATTATGCACACACTCAACATCGGTATATGTGCGAACTTTATGAGAAGTGAAGTTCTCAAAATGTCCAGTTAGCTTGAAAAGCAGCCACGTCTTCATCATCGTCAATATCCGAGTCAAAAATACCAATTAACTATTTATCATCAGCTCAGTTCATTCAATGCAACCAAGATAACGATCCCCACTGCCTAAAATATAAATTTCCCCCACAAAATTGTTTAAATTTTCATCAAAATCGGTATCAGCATCACGACCACTTCAGTACTGTCAGCCATTTTGAATTACACACGTTTAAATTCAGTTTTGAAATCAAATTTTCTACTAACCAGTTCTCATCATCTCCGTTCATTTCGTCGAAGTGAAGCTCACGATATGCACTGCTTAAAACATAAAGTTTCTCCACAAAATTGTCTACATTTTCATCAAATTCGGCATCCACATCACTGCCGTAAATTGCTGTTTCAGCGCTGTCCGCCATGTTGATCTCCACACATTAAAAGTCGTGTTTGAAATCAAATTTTCAAATAACCAGTCATCATCAGCGCCATTCATTTTGAAGAAGTAAAGATAGTGATCCCCACTGGCTAGAATGTCAATTTTCCAAGTGAAATAGTCTTTATTTTCAACTAATTCAGCAAGCACATAACTCTCTTCAATTCCCTCTTCAGAATATCACCGCCATATTTTATCTCGGCACGTTAAAACTCGATTTTGAAATCAAATTTTTACCAGTTTTGGGGTCTTTTAAACACAATCATGCAACAACATGTGTAGGTTCTACCTTTATTTCCTTCTTTTCAAAAGAGTACACATAAACTGATGACGTTTTATACAGTTAAACACGTGTCTGCAAATGTTGGTAAGGAAAGTTAGTGAACATACGACCGGAGTCGTAGCCCGCTGGCAAAGGTAAAGTACGACTGGAGTCGTATCCCGCTGTCAAAGGGTTAAAGTGGGTCGCTTAAATTGCAGCTAAATTATATGAATGAATCAAACAAAATATTTTTGGTATTGTCATTAATTTATCATAGTCTATACTATCATTTCTGTAATTGTATCATTAAATTGATATATTTTGGGGTTATTCCAACTCGATAGTAATAATAATTTAATAAATGTATTGGTACCGTAAGGAAACTCAATCATGAAAAGTTGTACTCGATTAATCAGAACAACACTATATGCGGCAATAAAAAAATATTTAAGAAAAAAGATAAACTTTACAACTAATAATTATATGATTACAATCAAATGCAGTATTATTTACAGCATACTTGCATGATGAAATACAAGGGATATAATGACTTAGTTCCTAAGTTTAATCAGTAAGAATTACGTGGCATCATATATTAACATATTACAACAACCACAAAAAAAACTATAGATATGCGAGCTATGCTAGAAAATATTCTTCTGTAGCCTTCACAGTAGACTTAAAAAATGATATTAACTATTTAAGAGTATGACAATTTTTAGATGTGCCGAATTCGTCCACACTGTTTTGAAGGCTGCGCCCAATCAGTGGCTGTTCATGTCATCAACTACTGGTAAGTGATTTTCATGTAAAAGGTTATTTCATTAGTCCCATTTTTCATGAATCTATCATCAAGCATCAGCCAAGGAGTGACATTCTTATTCTGAAGTCAGCTGCTACATTTGTTAACAGTGGTCAGTCAGGAAGTACATCTATTCAGTTCCTAACAGCCATCGAAAGGTGTTGAGCTTCGATTTTATTTTCAACAGCGAGGTTTCACAAGAAACATTAACTTCTGAATTAAAATATTTCTTGTTGTCACAAAACCAAACAATGAAATGCTAATAAAATATTAGTTTGTGAAAAACAAATTTTGGACTGATATGGACTGAGAAATGCAACAAGTTTAAGTTGTGATATTTTCGCATCAAATTGGTTCGAGATGTATATAAAGTAAACCACATAAAAATATTATTTTCCCTCTTAATCTTACAGCGCATAGAATATAAAAGTCTTATGCAGCAGTACTTTTACCCTTAAACTTTGAAAATAACACTGTTTATGAGAGAGTACAACAATTTTTTAAATGCATGGAATTGTGTAAACTATTGACTGTTACTTTATTGAAGGTTACTTTCTGTATTCACTTTTTCACGAATCTACATGCATCACCATGCACTGGCTGAGAAGTGACATTCTTACTTTTAAGTCAGCCTCTATGCCTGTTGCTGTAGCTTCCTGCATCAAGTCAACAATAGTCAGTCAGAACAGTTCCTACATGTACATGTATCAGCTACTGTTCAATGTCGCGCTTCAATATTTCAAAATGTACATTAACTGTTGAATGAAAATATCACAAAACCACACACCTTAAAACTAAAAAAATGTTAGTTTGTGAAAAACAAATTTGGACTGAGAAACGCATTTGATGTCAAGTTCTCATATTATCGTGTAAAACTGGTCTCTAGAGTTATATGAAAAACTAAATATAATTATTTTTTTATTTTCCCAATTAAAGACCCACCATTTAACTTAAATTTAGAAAAAAAGTGTAATGGTCTTGATGCATTTCTAAACTTAAGTTCTTTTTTTTGTAAAAATCAGAACAAGTGTATTTGTTTCAAGCTATATCCCCTCCCCTCCATCTCTCTTTCTTTCCCAGTCTACAACCCCCCCCCCCCACCCCACTTCGTAGCGTAATAAGCAAACAGAGTAGAAGCCTTAAATGACTTAAATTATGGCAGTTCATAGGAGCTACTGGTCAGTGTCATGCTTCAATGCTTCAAAATAAACATGTTCTTGTTGTCACAAAATCAAACACATTAAAACTAAGATATTAGTTTGTTAAGAACTAATTTAGACAGAAAAATGCATAAGCATTAAGTTCTGATATTATTGCATAGAACTCATTTCTAGCAGTATATATAGCAAACTATATATAGTATTTTTATCTTCTCGATTAGAGACCATGCAGTTTATTGTAACAAGTTGTAATGGTCCTGATTCACATCTAAAATTATTATTTTCTACAAATTGCAGTCCTGATTCTAAAATTAATAATATTTTGTCTTCTAAAAATGTCAACGAAAGTAATTTTTTTAAAGCTAAATCCTATCATACCAGTTGGTGAAAGACCTGACAACAGAGAAACGGGAGATCTAATACGATTCAGGACAAGGCTGGTAAGAGTCTGACAGAAAACCAAGACATTCTTAACAGATGGACGGAATACTGTTCGGAGCTTTACAACCAGGAGACTTCTGGAGACCAAGCTGTACTAAACATACCACTGACCACAACAGAAGTTGACCACCCGATCCTCAGGGACAAAGTAGAGGCTGCAGTAAAGAATCTAAAGAAGGGGAAGTTAGCTGGGGTAGACAATATACCAGCAGAACTTGTTAAAGCAGGAGGAACTTCAATGATAGATGTCCTCACAACAATCTGCAACCAAATCTGGCAAACAGGAGAATGGCCCACCCCATGGACCCAGTCTCTGATCGTGACTCTTCCTAAAAAAAGGGAATCTACAACTGTGCCAGAACTACCGAACAATCAGTCTCATCAGTCACCCAAGCAAGGTTATGCTTAAGATCATCCTCAATAGACTGAAACCCCAAGCAGAGCACATCATTGCGGAAGAACAGGCAGGTTTCATAGCAGGACGTAGCACTACAGAACAGATCTTCAATCTTAGAATCCTCTGTGAAAAATATCTCCAGCATCAACAGAACCTCTATCATGTCTTCATTGACTTCAAGAAGGCTTTCGACAAGGTATGGCATGCAGCCTTGTGGGCCACCATGCGGATATACAACATAAACGCAAAACTAATCCGCACTATAGAAACCCTGTATGACAAAGCAACTAGTACAGTTCTCATCAATGGCAACATAGGAGACTGGTTCAGAACCACAGTCGGAGTCAGACAGAGTGCCTTCTCTCACCCACTCTCTTCAACATCTACCTGGAAAGGATCATGTCCGACGCCTTGGAAGACCATGAGGGCAGTGTCAGTGTTGGAGGCAGAACAATCACCAACCTGTGCTTCGCTGATGATATCGATGGCTTAGCAGGAGAGGACGAAGAAATGGAAACCTTAGTGAACCGTCTCAATCAAGCATCACTAAGATATGGGATGGAGGTCAACGCTGAAAAGACAAACCTAATGACAAACAACCCGAGTGGCATCCAAAAGGAAATAAGAGTGAATGGACAGAAGCTGGGCACAGTAACAAGCTTCAAGTACCTAGGTGCTATCGCCTCTGATGAAGGTTCAAAACCTGAGGTTCTTTCCAGGATTGCGCAGACAACAGCTGCTCTGGCAAGGATGAAGGATATTTGGAAAGACAGCAACATCACGCTTGGGTCCAAGATCAAGCTTATGCGCTCCCTCATCATGTCCATATTCCTATATGCATGTGAGACATGGACCCTAACAGCAGAATTAGAGAGAAGAATCCATGCCTTAGCGATGAGATGTTATCGAAGGATCCTGAAAATCTCATACTTAGACCACGTCTCTAATGCGGAGGTGTGCACTAAAATCCAGGGTGCAAATGGACCTTATGAAGATCTGCTCACCACTGTAAAGAAACGCAAACTAAGGTGGGTATGGTCACGTCTCACGCTCAACTGGCCTGTCAAAGACAATCCTACAGGGCACAGTGAGAGGAAACAGAAAACGAGGCAGACAGAAGAAGATATGGGAAGACAATATCAAAGAGTGGACAGGCATGGACTTTGCAAAGTCCCAAAGAGCAGTGGAGAACAGGGCGAAATGGAGAGAGATTGTCGCAAAGTCATCAGTGGCGCCCCTATGACCAGCAAGGTTACGGGAGAAATGAAAAAATGAAAATCCTATCACACCCCCACCCCTAGTAGTGCATAGAGTATAAGTTAAATTACTTACATCAGAATTCAAGCATGTCATGGGAACTGTTATGAAAACATCAAGGACTTCTGTTTAATGAAGCCACTTAAGGTGGGACAACATCCTGTAATGCAAGTGATCAAATGACATGAATGAAAGAGCGTTAGATAAATAATCAGCATGTCAAGCCTGCCCCTGGGCATTACTTTTATATGCATACCCATAGCCATATATGTATACATGTATATAAATGCCTCTTAGAAGACAACAGACTATCAGCTCTATTGCTTAATATACATGTGTTTCTGTGCGTTCCACTAGTTTAAACATTCTAAAACTGCTTTCAATTCTGACTGCTGAAAACATGTCTCTATGTAATCTGACAAGGATACCCACACACGTTGTCGTTTACTTTGATTGTGACAAAATTTGGTTTTTGCCATGCAAAACAAAACTGAATTCCGATGGTGTGCCCCAGTTGGGACACGAAGTGTAAGGGGTAAACGTTCCTCAAATGTAAATAATGCTGTAGTTTGTTCCGCCGATTGGCTAAAAATGAGAGACTTGTTAAATGCAAAGAAGGGTACAGTCCTGAATGTATTCTTTTATTCTCCCCATTGATCTTTCAACGCAGTGCATAATACACGTCTATCCCAGCAGCACAAAGCTATTACATGTTTACGAAAGCTTTATTACACTGCAGGCTTTGTTTGTAAATAAAAAATCCATCTTTGTAATAAAACGTGTTTATTACATGCAAACACAGAGAGAGAGAGAGAGAGAGAGAGAGAGAGAGAGAGAGAGAGAGAGAGAGAGAGAGATTATGCTCCATAGCTTTCGATCGACTTTACCCATAGCTTTTATCGCTAGCTTGGAAACAGGCATTGATAATTAGAGAGTATGCATTTTTGAAATGTGCTACATTTATCTTCATTTTGAGATTGGTCTACTGACAAAATTTAGAAATAAAGTTTTGATACTGCTCTTTATTCAGAATAAGTAAATAAGTAAATTGCTGTTTAGCAACTGATTTTGTATTTAAATGAAATTTATATAATTAATTGGGTTATTAACCTGCCATTATGGTGTGCTTTTCTTATTTTCTTATTATCTATTGTCGAATCTGGTCATAATTAACATATACGAACTTAAAGTTTCAGAAATTTAATAGACAAAGTTGAAAGAGTGAGCATTAACTGCAATAATCAAAGTGAACACAGTGACAATATTTGCAATAACCTTAGAATTAATATGAACAGTTCAAGATGAACAGGAAATAATTGGGATTTACAACCTTTGAAGCCAAAAACCTCTTGCACCTCCAGTTCAGAGTTGTTACTGAATTTAGTTCTACCAGGGATACATGTTTGAAGCCGTGAAAAATAAGAAGCCACATATTAACTCATTCAGCCCCAGTACTGTTATCAGTATCACTGCTGCAATGCCCCAGCAGCACTAAGCTGTGTCTAGCTGCTTGTGTCCCAGAGAGTTTTTACCTATTTAGAAAATTTTGTAAACATCATGCACATGCATCCATTTTTACCTCAATTTCTCTTCTCATATCCAATACAAATCCATGAAATTTTCACCAATTGTTCCAAATAAATTTGCCTACAGTCATGTATTTTTTAAGCTATTTGTCCACTAAAATCATCGATTTGGACAGACCAAAGATGATCGTTCCAGTTTACAGATCTGCAAGAACTATATCATCGTCGCCATCAGCATCCTCTTCTTCTGATGATTCAATCTCAGAAACTTCTATGTCCAAGTCTAAATCTCGTAAAATATCCAACTGCCGAACATATCTTTTCTCTGCTTGCTCAATATTTTCTAGATCAAACCCGAATAATTCCTCGTTTTCGCTCTCACCAAATATCACTCTTAAGTCCGCCATTGTTTACGATTTTTCATGAATGAAACACGTGTAGTAAAACTGCTCCCAATTATTAACCTTGGCTTATGAATAATTCAAATTTACACAAAAGAAAGTAAAATCATTTCTGATTGGTTTAATATCGTCAGATTCTTGGAAAAACCCCATTTGTAACCAATCAGAGACGTTGTTACTAACACACATTCACCACGACTGTAGACGGGATCGGCCATTAAATGCAGTAAACAAACCACGACTACAGGCGGGATCGGCCATTGAATGCAGAAAACGGATCACGCCTATAGGCGGGATTGGGGCCGAATGAGTTAATAGCAATCAGCACAATTGGAGATAGATTTTATAGCTTTGGCAAACACGTGGATTAGCCATTTCGGGCAATATACAAAGCATTATTGATAGATACGTGTTCAGCTTATGCGTAATACAGTACAAGTTAAACACGAGGGAAAAAAAATGATGAAGAAGAAATTCCACTTACATAAAACTAAAAACAAACCAATATACAAAATTGAAGGCGATTTTTATTGTACATTAAATACAATCATATCTAAAACAGATACACATTTCACAAACCAAGTTTGCATAATAGTAGGATTGCAGTTGAATTGCAAAAGATGATGATATGATGGATGTACAAGAGAAATTAACTGCTAGTGCAATATGGGAAAATAAAAAAAATCCCCCCTTCCACACATACTAACTGGCCCCACCCTTTTCTTCTATGCTGTGTACATGTATATCTTCAGCCAGTTAACCTTTGATTATTATTCCTTTTAATTGTACTAATCCACACTTTTTTCATGTGACATTAAGCTTAGTTTTGGTTTCCCAAAGATTCAGTGCCATTTGGGAGATTATGGGAACAATTTCAGTCATTTTAAATTGTTGGCCTAATTGCTAAACCCTGTATAAATACGTATTTTGATCCATCTTCTTTGGCAACAAAATATTTTATTTGTATTCACATCAACTTCTTAAAAAAGATAATTGGGTCAAAATGTAACAAATTAGTAGCTAAACTGATATACAATCTTCGCTTGACATTCGGGAACAGTTTGTAGTATTTATCTTGTGGATTGAAAAAATGTACTGTGTCAAATAAACTGGATCTGCATTAACTGAAAATAATACATACAAGTTTATCTCTGACCGAAAATATTCAAGTGATTACAATTCTTCATCACTTTCATACATCCATTCGGTAATATTAAACTTGTCAAATGACCAAACCATGAAGCCTAAGTATATTTTTTTTAAGCTGTTGGTTATAGAATGCATCATCATGTGCTTCACAGAATCTGCATAAAAAGAGTTGGTCTACGATGAAAGTAAACACATATCTAGTTCCTGAGAAAATGTGTTGCATGGACATGTATATTTGGGTCACAAGTACTAAACAGGCTGGACCAGTATAAGTTGAATATTGGATAGTGCTGTATTTATTTATTTGTGTGAGAACATGTTATGCAAACAATTTAAGAGTGACTGGGGCAAATAAAAAAATAAATCACTGCATTTCTCGCATTTTTTTATTTTAATAATGGAATGAAACCCGCTAATACTTAGGTGAGATTTCTTTTTCCTTTTGCTTGTCTAAAAGCAGAATCTCTCTCTCTCTCTAATTAAAATTACTATAATTAAACTTTGTATCATTTGTGAAGCACCCTAATAGTCTCAGAATTCTTTGCTCATAAATTTATCTTTCATCTCTTGCAATACACGTATGTTTTTAGTGGACGAATCTTTGAATATTTAACGGCATTGTGTGCAACTTAAAAAGAGCATTCTGCACTGTGTACTGCAGCTGAGCCAACAGGAACATTCCAAGTAATGTAGTGGACATCCACTATAACATAATTATATTGCTGTAACTTTCTAATTGGGGCAATAAAACTTAGTCCGTCCACTATGAGCCACGACGTGGAAAATCCATGACGGAAACAGCATGAAGAGGATTAAGGTCCAACGGAAGAACGTGCATTTTCCATAAAATGTGATGCATGTCCTGTATATGCAACAATGAGAGAGACAAAGCAAGCGAGAGAGATTATGCTTCATAACTTTTAATCGATGTAAGCCCGAGTTTTAGTCGTTAACTTGGAAAATGACAATTAGACTACACATTTTTGAAATGTGCTACAATTATCTCAATTTCAGAATTCGTCTACTGCCAAAAAGTAGAAATAAAATTGTTATATCACTCTTTTATTCAGAAATAAATAAGTAAATTGTTGCATAGTAATGCTTTTTGTATTTAAAATAGAACTGACGTCATTAATTGGGTTATTAACCTGACATTATTGTTCTTTTCTTATTTTCTTATTATTTCTAGTTTGGTTCAACAGTCCAACTTGGTCACAATTAACATTACTAAAAGCTTCAGAAATTTAATTGATTTTAAATCGAATATGCCAGCATTGCTGCAATAATCAAAATGAACACAGTGACAATATTTGCAACAACCCCAGAATTAATAAGAAAGGTTCACAGCAAATAGGAAATAATTGGGATTTACAACCTCTTAAGCCAAAACCTCTTCCACCTCCAGTTTGGACTATATAAAGAAGTTCTAACAGGATACTGATTAAAGCCATTAAAAATATGAACCCACATAGTAACTCGTTCAGCCCCAGCACTGTTATCAGTATCAATGCTGCTATGCCCCAGCAGCACTAAGCTGTGTCTAGCTGCTTGTGTCCCAGAGAGTTTTTACCTATTTATAAAATTTTGTGAACATCATGCACATGCATTCATTCTTACCATAATTTCTCATCAGCTCATATTGACTAACTAGCCCCATCCCTTTTTCTGTGCCATGTTCATTTTTATCTGCAGGCATTTAACCTTGGATAATTATTGCTTTTAATTCTACTTTGCAGTCCACAAGTTTGTCCAAGTGACTTTAAACTTAGTTTCAGTTCCCAAAGATTCAACCCTTTTGGGCCGTTTATGCACATAATTGAAGAAACTTCACACTGTTGGTTTTATTGCTGAACCCTGTCTAAATATGCATTTTGTACATGTTCTTTGGTGAAAAAAATGTTTTATTTGTATTAATGCCTACTTCTTAAAAAAGATAGTTGGGTAAAAATGAAACAAGTTAGTAACTAAATTGATAATAAAACATTATTCGTTTGCGGCTAAAACACGGTATTGGTGCTGATAAAGGAATTTTCATGTTATATGCATGAAATAGAAAAATTAAACAAGATATGAACCAATTTTAAAGATTGGTAAGCCTGGCATATACCTCTCTTACTTTCCTGAAAATTTCAAGAGGTTAGTGTAACCCATTGTTGAGATATGCATGGAAACAAGCTCTAAAAATGGCCATTTTTGAGCGTTATGTAGTCTCACTCGAAAAAAGCTTGAATATAAAATAGAGAATTCTCTAAATATCATACTGAAATTATGCATTTATTGGTCTGGTTTTATGCGGAATTCTATCCTGCAAATATTGCTTCTTGAATTAAAGAAATCGGTAAAATATTATGGATTTTATAAGCAAAATACCGTCAGTAGAAGTTTTGTTTCAACACTGAAATTCAAACACTAATCTGTTGTTATATGCCAACATTTTGTACAAAATAACATTCATTATAACTTTTATTGACATCTAGAACTCGACTTTATATTATAATAAGTAGTAAAACCATTTAAATCACATGGCTAGCCAAGATATTCGATTGAGAGCTTGTTCTTTGTCAAACTTTCCAGTTCTAAATTTTGTAGTGTCTGTAACCTTTTACAAGTTTATATGGCAATAATTTTGTTGTTTCATTATGGAAAAGTATAAATCCTACAAAGGCTCATGTGTATCCATGTGATGTCTAAGTTGGCCAAAATTGGTGGTGCTGTATTGTACCATTAAAAAACAGCAACTCAATAAAAAAAGTTACAGACACTACACAAACAGGTATAAAAATGAAAGATAAAAGTATTGTTCTACTTGTCATTAAAACATTGTTTTTCTCAATAGAAAGTTCCATCTTATGTGATGTAATGTTGCATCATCTATTTACCTCTGCAGCCAAGAGCAAAAAAGTGATGCAATAACTCTCTTGATTGAATATTGCATCATTCTTGCAGCACTGTCTGTTTGAGTAATTTACTACAAGACAATGTAACCTGAATTTCTTATCCTAGAAGAAGCTGCCTAATTACTTTTTCTGTTCTTTACCATGGTACATCCCTAAGACATGGGAAGACGACAAAAGCAAACCTCTGGGAACAACTCTGGTAAGTTTGTATTGAATGGTAAACCACACTCTTAAATTGTAGTGTCTGTAACCAATATCCCCTTTTTATACTGTCTATGACTTTATCCCTGTTTTTTTTTTAAAAAATGAAGCCAAATTATGTTTCCTATTACAGTATTGATGTGTAAGGCTAAATTTTGACATATTGTCTGTCTGCAATTTGTAATATTTTGGTATATTTATAGTTTCTTTCATCTAGATTTCTGATAACAGGCAACATTTTCAGTGATTTCTTACAATATGCAATTGAAACTGAGTATTTTTGCATTCCATATCATTAGACTAGTAAATTCAAACAGAAATATTATGAGAATTCAATGAGCTCAGACTTAGTATTGGATACATTGCTGATATTGTCAAATGGTTACAGACACTACTAGACATGTGAATTGACCCGACTGTTGTTTACATTATTAAGGAAAGTGTGCAATCATTGTAAATGCTAGAACATTGAATAATCATCAGGTTTTATGCTATTTCCTTTTTAATCAGATACTTTTCTTTAAGAATCTACAGGTTATTCCAGTTTGCTTATGTATGAAAGCATATTGCGTACTCATTACAAGTATGTTTTGTAAAGTCTAAATTTCATCCGTATACATAGAGGAACAAAAATGAGAATGAAGTTGTTTGCTTTTAGGAAGCAAAGATAAGCCAGAAGAAGATGAACAGAAGATTAAAGCTAGAAGGGAGAAGACGAGGCTAAAGGTACAAGCCTGGAGAAAAAAACAGAGGGAAAATAAGGCGAAACATGAGGAGCTAAAAAGGGTTGATAGAGAAAGAAGAAAAGATGCAAGACTACTAAAAAAACAGCAATCACTTTCCGATTCAAATCTTCAACAAGAATTAAGAAGGAAGAAACGTGAAGAAATGAAAAGGTATCGCCAGAAAAAGAAAGAAAAAGCAGCCCTGGCAATATCGGTTAATAAGAGTGTTGATTTAAGAAGTCCGAAAACTGCTGAATTAAGTAGAAAGAAGAAAGAAGCTGTGAAAAGAACCCAAGCATGGAGAATGCGTATCAAACTGAATGAAAGTATACAGCAAGAGTGTATTCAGACTGATTGTGAAATAGGAAATACTGGGTCAGCCAGAGATTCACCAATGAATAAAGTGTTACCTAAAGCAACTCTGTACAGACAATTAAAAAAGGTAAAGGAAGTATTACCAAATACCCCAAAGAGAAAAGCAGTCATCATAAGTAAATTAATTGAATCTCCATCAACATCAAAGTTTCTAAATAGGAATATAATGATAATGACACCGGATTGCAGAAAAAAACTTTAATTGACAGATACTGTTATACAATCTGTGTCAGAGAGCATTTCAGAAGTGAAAACAAGGAAAGGGGGTGCAAAGAAACATGCATACAACATCATTTGTGACGCATTACTGAAGAAATATAAAAGACACAGACTAAAAAAGTATTTCAAAATATCAGTGAAAGGGCAAAAACCTAGTTCTACATGGTGGGAGACGAAACAAAGAAAAAGAAGAAGGGATGCACTTAACTCTCCATTAAAGAAATCTGTGAAAGATTTTTTTCTAAGTCCAGAAATCAGTAGGGAAGTGCCTAATAAACGTGAAACTGTGAAAGTAAGAAAAGGTGGTCAAAAAGAAATACTTCAAAAACATGTGATGACTATGACATTAGAAGAAGCCTACAAAGACTACAAGTTAAGGAACCATAGTCACAAAATAGGATTAACTTCATTTTCTAAATTGAAACCAGTGAATGTTAAAAAGGTGTCTGAAACAAGCAGAAGATCATGCTTATGCCAAAAGTGCTGTAACGTGGCCCTAAAAAGTGAGGCACTAACAAATGTAAAAAAAGCAGTGAAAGAAAATGGAGATTTGGATGAAATTTCAGTAGATAAGAAAAGCTTAAGTGATGCTACTTTTTGTAAATACGACACCAATCCAGCTATTAAATGTTTAAGAAGAGAATGCAAACAATGCGGTGTGAAATGTTTGCAGAGTTACCTTAAACCATTTGTTGAAAAGTATAGTGACAGGCAGATATCATGGCATCAATGGGAAAGTATAGAAATAGCAAAAGATGATAAAGTAAAGCGTTGCGTCTCCTGTGTGCCTAAAGAAACAGACATAAAAACATTAATTACATGCTTAGAAACTGACATGCAAGAGTATCCAGAGCACGTTTTCAGGGCCAAATGGCAACAGCAACAGATGGGAATTTGTGTTGATAGAATTGGTGAGGGTTCTATTGCTATGGTCATGGACTTTAGTGAGAACTATGGGTGTGTTTTTCAAAGTGAAGTACAATCTGGATTCTTCGACAGGAACCAAGTTACAATACATCCAATCATTTGTTACTATACAGAAAAACAGGGAGAAAAAGAATTCAAGATAAAGCATGCCATTATTGGCATCAGTGAAGAAACCAAACATGATGCAGACTTAGCTATCACTTTTGAGAACAAAGCTATAGAAATTCTGAAGAAGAAAGGTGTGAAAGTAGAGGAGATCCATGAGTGGACAGATGGCTGTGCTGCCCAGTATAAGGGGAAGAAAGCCTTTGCTGACATAAGTCTGAGGAAAAAGCCATCTGTAACACGAAATTATTTCGAAACATCACATGGAAAGAGTGTTTGCGATGGTCTCGGTGCGACAGTCAAGAATGCTTGCTACAGAGCTGTAATCAGCAATAGAAAGGTGATAGGTTGTGCAGAAGATGTATATCATTTCTGTACAGAGAAACTGAAAATGGAAAATACAGATAATGAAGCTAAAACAGTTTCGAGAAGGGAGTTCATCCTTGTTAAAGATGTTGAGAGAAATAGAGAAGAAACTGATGTGCAAACACTGCAAGGTACAAGAAAATTACATGCTGTAAAGTCAGGAAGCAATGATTATGAACTGAGCATAAGAAATCTGAGCTGTTATTGTGAGCAATGCATGAAGGTTGACGGGAGATGCAACTTCAGCGAAAATGTTAATGCCTGGGAAATGAGAAAGTTAGTACTCAATAAAGATAATTTAAGTCAGAAAGGAAAACAACTTAAAGACAAGAATCCATCAACAATAGAAAATAATGACAAGAAAAGAAAACAAGGAAGTAACCAGAAAGATCATAACTCAGCAACAAGCGAAAAGCCTAATAAGAAACGGAAGTCAACAGAAAGACAAAACATTGTGACAAAGAAGATCAAAGTTGACAAAAAAGCACCAACCAACACAGAGAAACCAATAGAGAAATACCACCCTGGAGAATTTGTTGCTGTAGGACTTAAGCCAAAGAAGGGACCTCTAGATGTATACTTAGCAGAAGTAATAGACATTCTTCATAACGAAGTTAGACTTAAATACATGAGAAAGTCTGGCAACATGTATGTTTGGCCTGAAAAAGATGATTATTCACAAGAGGCTCTAGATGCTATCTTGTACAGGGTAAAAGCTCCACAAATAGTCAATGAAAGGGGTCATTTCAAGTTTAATGCAGCTGAATTGTCTAAGCTCAAGTCAAATCTGGAAAAAAATCATAAGCACTTCTATTTGAAATGACAATATAAAGTCAAGGTTTAATGTGTAGTGTCTGTAACCTTAAGATCAATCACATATGGGTCTGTGTTTGAGTCAGCACCTTGGGTTGAACAATACTTTAGTGACTATGATTTATTGAACATTCATTATACTTCAATATTTTACTCTTACAAACACTATTTAGTATTAAACTTTCAAGTGCTATTTACCAGTTCATAATTTTAACACAAGTATTGGACATATACCTGTTACAATGTGGTTTTATCATTTTATTAACTAATCAACATTCATTTAATGAATAATTCTAGTCAATGTGTTCATGTTGAATTATTTTTGAAGTGAATTTTATGGAGATATGTATGGTTCTGCAGCTGTATTGAAATGCTATAGTTTTGTAGTGTCTGTAACCAATTTTATGGACAATGTACTTCTGACTCTTATGGAAGTTTGCAATACTTTTGGCCAGTATTAATGATTTTGTTTGTTTAAATATTCTTCTTGGTGTTAGATAAATGCCTAAATAAGATTATTCTATGTCTTTTATGTTTGTTATGCAAAAGTTTCATGGTTAGGTTTTTTTTCTTAGTGATACCTTTGTCATAGATGTTTTGATTTTGTTATTAAGTTGTTTACCACTTCCAGTTATGTTGTTTACTTTAAATGTTGATATCCTGTTACTGATGTTACTGTGAAAAAAAATAAAGTTTTAAAGTTTTCATGCTGTTTTTCTTGCATGTTATACACCAAGTGTAGTGTCTGTAACTGTTGTTATACCAATGAATTGAAATAATGGTTAAACAAAATCGCATGCATGTTCAAGCTAAATCTAACTTGATCTGACTAGGGGACACCCTAGGGTATATAATGAGCTTCATTGAAATGTTCTATCAAACATTTCAATTTTTTAAGTGAGTGAGACTACTCTCAGCACCAATACCGTGTTTTAGCCGTGTACATGTTTTGAAATTTGAGGGCATATTTTTCCATTCTATTTTTTATTTCATTATTGGGAAAAATGAGAACTAGAAATTAACAATACTGTATGCACAAAACGCAGTTTACCTTCTACATTTGTGTTTTCCAAAGACTTCAGCCCTTCACTGAAAATGGGACTTCTCCAGAAACCAGAAAATAACCATGAACATGCATATCGTTTACATTGTAAACTTCAGTTCGGTCTAAATGCGAAGGAGATGACATTTTTTGGGACCACTGCTGATAACCAGGTTAGAAATTATAAATTAAAGAAAACACATCACATGCAGCCGGTAGTCCCTTGGGCTTTAGAACCTTACAGTTAAGTAGTTCAAAATCAAAATTTGGTAGTCCTGGGCACATGGACTACTGATTTGTCCACCCCTGTGTTGCTTCAATGTATTCTTTCTTCTCACATGAACCCGCTAATACTTGCATGTGATTTGTTTTCTTTCTTTGTTTAAAAGCAGACTCTCTCACTCTCTCTCTGTCATTGTTATTAAATTCACTATCATTAAACTTGTTATACTTTGTTATGTACCTAAATATTCTAACAGGATTCTTTGCTCGGATATTTATCTTTCATCTCACAATATATGTTTATCAATGTATTTTCGTGGTCGAGTCTTTGAATACTAAAAGGCATTGTGTACAACTTAAAAAAGAGCATTCTGCACCATCTACTATAGCTCAGTCAACAGGCAAGTTCCATGAAACATAGTGTACATCCACCATGACATAATTACATTGCTTTGACTTTCCGACTGGGGCAATAAAACTCTATCTATCCACTACAAGCCTTGACATGGACATCCACTATGTTCACTAAATCCGTTCCATAACTGACAAAATCATGAATGGCTTAATTTCCACCAGCGATGTATTGTATTTAACTGACTATTAGTAAAATTATTAAAAAAACTAACATTTTCAAGCAAAATGTTAAGGAAATTCCTAAATTTTATCATGTCAACAATGAGGATGTTGTGATTAAATGCTGTCATAATGCCCAGCTGATCTGTATGAGAGTCATTGACATTCATTTTTACTGACAAAGCATAACTATATACATCTGAAAGTATGAGAAGATCCTCAGAATTAAATTAATGATAAATTATTGAATTATTCTTCACCATGTTTAGATGCAACATTTGTGTCCTAAGTGTGACATTCCAAAATCCGATAAATGTTATGTCAATCTCACAAGCTTCTGTGTTTGACCTTGCAAGGAAAGTACATGTGTTGACCTAATTCACGACACAAGTCATAAAAAGATGGCACCAACAGAATCTCCGACAGTTTTCAGAATTTTATAAAAATCAGTTTGGTGTCAGAATGTTACAGCTCGAATTCTTATGAAATATTGGCAACAATGGGAAAAAAAGCTGAAAATGTCTGCATCAATCAATGTTTTTTTTACATATCTAAACCTGATGTCATACAATGCATGTTTTTTTGTTGATTGGTAGAGGAAAGGGAGGTATGCGTAGTTTCTCATCAAAGCTGTGTCTATGTAAACAACTGTTAATGAATGAAATTTTTGCTCCTATAAGATGGAAAATAGTATAAATAGTCACAAACTGGTGACAAAGTTCAATTTACATGTACATGGTATTTTGCTTGAAATTAATGTGGAAATGGTTAAAGTATCACAACTGATTTTCAAGAACTTTTTTTTTTCAATCTCTGCTGGATAACCAGTTTCATTTGTATTCATTGTTAAATACTCATTAGATATCAAGTTTAAAAAGCACGTTTTGATAAAGGATGATTTCATAATAGTAATTCTTTCTGGAAGAAAAAAAGAAGAGAGTTGTCTCGTGCAATCAATACATGTATAAATATTCTGTAAAGGGCATACTGATAACTACCATGTAACATGTACCCCACTGTCCCCAGTCCACAAAGAGATAATGTAAGCAGATTTGACATTACATTTCTTATAAAAACAAAAAACCTGAGAATGGTAATGACTTTTCTGAGAGAATAACATAAAATGGAGACAAAAATGACCAATCATACATTTATTATATTAGATGATGTAATAAGTCCAATGGTCATTCCAAAAACATTAAATGAGAAAGAAAAATCATTTCATGGATGTAACAAAGGACATGCTCATGTCCATTGTTATGTACTCATTATAATTCAAATTTAAATAACCCTTTTTGATCCAGGATCAAGGATGATTTCATAACAGTAATTCTTTCGCAAAAATAAAAAAAAGAACAGCATTGTCACATGCAATTAATACGAGTAAAAACATTATGTAAAGGGAATATTGATAACCATAATGTAACATGTACTTCACTGTCCCCAGTCCATGGATTGATAACGTGTAAACGGGTATTAATTACATCACATTTCTTATAAAATAAACATGTGAATCTGGAAGAATAACAGAAAATGCAGAAAAAAGTTACCCATCATACATTAATTGTATCAGATGATGTTTCAAGACTTTGGGTGATTCCAAAAATGTCAAATGGGAAAGAAAAATCCCTTCATAGATGTAACAAAGGACACAACAATTTAAATTACACAAATTAATAAGATCAACCTAGTAAAAATGCAAAACAAGAATGTCAAAAATTCTATCAACTTCAATCTTTCAAACTGATCATTATTCATTTGGATAGTCCACTATTTTATTGTATATTCTTAGTGAAAAAGCAAACATGGTGTCCTGTTGTATTACCAACCAATTATTGATTTCAGTTTTCATATACTGGTAATGATTCAAATGTTCAATATAGTAAGTAAGACTGGTTCTTTTGTATCTCCATTATCACACAGTCACAACATCATCTGGATATTTTTGAATGATATTGTGAAAAATCTAGAACAAAGATCCCACTGGTGTCTTACATTACATCTTTTTCTGAACAAAAAAATTCAATTTTTATCTCCATTTATATGGGAATAAATTAACCTGTGTCTGTTGTTTCAAAATGAAGTAACATGGGCAATTTTAAATAAGTAAAAAAAATTGGGAAAACCTTGTCCAAGATGTAATGCTTATTTTATGACATCAAATTCTGTACTACATCTGTGTAAATATAATAATATACATTTAGGCAAGAACATCTTCACCAACAATGGGACTTCAAAACATGCTTGTAAACAGAACCATGTTTTACCAATTTGATCACGCATTTTCTTCTAAAAATTGGTGCTTCACATGAAACTGCTTCATTCAATATACGGTATTGTTTACATTGATCTTTTTGGAAAAAATTGCATGTATGATGAAATTATGAGTATGGATTTATATGTCCTCAGCAGTTTTGAGCACAGTCTTGTATCACTGCTCTATCTCTTGTGTGCACAATTTGATGATTTGATACATTTCCATTTGTCGTTTAGCTGACAACGAATAACTGCTATTTTATTTTCATGACATTGTGGTGATACTCATTTGCCTCATTTTTGGCAACTGCTCACAATCTACCCAGGGCTTTACAAAGCTACCTTCCCAATGACTGGGACAAGCTCAAATTCAGCTCAGGCATGCTCATGTTTGCAAGGTACATACCCATGGGAAAGTCCAAAATATTGAGAGACAGACAGAGATCATCTTCAGCTTGTAATGCTTTTATGTTCTGCAAAGTTTTATACTGTGATCTCACTACAGTACATATATCAACACCTCTATTTCACATGTATACGTAAAGCGGTCTTCAATTACATAACTGTCCACAGTTTCTTTCATCAATCGATCCTTTCTTTCACACAATATACTGTCAAAGTCTGTGATTTCCATCTTGTAATCAATGTTAAGGTCAGTCTCACATTTTCTCGTGCAGACATGATAATGTGAATATTTACTATTTAAAGCAAATTTTGACCAATAGGAAATAAATATTTATATTTTTATTATCAATTATATTTTAATTCTAATATTTGTACATAAACATTATTTGCCAACTTTCAAGTCGCAACATAACTACAGGCAGTTTGTGATGTCCAAGATTGCTGACTCTGAACAGTCCGCATGTCAAAGATTGTTTTGATGCATGTCGCCAATTTCAAGTTGACTAGGTGTTAATTGTTAATAACATAAATTGTGAGATTTCTATGACAAGTCTGTTTGGAAATAAAAGGCACTCATCTCCAACGATTAGCCACCTGGAAATGTAGCACCCACCAGCAGTGTTTATGCTTTACAGAGACAGATGCACACTTACTGTTTGGCAAATAATTAAATGAATAAAAAATAAGCGTTCTCAAAATCATTATCAAAAGTCAGTTTATCAAAGATTGTTTAAATGCATGTCGCCGATTTCAAGGTGAAAATTGGATAATAGGGAAGTGAAAGCAAACACGTGAGTGACAACATTTACCAGGACAAAAAAACAACAGCGAATTCATTGATATTAGAATATTTCAGAGTGGCTAGTTTTACATTGTTTTCTTACTGGATGGATACTTTAATCTGCATGATCAATTGAACTTTAAGTGGAAATGTAGATAAAGAAAAATGTTATGATATATTAAAAGATGAGAGTCGAGACATTTCTGTTCATGTCTGTTTAATATTTCAGTTTAAGGTCTTTTTCCTACACATCACTGTCTGACTCTTAAAAATCTAGCTATATCCAACACCTATTATCATTACCTACATACTCATTCTTCTATCTATCTATCTATCTATCTATCTATCTATCTATCTATCTACATGTCTGTCTTTACTCTTCTAACTATATCTGCATTCTAACCCTTCCTTTTTTTTTCATCTACATATATATCTACATGTACTATTTACATATATTTTTGATAACTTTAATTATTGATATATGGTTTTAGGGTGCAAACCAAGATAAAAAGAAAACAAAAGTTCTATATTTGTAAAATAAATATGTGATTTCCTTAAAACAACCTATGTTTTATTTCCCCATATGTTTTTTTTACTTTAGTTGTGATATTTTGTTGTCATATTTTGGGGCAAGCTCAAATTCCCCAAGGATACAATCAATTTTCCAGTCAGCTTACCCTGGGCAAGCTGAGTTTTATAAAAAAAAAAAAAAAATATAAAATTTTTAAATCCTTGCGACCCTTCTGTTTCTCATGCATTTAATACATTCATTATCAATTACAATTAACTATACTTTCATCAGGCTTATGATGTTCTGCATTCAAGTTTATCCTACAACTAGCAAGCGTGAGTTTTGCCAGCTTTTGCATATGCAGATTTTAGCGACTGTTATTCTACATATATTGCATTTTAACAATCAAAGAATTGCACTTATTCTTAATTATTTGATGATAGAGAAATTGCATATGGTTTTGACAATGTAGGTTTAAAATAAAAAATAAAAAACTGACATTTAGATGCTTCACACAATGTGCGAGCTTTATTGATACCATAACAGTATTATTATGATAATTTTATCTAAAATTTGTTTTCTAAGATTTAAAAAAAAAACATGTCCATTAATTTATAAAGTCAATGATGTATATGACTCTCTGTCTCAATTAAACTCTTTCGCACATGCTTGCTAAACAGTAAACCATGCACATTTTATCGACACTACATCAACTCCGCAGTGATCGACATATGTGACACTGCAAGAAAGCGTTGTGTGCAGAGCTATTCTCTTCTAGGAACAATTGCAGCTCCATCAGAATACATGCTGAGATGGTGGAGGGACTTTTTCTTAATCATTGCCTCTCCACTCCCACTGTGATGTGTGCAGCAATGAAAAATCATGCGAGCTGTACTGTATATTAAATATATTTTGGCAGGAAAATTACATCAGCACATGCTGTGTTTAGTTCCCAGACGATGAGTGATGTTTTTATTTTTGTCTCGATTGGACCACATCACAAAGTGAGAACTGTAAAGTACATGCACCTTAAAGTGCACTGAGAGAGAACAAGATACCACAGCTGTTGGGGTCCTTAAATAGTTTTAAAGAACAAGATACCACAGCTGTTGGGGTCCTTAAATAGTTTTAAGTTATTCCTTGTATTGTTAAGCTAGTTGAGTGTTTCTCAAGGCTTGGTGTACAAGTAGCAAGCCTTTGGTTTCAATAAGAAATAAAGTAGATAGCCTATCTTATTATGTTTCTGTTTGATACGGTTCCCTCTGTAATGCATACTTACAGAACTCTGTGACAATTTGTTACAAATCACTTTTTGATTTTTTATGCAGCTACAAGTCAAGCCTGTGCCTCAATTCATAATGATCACCACTCCTGATAGTGATCAATTAGGTGTGAAAGGAAAGAGACTGAGCACTAATGGTTCTCTCCGACATAGCTTGAATCATGTGTCAGGTGAGCACTTTCAATGATGCAGAATCAAAGAAAGCAAGCATCTTCTAGGCTTATACCAACCTGTATCAAATGGAAGGTGCTAATCTTAATTTGACGAATTGCCTCCAGCAGAGTAAACGATGTACTATAAAACCTTTAAAATGAACTTTTTTGAAAAATCTGGAATTGTAGCAGACAATTTGTCTACAAATATATGGCAAAAAATCCCCCGTTACCAGCTTCCATTGAAACTCTTGCACAGTTTCTGTTGCTTCAGTATACACAAAGGGTACTGACATTCTTACACTTGTGCTGGTGTAGGATTCCTATCGAGTTTAGTTAAATGGCATAAGCTTGTGCTATTCTAGCACTTGTACCACACTTACCAAGCTTAAACTTCCCTCAACATCATAGGAATAAATTGGAGTCTAAATGGGCAAAATTGTAGATTACATTGTATAGAAGATTTCAGCACTAAAGGACTCACAGTTGGTAACTAAAGGAGTACCCTGACCCACTCAGGGTTCCCACACTTTTTAAAACAAAAAATTTCAGGTCTCTCCAGGTTTTTTTGATGAAATCAAATTTTTCAAGGTTCACTTATGACCCTTACTGAATGGAATCAACAACATTTCAACTCTGAAAATGTGCATTTTTCAAATAAAGAATTGTTTCTATCTTAAGACTCTCCCATAACATCTGAATGATACATATGACCATGTACAATGCAACAGGATGCAGCACTAGAAACAAGTATAACTATCAAAATCCATATAAATCTGCAGGTAACTTGTTTAATTTACATATTAAATATGCTAACTTCACTCTGCTCAACTGCATATGCTGATATAAGAAAGTTCATTTTAGAATAAATTGTTTTAAATTTTGACAAAAAGCCATTAAAAATTATACCTTTGTATAAAAATGACTAACAAGTTTTTAAAATTTAGACTTATGTGTGGTTGGTAACCTCACATCTATTTTCAATGTAATCTATGTTCCCAGTGCAAACTATCAATTAATAAGCTAAGATTTATCACAATACATGTTCGTTAACTTTACATATCAAAAGAGGTACTAGGGAAGGCAAGTTTTATTATTGTTTTTTTAAAACTTATTGAGATCACACGTCACAATCTATCAGAGATGCTGCCAGAAATTTTCTAAAGAGGGGGAGGTCCCCTACACCTACCTTCAGAGGGGGGGGGGGATCATCGGGGGAGGGGGGCATGGGTAAACTAAGCTGAATGGTAGAAGATGGGTGACAACATTATTATAAGGTGTAGAAACACCAAATTTAAAACAAGCATTTAATGATTTTGTATCACTTCTTTGATAATAAATGTATAAGGTAGCTGCATACCTAATTGTTGCTCAGCTGGTAAATATTCTACTTTGTTTCTTATCACTGCCCTTCAAATATGGCTTTGCAAACTTAAAATAATTTACTGGACCACACACATCTGTATAGTCATCAGTTTATTTATTGTTTCAGATGTTAGCTCAATGGCCTTTGAAACTCTATCACTGAAGTAGGAAAATGTCAGAATATCTTAGAGAAAAAAAATGGGGAAAAAAAATACTTAATCCGAATTATATATCTTTATAGGATTTTATTTTGTTTTGTTCTCAGATATTCTGACATTTTCTTACTACAGTGATAGAGTTTTAAAGGTCTGTGGTTACCCTATTTCGCCGAGTAGTGTGAATTTTGCTTTGAGAACTGAATCACCTTTCACAATCAGTTTTTTGTAAAGGCAAGAACTGCTGCAATTATGACCAGTCTGAATATTTTCGGGAACTGGTTTTCAGGTATCCAAAACACAATTTTCCACAATTCAGGCATGTTGTTCCTTGGATATTTCTGTCGATGTATCAGAATTTCTGCATGGCCTAAACCATAGTAAACAACATCATGCCGGTTATTTCTGTATCACAGCTTTCTGCGCTATGTTCAGTTGGCAACAAACCGTCAGATATTTCATCCTCCCTAGTTTCGTCCTTAACAGATGATCTTTCCATCTCGCTGAGTTTCCTAAAGAAATCTGTTATATTTTGTTTCAACATAACACACTACTGTCGCGCTTTAGACATTTCGATCGATGGATCAATTTACTACACAGCACCAGGAAACAATTCAATCGGAATACCTCCATAGTTTCTGCAATACTCCAACAGATCTCCATCATAAAGGTGCTTGTATTCAAACAATATTCTCCATAGATATAGGATTAACTGAGATCATGGAGAAAAGTCAAAAAAGACAATCTGATCATCCTAATTAAAAAACAAAAAATAAAAAAGTCGCGCATTGGGTTCGAGAAATCGCGGGAAGCACAGATAACTTGCGTGATTTTTCCCCCATTGGCTTTTAAAAGTTGCATGACTCTCTATCACTTTTGCGAGAAACCCGCGGCCTGGCAGCATCTCTGCATCTATTGGCACAATGTGATGCTAGACTGGTCTTCATATCTTATTCAAACAATTGTACAATTGTCCAGCCCCCAGCTAGCCCCATGTTGGCCTGGCTATGAAGATCAGAGATTGGTGATTTTGATTCAGATATTGGGATTTCCCCAAAGAAATATTATAAGAAACAAAAGACAGGTTTCAACACTGAATGGAAGATTTTATATCAATGAGTGGAAATCACTGAATCAGATGGTAAATTATCCATATTGCTAAATTCTGATTTTGATCTACTTAGTTACCAACTGGTGACATGGGGGAGGGGGGAGGAGGGATGATGACATACAATTTATAGGGTACTAATACAATTTATCATTTTTGTTTTTTTGGTAGTTGTTGTTCTTGTTATTTTCTAGACAAATTTGCCTTCTTCGAGGATCTGTACCCCGTTTTCTCAAACTATGCCCAAGCTGCCCTAGTGCTGTGTGTGCAGCAGGTAACTTCTGAACATTATTTTAGCTCTCTGACATTGATTCAATGAAGGATTTAAACCATGATAAACACATTGATATACTGTCCATAATGGAAAGGAATATGACTTATATTAGTTATTCTGTGATAATTATTGAAAAACACGTCATTGCCTGAACTCTTCAAGAATTTGTCCTTGACAATTCACTTACTTATGATTCAGGTAGTTTTGTATCTTTTGGTACATCAATTAATACATTTTATGTTCCATTATTTCCGACTGTTAAAGGTCATTTTCTATGATGAATGGGATCAAAAGCTTGTTGTAAAACAGGCTATCACAAAGGGTGCACAAGTACCTTGTAACAATTAGCACAGAAGGACTTTGCCGTAAAGACTTTAATTTTAATGTGGCAGTGAAAATATATGGAAGTGAAGAAATGTTGGATATTGTTTATTTAAATTCAAAGACTAACGAGTCGAACATTATAGCATGTTATAACTTCGAAAACTATGGAATTATATGTCTTTCGTTTATATTCATTGATATTAACTTTTTTCACCTTTATGACGATAATGTGCGTTTTTTAAAACATTTTATGATGCTACAGCACACTTACCCCAACGCTATCAAGAATTTCTGGGGAGAACACTGGTCTTTGATAAAATATGTATCATGAGTGTATCACATGCATAAAGAAATTGAAAAATATAGAAGGGAGTTCATGTCTGCAAAGTATCGCTTCAGGGTAGAATTTTTTTTTAAATCAATGGTTGTCCCTGGGCAACTAGCTTGGAAAATCTGGTTTTTTCCTGGTTGTCTAGTAAATTAGCTACCCCAAAATTGCCGTAACCAACATTTGTCACCAACTTTTGTAAAATATATAGTTAGTCCTAATTGCACACAATACTTTCAAGTCACCATCAATCCTGCTAATGGAAGCTGTCACCCACGTTTACACACACGTTTAATCTATTTGAGATCAACAAATAAAGATAATTAAACAATTTCCTTTTTTTGACTGTGTCTTGTTGTCTAACAACTGTCTAGTAGTTGGCTACCCCTGACCAGAAACATTTGATGTTTATCTAAGTTTACTTCATTACAGTTCATGGTATTGTTAATCCAACACTGTTAATCCTGTGTCAAAAGTGACAGGCAGCTGTTAACTTTCCATGTGGGATGTTTGTTTAGTCATTACTCCACAAGCTAATATTGTATGCAACAACAATTGTAATTAGTTTGATTATTTAAATGCCATATTCCTTTAGGTTACGTTAGCCAACAGAAGCAACTGTCACATGCTCTACAGCAAGTGCCCATTTCTTCAACAGACCAATGAGAAAGCATAATACATGTACCAGATCATATGCATTCAGTATGACAAGCCAAAGATGAAAGAAAACTGATACCATTAGTTCGTGCGTTGACAAAAGACAAACATTCAGGAGTCTTGTTTCTTTAGGGGTTCTGCTTATTCTGCTTGAAACTTTTGTTTGATTTTCTTCTTCACTGGCTTGCCCTCTAAACCATCCTTGGCTTTCCTCTTTTTATCCATGACGAGATTCAACAACACAGCACAACAGAAAACATTTTCCAAAATTCAAATACAACAACCAAAATCACTGAAAATATAACATGGCATTTGGCGGGTATAAATAGAGAGCTACACATGTGCAATACAATAGGAAATCAGGAGACAGCACTTAAAAATTATTGACTATTATTCCGGTTTCGTATTCAACATCCGTAACAGCTGGTGAAGTTACAATCTGTCCGTAGTAGCATAATATGAGTTGCTTCTCCGTAATAATTATGCCAAAACCGTAATAGTAAACAGGTATGACATATGATACTTTTGTTCAAAATTTTATCTCCTCAAATTTTTATTTTTTGGAATTTCATCGATTCAGAATATGAAACAATTGCTAAAAATTCATTGAAATTCTGCACAAAAAACCAGAATGGATGGCATACATACATATTCTGTCCAGTTTCTAACAGGCCAGTTGCCTGTTAGCTGAACTTGGCTTTCCTCACAGATAATATCACTTGCTACCAACTTCACTGGCTGATGTGGTTAGTGTATATAAGTAAACATATATTCAGTCCATACTTTGTACAGACGAGTATTGATTGCACTTAAAGTTAGGGTGGGGGCATGGGAGATGCTTTATGGAGGCAGGTACAATTTATCCAGCAGAATATGGTATACAATTTTAGGGGAGGTAAACTAAAAATAAATCTAGCACTGGGGTAATGTACAAATGCAAAACAATGCTAAGGTGAAGAAAAAAAACCCCAAACAAATCAAAATCCAATGAGGGTATTATTTGAAAAATATGTTTAAACTTTTGTAAGATTAATAACGGAACCCATTTTTTTTACACAGTAGGCAGTCCCATTTTTTACTTTGTTCAAAAGGGTAAAAATACAGTGTATATCATTTAGATTATGTTTCATTCAACTATCGTACTGTATTAGACGAGTCTGTATCATGATTTAACCGTCCATGTATGCTCTCAGAACAAGAGAACAAAAATGGCTTTTCACACAACCCAGTCAGCACCTTTGATGTTAATCTAACCACTATGCACTGGGTCGGAAATTCATCCCTATATATAGTAATGTAGCAAGCAAACAAAGATAACAAAGTAAATTGTTGGTTACCTGGCCCTACCAACAATAGTACAGTGGGCCTAGATACTTGCCAAGATAAACAGGTTGTAAATCAATTAAAGTCTATCTTCCCCACAGCACAGTGCACCCTGTGCCTAACTATGTGTATTATGCCTGAATATTAGGAAGCATAATGGGGTGTTTTCACCGATTTACAAATCAGTTACAATAACACAGACATGAGTGGTAAATGGTCAATACACTACGTGTGTACTGTGTAGGAACATGGATAGAAGCATGCTTCCATGGATGCACAGACAAACCTACCAAAAATGTTTACAACATAAAGGAATCTGTGCGCTATATTTCAGAGTTCAGCTCAGGGTCCAACAAATCTTATGTCAAGCACCAAGGGTCTGCAGGAAGGCCGTGTCAAGGATACCATCTATTGAATTCAAGTAGCCCAGTGGTGTACTACATATCAAAACTTTGGTAAGATTACATAAAGTAGAAAAGAAATAAGAGTTTTAGAGGTTCTGTCCCTGTAGTCCAGTGGATAATCTGATTATGAAAATCTTTTGGACCCTGGCGCTACAAACATTATACTCACCATCATGCCTCCTGTCATGCCGTGATCTACTTCCCTCACTATCTCGCCGATATCTCCTATTTGAACTACTGCTACTACTATGGTCCAGAGAGTGATGATGCTGATGAGAACTGTGTGCATTGCTGTCACTATGTCGATTACTATGACTACTATCCAACTTAGATGGATCCAATGAATATGAAGTTCTTCCTTGTGAAGCCATATTGGCTCGTAATTCAGCCTGAATTTTTGACTGGCTAGCTTGCAATTTCTCAAACAAATACTGTTTATCAGGCTTGACATTAGAGTCCTGGACCATTTGTCGCAAGCTCCCGAATTGCTTTTCCCCTTTTCTTTCTGTTCCACTGGAATGTCTGTACCTTGAATCTGGAAGGAAACTTTTGTTTAGTTTGACTGAAACAAAAAAAGACTCATAATTGAGCCACTACATTTTCAACAAAACATATGTATATTGAATATAGTACATAACAGTGTGTGGTCCATGTTTGTAATTCATTCTGTCTATATACATGCTTATTACGCTATTAGACTGCCTTCTGTTTTGTAGAGTAGGAAAATTATGATGGTGATATTGTCCACAAGCTGGGATCAATATTAATGTACCTACAGCAAAGAAAATAATTAAAAATAAATGTGGAGTGTTAAATCAATAAAGGAATCACCGATTCCAGCCAGAGGTCTCATTAATGCAAAATATTCTGCCCTGGATGTAAAATGTACCAATCTAAACAGAAAAAGGATCTATCTTGCATCTATGAGAGTGGAACACAACTAGATGGTACGTTGCATCTCTATAATTCTCAATTAAGTGGTGACTCTTTACAGATGAACAATCATCCCAAGAATGATACTTTAATTTTATTTCATTGTTTGTATATAAAATATTCACTCAGTTCCAAACACAGCACTTCCTACAGTAAGTGTACATCTATCCCATGTTTATGTAGATTTTGGCGCACTATTAGTCTGACTCCAAATCTTTAAATAGCTATATTTTGTTAGAGTACCAGTTGTTTGTAGAGGCAGGAGTCACAGCCTGTACTAGATGTGCTTGTACTGCACCTACACAAAATGGTACATGTATGTAGAGTCATTCTGTAGTATACAAGAAATAAATATTATGTTCAACTAAGGAGCCAGATCTGTCAAAACTCAACTAGATGTAAGAGCTTTAGAAATTTTTACCATTACTGTGGGAAGACACAAATTTTGACTTGCACGAGTCAAATTACATTTTCTGAACTTTATTTTTAGCTGGCACCATGTAACCATGTAGCCACTATTGTGCGGAGGTGCCATAAAATGCTACTACATGAATACATACATACATTCAAACAAACTTGCTGAACACTAGAGCTAAAATACCACATCTTCCTATTTGAATATTTGTTGAATGCATGCAGATACAATTTTATTTTTTATCAATGTTAATAAAGCTACCAAGTTGATCCTTTCTTGGTTGTGGTTTTTTTGCGGGGTTTGGAGTTGGGTCTACTTTGGTATTTATTGACACACCCACCCTAAGCCACACTGAAAACACTGTGAAATCTGCAAGCTAAATCGAATTAAATGACATCTGTTTTGGAGGGGGCTTCAGACTAACAATCAAATGAATGTAGCTATTATTTTCCCCGTTTATTTTTAAACTTGCTATGACACGAAGGCAGCAAGTCTCGATTAATGTTTCAGTTACATCCGGAGACTATATTACAACTTTTCTCTAGCAAGTGATTTGTTCACAATGAAAATTGCATTGTCTTGAACTGAGTGCTAAAAATTTAAGACATTTCATGCATACACGTGATGATTGAACTAATGTGTAGAATATAACTGAATTTAATTTGGATACACTGATTGTTACATAAAAGCTTTGTTGACTTAGATATGACCTGTGTTCCATACAATGTTCTTTATAAAATTTACATACTATATGTTATCTTTTTAAGAGCGTCTTCATGACAATAAAATAGAAGTTGCAATGTTGTGAGCATGTGACTATTCAGAATTTTGACATAATGATTACCTTGTGAGTAGCCGATTTAATTTCAGGAGATTTATCAGTTCTTAAGTTGTTCCCTTATAAACCCAACAATGCATACTTTACACTTTGTTTACTCGTTTCTTTTACAAAATGCTACCAAACAACACTACGGCAATGCATTGTCAGCATGGTCAATCGCCAAGTCTGGTTGCAGGTGTCAATAAAAGCGAGGTGAATAAACTAATATTGATATTCTATTTAATTTTTGTGACAAAGTATTCCGATTCTAATGTTCCGTTATTAATTTCAGCTCTAATAAATAACTTACTCTGTGTCAGTTACAGATAGTGTATGGCTCCGCAAACTCTTTAACACACTATGCCAAAATTTTTGTACAAGTTCTAAGACATACACACAAAAGCACCAGTGTGACCTCCGTTTATTTTATTGTCAATTATAAAACACTGCTGGTTGGAGCTTCAGGTCTGGTGGTTTGAGACCTACTCTATATACTTTGCTTATAAATCGAGCCTATGTGTCGCCAGGTCAGGGGGTCTATGTTGTTTGTTCTACTGATTACACCTAATAAAATGCAAAGACCCAGATCTGCCAGCACATTATGCAATTGCAGATTTGGGTCTGTGCATTTTGCATTTGGACTCAACTTATAAGCGAGTATACACATTATGTAACTGTTGCTTTATAAAACAGAGATTCAATTAGTAATATTTTCTCAATTTCTCATTGAAGTTTCATTAAATAGAGACCCCTTTTTGTCCAGCCTTCCATTTATTCAGCTAAGTAAAAAACGAACACTGACATTTATCTAAACTTTAACACTTCAGTAGTCATTCTTGGGAATGGACAGACAGACATAGAGAAGACTGATGTATGGACATGCACACAGATGTCAAAGCAAATACTACATCAAGCTTCCGCTAGGGCAGACTCGATTAACTACAGCATTGACACTGAGAAGTTTGTCCGAGGAAAAAAAACACTGATTGCCAATTAAAAAGGCAGAGGTATTTCCCTGTTGAGGTGATAGTTCTATTGTATCCTCAGAATGCTCTAAAAGACTTGGTTTCTAAATAACAGTTTTGACACTTACCTTTACTAGTGGAGGATGATGGTTTCTCATTTTCTGTTCGACACATTCTGAAATGTATCAAGACTTGATTAAAATGGCATGGCTTCCTATGTAACTAAGTACAAGCAAGACTCAGAATGACAGCAAGCAGCAGAAACAGTATTCACTTTTTGAAAAGACAAGCATAAACATTCGATTTTTATGATCAATTATCTACAAATGTATGTTCTTTTTTGACCATAAGAATGTAAATGGATGTGCAGCCAGTTTTTTTTAAAGCATCATTAATTTACATACAGATAACTGGCAATGATGTCTGAAACATAGTTAGACAACCCTTTGGTCTGGGCTACTAAAATGCTGGATCTGGTTGACCAAAATGCTCAGGCTGGACTACCAAAATGCTCAGGCTAGACTAATAACATGCTGGATCTGGGCTACCAAAATGCTCAGGCTGGACTACTAAAATGCTGGATCTGGACTACCAAAATGCTCAGGCTGGACTACTAAAATGCTGGGTCTGGGCTACCAAAATGCTGGATCTGGGCTACCAAAATGCTCAGGCTGGACTACTAAAATCCTGGATCTGGGCTACCAAAATGCTCAGGCTGGACTACCAAAATGCTGGATCTGGGCTACCAAAATGCTGGATCTAGGCTACCAAAATGCTCAGACTGGACTTTTAAAATGCTGGATCTGGGCTACCAAAATGCTCAGGCTGGATTACAAAAATGCTGGATCTTGGCTACTAAAATGCTGGATCTGGTTTATCAAAATGCTCAGGCTGGACTACTAAAATGCTCAGGCTAGACTAATAACATGCTGGATCTGGGCTACCAAAATGCTCAGGCTGGACTACTAAAATGCTGGATCTGGACTACCAAAATGCTCAGGCTGGACTACTAAAATGCTGGGTCTGGGCTACCAAAATGCTGGATCTGGGCTACCAAAATGCTCAGGCTGGACTACTAAAATCCTGGATCTGGGCTACCAAAATGCTCAGGCTGGACTACCAAAATGCTGGATCTGGGCTACCAAAATGCTGGATCTAGGCTACCAAAATGCTCAGACTGGACTTTTAAAATGCTGGATCTGGGCTACCAAAATGCTCAGGCTAGACTATTAAAATGCTGGATCTGGGCTACTAAAATGCTGGATCTGGTTTATCAAAATGCTCAGGCTGGACTACTAAAATGCTGGATCTGGGCTACCAAAATGCTCAGGCTGGACTATTAAAATGCTGGATCTGGGCTACCAAAATGCTCAGGCTGGACTACTAAAATCCTGGATCTGGGCTACCAAAATGCTCAGGTTGGACTACTAAAATGCTGGATCTGGGCTACCAAAATGCTCAGACTGGACTACTAAAATGCTGGATCTGGGCAAACAAAATGCTGGATCTGGGCTACCAAAATGCTCAGGCTGGACTACTAAAATGCTCAGACTGGACTACTAAAATGCTGGATCTAGACTACCAAAATGCTGGATCTGGGCTACCAAAATGCTGGATCTAGGCTACCAAAATGCTCAGACTGGACTTTTAAAATGCTGGATCTGGGCTACCAAAATGCTCAGGCTGGATTACAAAAATGCTGGATCTTGGCTACTAAAATGCTGGATCTGGGCTACCAAAATGCTCAGGCTAGACTATTAAAATGCTGGATCTGGGCTACTAAAATGCTGGATCTGGTTTATCAAAATGCTCAGGCTGGACTACTAAAATGCTGGATCTGGTTTATCAAAATGCTTAGGCTGGACTACTAAAATGCTGGATCTGGGCTACCAAAATGCTGGGTGTAGGCTACCTTATGCTGAATTCAGGAAGCAAAGTGAGCTTTTACATAGTAGCATAACTCGTTCTTCAGTTTTCTTCAAAACATAAAATTTAAAATAATTCACAAAATTATTCACGACTCGTAACAATGAAAATGGGAAACCTTCATGCTAACAATTTCATATGTAAATGGGCTTTTTGGGCTGCTGAAATATGAGATTGGTGGGATCTTGTTGACACAATGACAGCATTTTATCTAGAGTGCAGGATCACAAGAATCCCACAGAAAATCGTGTGATTGACACATTTTTTTGAATAGCTGGCTTCACATCTGCCTCATCACTCATTCAGAAATATTTTACTGAATCGGCAATAGTATAATCAAGTTGGTCTAGAAGCATTCCATATAGTTAAGAGCAGTTTATGTAGAGAAAGCATATTTTCAAGCATTTCAACAATGCTGAGTAGACTATCTCCATTAATGTATGGAAACTAAGCATTAACACAACTTTATGCAAAGATTAAGGTACTAGACTGTAACTGCACATTCCTCACCAAAAAAATTAACAGATATTGATTCATTCTTAATATGTAGCCATGAGGAGGAATAAAGCCAAAACGCACAAGACAGATATATTGTCCAAAACCCATTGTCTAAACCCATGAGCGATGTCAAGTTGTATCTATTGAGGATAGAACGATAGTCTTGTCAACAAAACATAAATAAACTTTACTCGTTGAGCTAAAACGTTAGACACATCTTAATGATATTACATGCATTCTTATCAACAACATATGCTGCTGGACATGTATGGGAAAATATTGTTCATGTATCTCTTAGATTAAGTCTATGGGATGTAATTAGATCAATAGATAGTGTTAGTGCTTATTGTCCTTACTTTTCATTTATTTATTATCTGGGCCATTCAATTCTATTTTCCAAGGCTCACATTAAAAACCTAGAAATCGACTTTTTGGGATTACATATCTAATTGCAAAACACCCTAATTTTGTATAATGTCAAGTACAGTGTGCCTCTGCTATCACTACAATGACATAAAAAATCAAATATATTTCATGCATGCACTATGTGGATACTGGCCCATGCACAAGTGAGTAAATTACAACAAACTTTGGTTCCAAATTTAAATATTTAATATGCTGATCAAATACAACAACTTACAAGATCCAAAACTAGGAATACATGGAATCAGGACTAAATGTGATTTACACATAAACCACAAGTCCCTCAAAGGGACTGATGCGCTGCTGACCGAAAAAAAAATCCACGAAATCAAGATAAGACCATTTCTTCTTTATAACTGCTGAGTGTTGAAACCATCTCTGATATTTCTGAGCAATAACAAGATTTTCAAATTAGCTGCTGTGGCAGTCATACTGGATGTAAGGTTGGCACCATTTTCATTCAGGACCAATTAGACATCATTTGAAGTCTTTCTGGTGAAAACCCCATGTAAATATGACGATACATTCAGGAGGGGTAATGATGACAAGATTATCAAGTGAAAACCCATGTCGATAAGACTTTCCATTTAGGACGAGTAGCAATAAAAAAAAATTTAAAGTTGGCTGCCATGGTGGTCATACTGGACATCAGATCGGAACAATTCAGAACCATCAAGGCATCATAAGAAGTCTTTTAGTGAAAACCCCAAAGTTTTTATTGAGGAGGAGCAGCAGTAACAGGATCTTCAAGACATCATAAGAAGTCTTCTCATGAAAACTCCCTGTCAATACAACTTTCCATTCAGAAGGTATAGTGATATAAAGATTTTCAAGATGGCTGCCATGGTAGCCATACTGAACATCAGATTGGCACCATTTTCATTTAAAACGAACTAGACATCACAAGAAATCTGTTGCTGAAAACCTGATGTTATATGAACATCTGTTCAGGAGAAATAGCAATAACAAGATTTTCAATATTGCAGCTGTGGTGGCCATACTGGATGTCTCTGTGACAAATTTTCATGTAGGAAGGACCCACCAGACCCTGGGATGAATATTTATGTTTAGTTTCATGGCAATCCTCAAAGCACTGTACAAGGAGTACAGACAGATAATGGAGAACAAGACAATGGACAAAAGGCCACCCCATAAGCTCTTTTGGTCTGTGACTAGTAGAGTTTAAAACCTTATGCCAGACCTGCCAGACCTAAAAAGGCCTTCTCAAACAGCCAGACAATATTTTTCTGCAAGTTGAACCATATTCAGTAATGTGTAACTAAATATAATGTACTACTATTACAAACTTGGAATACATGTATTTGAAAAGTTTTTGTGTGGTCTGATTCAGCAAATACATTATGTTCAAGTAATAAGTTTGTAAAGTACACTAAAGTATACTTTAGTGTTAATGACCTCAAGTTCTGTTTCAGAAACTGCAGTTCCAAACCCTAAGAGGTCAGTGACTTTGTGCTAGATCTCAACTCTATATGTTATGTTTTTCTGAATTCATGCGGTGACAGCCATCATCTCTCTTGCCATGAGCAATACTCAAACTGACACAACATTATGTCCATTCAATGCAATTGTAGCTTTCTTTTTCCAAGCATGGCCAAGTATCTGAATATTGTTGATTGTTTGGACTTTTTAAGAGGCTGATTGTCCCCTTTGCCTTCAACATGTTTTATTTGTTGGACATTTCCAGACAATGCTATAGCATAAAAGCAAATGTTTTGATCACAGTTGTTTTGCATGAACAACATGGGTAGACTGAAGTGTCTGAGATATTCCCTGTAAAAATTCGTCTGGTTCCCTCACCAACACCAATGAGTCTAATTTGAAAACCCAGATCTGGACTGAACCTGAACAAGCCAATATCTGGTTCTGACCACAAAGACTGTAATTTCATATATTTTGCTCTTGTTCCCTAAGGCCATGATTTCAGAGTCATTTTTAGTAAGCCATAAGGTAAAAACATAAGGATTAGCAGGTCTGATATACTCACTGGTCATTCCATTCTTTAGGTTTCTCCCACTGTGAGACCTCTGTCTTGATATTGTAGTAGTAGTGTTTTCCGCTAGAGCTGATGTGTTCAGACCAGTCCCCACACACCTGCAGAGCTGACTTGTGCAGCTGGAAAATTAGTAAAAGTGTTTATTCAGTGTAGTCTCAAGGATGCACAATTGCACAAATGCTAAATTTAATGAATCCCCACCCCACCCCCATTCAAACAAAACCTGTATCCTTCAAGAATATTAAAAGCTCATACTGACCTGCAAGAGCTTGATTCCTAAAGTACAGCTTCCATGATTTTTTTCGTTTCTCCACCCATCACAGTGGAACAGTTTATCTCCTTCATGCTTGCTCCACATTTAAGCATTGGTGAGGTAAGTACCTAGTCACTCACATTGCATAACTTGTACACCTATGTTGCAGAGGGATTGGGTAACGTCAGAGTGATTGACAGTTAAATTGCAAAACTTGTACACCTATGTTGCGGAGGGATTGGGTAACGTCAGAGTGATTGACAGTTAAATGGCCTATGCATGAAAGCTACCCATAGCAAGACCTAGTTATCAGTGATTCTAACTAAATACCTAATGAAGAATCATCTTTATGTCAATTATATGTTTAGCTAATAAACAACCGACTCCTTTAACACTGAGCACAATCTAAAAGCTTTAACACTGAGCTTAATGTAAAAAAAACTTTAAACATTGAACTTAATGTAAAACGCTTGAACAGTAAGCTTTATGTAAAATATTTTAACAGTGAGCTTAATGTAAAATGCTTTAACAGTAAGCTTAATGTAAAATACTTTAACAGCACGCTTAATGTAAAATACTTTAACAGTGAGCTTAATGTAAAATACTTTAACAGTGAGCTTAACCCTTTACTTCACACAAGCACATTTGGATGCCTCTACCACATTTCAATGGAAATGCATTTCAATACCTCCATCTTATTCACATACAACCACGTTTGGATGCCTGTGTACCATCAACATACATGCACAGTTGAGTGCCTACTGTAAACATCTACCGTTTCAGGCTGGTTTTCACAGCACCACCTTCGGGGTGTGAAGAAACTATAGGCATTGAGGAAAATGACCAAGATGTCACATCACATAGTTGATATTTACAATGAAGTAGTAATCTATTTTAAAACAGTAACTGAGTCTGATTTTCCCTAATCCAACATGGAGGCAGCCAACTTTGGCAGTTTCTAGAGTTCACATGATGAGAATTCCAACTTTTAAGGCTTCAGCAAGTCAGATATAGGCTTTGATATATTGATGTAAGCAACATTGACTTTAATAACTTGTCAGATTTGGATGATTGTGTAATACAGACTCTGAAAACGAACCAGTATATTCAGAGGTCAAGGAAGATTATGACTGGTTACAAAACTCTAGGCTTTTAAAGCACATACAAATTCTTTGGTGAATAATAATTTTATATCCATAATGCTCAAATTTTGCTCGAAAACCTTTATATAGATAACAAATATGTACAAGGGTATAACAGACAAAATTTAAGTTGAAACTGAGCATAAACTACACTGCTAGAAAGTGACTGAAGCAGAAAGTCTTCTCTTCCAACATAGAAATTTCAATGTAATTGCAATATGTAATGAAAGTTAAAGGATTTGGTCACAATTCTCATTTATTTTGCAGTATTTGTCCATTTTAAGAATATCCATACTGATCTGAACACCCCTCCACACAAATCTGTGGCATGGCTAAATAAGAATGTGTGGTGTATACGGCAATTCTCCATCTTCAAAAGTCCCCACTGTGAGTTTGCAAGGTAGCAGCATGGAAGGGCTTTTTTATAATCTTCTCTATGTTCTCTATGCCCCCACTGCAATGCATGCAGAAACTAAAAATCACAAACTGTACTGTAGATCAAGCACCAACTAAACTGACATTTTGCCTTTGAGCAGTAAGACATTTCCCTTACTCAGCTACTTTTTAAACGTGCTTTCGAACTGCACTTGTCGAGACCATACATGGCAGAAATCAGTGAGATTGTTACACAAAATAGTTCACTAGTTCAATATCCATAACATGACGATAGTCACAGTTATCCAGATTCTGTAAGAAACTACTCTGAATGGGGATAGGGCTTATTAAGCATAATCTGAATCAAAAGTGTAATTTAAATTTTAGATCACACTGCACAAGTTTTGACTTTTTTCATTCTATATGATGTTAAAGTTTGTTCAGATTTTTTATTTTTTTTCTACGTGGGGTACAAAGTATTCACTAGCCTGATGTAGAAACAAACTCTGCACTGTGCAACTATTTTCCCAATTACGGAAAAAAGTGATAAAAATGTCCTTCACACTATGTAAAATTATAAAAGTCGGTCTTTGTAAAACATATTTCCATGCTCATAAGTGTTCAAGTATTATTGCAAATTAATTCCCTTTTCACTATAAGAACTTTAATTACAAGTTACTTTCCCTAACAAAGACAGACATGCAGTACAACTTTGATGAAAAACTCACCGTAGGATTTATTGATGAACAACACACTAGAAGACAAATAATTGCACTAATTTTGCATGTATTTGCTTTTAAAAATTTTACATATAAGGAACACCAAAATGTGAGGAAATCTACATCAATAAGTTTTTATATTATAAAATGGTAAAGTTTATCTACAATCAAATATTCAACTCAAAAGTTGACAAATCTACATTTTTAGTTTCTTAAGTGCATTTAAAATAATTCATCCCAGACACATGATACTGACCCTGAAATGGACAATTTTACCAGTAAAATGAAAACAAAACACAATGAACACAAACAAAATGATGAATGCACTGTGAAGAAATTGTTGAGCACAAATTCAAACCACAGAACAATATATGATGAACAAAAATGGTACAAAACTTGAATGCATTTCATTATTAGTTCTGAAAATATATTATTTTCAGGCTGTTGCTAATGTCCAGTCGAAAGTCCTTTCACATGACACTAAGGCTCTGATTCTTTACAGCGAGAGACAATTTTCCACTCCTCTAGAGAGCAACACTGTTCTTGTTCAGGTAGACATAATAATCACCACTAATGTGATGACACCATCACCTGTAGTTGATCTACAATTTAAGAATACAATTTGCTGACAAATACACTACATCTATATTAAAAAACATTTTGATGTTGCAATTCAGTGCTGTCTTTTTGCATTTTATTTAAACACACTTTTATGAATAAGACAAGACACAAAAGCAGTAGTCCTCTCCTTTTAACACTCAAAAATGGAAAACCTGACTTCGGTAAATGCATTTCTATTTCAGTCCCAACAAACAAATATGAAAGGAATCACTAAATGGAAGCAATAATTGAAAAATTCGGAATGCATTTCTCAGAATGTAAACAAAAAATGATGAAAAGCAAATGGAATAATGCAGATATTGTAAGATTACCCATTTCAGGGTTGTTATATAAGAAGGCAAGGGTTGAAAGGCAGATATAATTAGAAGAGCAAAGACAGACATATACATGTATAAAAATAGACAAATGGATAGATAGATAAGGGTTTCGCAAATGGATAGATTTTGAAGAGCGAGTGATGTTTAGGTAAAAAAACCTTATACTGAAAAATTCAACAGCCAAGAACAGAACTTGGTCAGTCTCCTGTAATAATTATGTAAATAATAGATGATAAACACCGCTTGTGGGTGCTACACTTTTAAGTGGCTAATTGTTAGAGACATGTGCCTTTTATTTTCAAACACATCTGTGAAAGAAATGTCTTGGTTTATAATATTAACCATTATAACCTAGTCACCTTGAAATCAGCATCATGCATCAAAACAATCGCTGACACACCGATTTTTCCAAGTTGGCAATCCTGGCATATTCAAGCTCACAAACTGTCTGTGGCTGAGTTAGGACTTGGAAGTCAGCAAATCCATTTACATACAAATATTATGATTAAAATATAACTTATAAGATAAAATATAAATACCTATTTCATATATTTGTCAAAATTTGCTTTAAATAGTACATTCACATTACCATGTCTGTACGAGAAAATGCAAGACTGATGTTGACGATGACTACAAGGAAATGACCAACTGTCAGTATATCGTGTGAAGTAAAGGATCGATAGATGAAAGAAACTGCAGGCAGTTATGTATTTTAAGAATGAGGCACACATAAACGTGAAATAAAGGTGCTGATATATGTACTGTGGCAAGATAGTAGAGTATAAAACTTGCAGAACATAAAGCATTACAAAGTAAATACTCTCAATTTTTTTTGACTTGCCTATGGACAAGTACCTTGCTAACATAAACTTGCCCAAGCCGAATTTGAACTTGTACTGGAGTCGGGCAAGTAGATTTGTGAAGCCCTGCCACCACGTCATACTGCTCTTCAGATGGCCAACAAAACACTCAAGTAAGACATCCAACTCAATTAGTTGCTAGCCAAGTACTACATCTCATTTGCAAATACAGATGATTGAAACGGGTGCATCATGGGGAAAATGAGGTACTTCACAGGTAGACACAGATAAGAATAAATCAATAATTTGTCCCCTATGTACAGTCTAATCAACTGATTTCTTATGTACAATGCTTTTACATTAAATAACTAAATTATTTGTACCAGTCTTTGATATTAGTATTAAAGTACTTTTCTTCCTCTGTCCACAATTAAAATGCCTGTTCAAAATTGTATCACATCAAATTTTATTTTTCAAAATATCAATATAATTCAGAATGTTAAATTATCACTCGAACTTTGTGACAATTCCACAAAATCCTGAATGACTGGTATCTCTGAAAATCCATGTCAAAACATCATGGAGGAATTAATACAGCACATTTCGTGAATGGCGATCACAATGTCCACCGACACTTTCTTACTAATGACCTTGACCTTTGAGCTACGGACTTGACCACTGTATGATAAGGTTTCAACCTCTATAAAATCTCATCAAATGTTTGTCTGGGTTACAAAGTTATAGCATGAGGAATCAGGCCACTGCTTTACAATATTTCTTGTTATGATCTTGACCTTGAGACTGAGGGTATGACTATACATACATAAGATGTTCTCAAGTCAATATATAAAAAGCTAAGGTTTCATTAATATATCTCACAGATTCAAAAGTTAAACCTGTGTGGACAGAGATCACAGTATTTCACATTTTACCCTGCTGTGACCTTGACCTTAAGACCAGGAGCATGGCTTTCAAATGTGACACACGATAAAGTCATGATATGTACCTGGTTAAAGTTTCTCTCATGTATCCTCATTGGTACAAAAGTTATACCTCGGACAAGGATGCAAGTCAAAGTTACATTTTCCCATATTATGACCTTGACCTTGAAGCTGGGATTTGGCTATGGTATGTGATACACCATCTATACATGATACATAATTGGCTAAAGTATCTTTGGTGGTTCAAAAATAATACATCAGACAAGAATACAAGTCACAAATTCAGATTTCTCCTTTCCATAGATTGTTTTAATTATTGAAAGCAGTATGACTTTGATAAAATTTGCAGGTAAAAGTGACTCAATCTTTACACCATGTAATTTTGTGTATTTTAAACAACTGCATATCTGATAATATGTGACTGAAAATGACTTACTATAGTATTTGTCTACCCTCCCTCATTTGTACCCTCCTACAGACTTTAAAATGGAAAGCCTCAATGATATAAAAAATGTGCAAAACTTAGTCATTTCATTCATTCATTTATAATTTCTAACCCAACTGTCACCAAGATGTCCTTAACACTCAAGAGTGATGTAGGTCATCATCTTCGATACGCTCCAAATAATTTAGTAAATTTCCATAACTTAGGGAGTTACATCATTTAAACCCATGTACATTGAAGTTAAACTGCTTGCCCTCTTTATTTTGTTAAATTCTGGAGAAATATTAAAACTAAGCATTGCAAATATTGGATGCAGACGACACAGTTTTTACCTTCTATGTATGTATAGTCCTATTAACCTCACCTCTCACTGAAAATGAACTTTTCCAGAAACCAGACATGGATAATGAGCAGACTCATTGTTTACACTTAAAACTCCTGTTTGCTTTGAAACACAAACAAGATGACAGTGATAGGGAATCCTAGCAACAATCAGGTTAGAAATTATAAATAAATAAATGAAATTAAGAGATTTGTACATTTTTTATATCCTTCATGTTTTTCGTTCTTAAAATCACAAGGAGGGTACAAACTATGTGGGGGGTAGGCAAATACTTTAGCATACATGTTCTCTCTCTCATGCACACACATAACAATTATCAGCAGTAACACACAACCATAACCGAAAGTGCTAGTTACATGTCCCAATTGTGGCACCCTCAACTATAAAATAGCAAACATCTGGTGTTTGTAAAATTGAGAAATTAAGGCCCGATTTCTGCTTAGCTGGTGAACCAATGATGCTTAAATTTTACATATGTAATAAACAAAATTAACTCTTTTGATTAAGTGCTTATTACTGTATCTAAGCCAGGATTTTCTCTTTAAATTAATTAGGCACTTGTTAATTACTTAATATAACTGCTATGCAAACATGCAATATTTCTGTGCCCAAAAAAGGCCCACTGCTGAATTGGACCTAGTGACTAATGCCCAATAAGTCAGTACCTATATAACAGTCCCCATAAACAAGGATGTCACTCACACTGATTGCAACTCTCGGGAAATTCTTAAAACATACCTCTGTTTTCTTGTCACTGGAGTCTTTAGACTGGGAATTGCGACTATCCTTGAAGTCCTGGTTGCTATGGTGACCATTGTTGCTGTTGCTGCCAGAACCCTGGTAGCTGTGATTGTGTTTCTTCTCTGGAGAGGGGATAGATCCTGCACAGAAAAAGATAACCAGTCTGAATTAAAAACCATAATACACTGTAAGTACAAATTAAAATAAGAACAGAGGATAAAAAGTATGAATTAAAAACCGATGTGAAGAAGCAAGTACCTATAACTGTCTTAGCTTACTCTCTGTCATATCTATAACACCAAGCCATGGCATCCAGGAACAGAACATTTATAAATTACTTTGAATTCATTTCTTGACAATACAAATTTTCATAAATTTCATGAGGTGCTGCAGACCACAAAATTATACACCCAACACACAAATATAATTACTGACCAAAAAAAAAAAAATTCTTGGGGGGTGGGGGTGGGTGGGAGGGGGCGGTTGTGGCAAAATCACAAAAATAAATAAATTGGTAGTTTACACCAAGACAACTACATTTGATCATCTGCAAAGCAAAATTCAATGAAATGAAGATTTAAAATGCTGGCAATCAAACTCATGCCAGAATTCAACAATTTAAATCTACACATGATAATCCATTGACAATCCTTGATAAAGTTTTATCGGGAAAATCCAAACAAAGAGAACAGGCAATCTGTGGCCATAACTGTAAATGATAACATGGAATGCTAGATCAAACTCTTTCAAGGTCTCATCAATATAAAGGTGCATGCTAAATTTGGTTCCAAAATCCTGAAGTAAAGTTCTGCTGCAGAATCAAGATCCCATTAATATAAAGCTGCATGCCAAATTTGATTGGAATCCGAAAAATGTTGGTAAAGGTATGCAATGGAAACCAAAGTTAGGAGATGGGCTATCAAGGGTCATAACTATTGTAAATAATGTGAAACGTTGGGAATCCAACTCATTCAAGGACTAATCGATAAAAGGGTGCATGCTAAATTTTGTTGAAATCCACCAATCCTTAGGGAAGTTACACTGCATAAACCAAAATGAACAGGTCAAAGAATTAGAGGTGCATTACTCCTGTAAACAATGTTGTAGAAGCCTCTAAATAAAGCTGTTCCAAAGTCTTATCACCATAAAGCTGCATGCATAATTTGGTTGAAGTCCAACAATCCTTAGTAAAGTTATGATAGAGAATCCAAAGTTGAGACAAAAAAAAAAAAAAAAAAAAAAAAACACTCCTGTAAACAATTCTGTAGAACTCTGGAAATAAAACCGGTCCAAGTTCTTGTCAACATAAAGCTGCATGGCAAATTTGGTTGAAATCCAACAATCCTTGCTAAAGTTAAGCTGGAAAATGAAAAGACAAGAAATCTGGGGCCACAACTGCTGATAAAGACTAAAAATCTAACTCTTTCAAGGTCTTGTTAATATAAAGCTGCACACCAATTCTAATTAAAATCAACTAATTCCAAATAAATTGTTTTCTCATCAAACCCAAATTGCTGATGGATAGACAGATGGGGGAATGGATGTGATTACTGTAGGACTCCTACAATCTTTATCGAGTGGAGCCCTAACCCAAATATAACCACCAAAATACACTGCTGCCCATTGGGTAAAAACTCAGTCCTCTAGGTTACATTATGTAATTACACACACACAATGATTAGATGATGAGCAGTCAAGTGGAAATTTATATATACAACTAATGACTGACATGTGGTTGCATTCAGGTGGAGCTTGATCATTCATTTCCACATGTGTGGAGTACACGTACATATGCATTAAAGTCTAACGATTCCAAACAATTCTCACACTTAAACTCAACTCAAAATTCTGACATATTATTGATTAAAACCATATCAATGACCAATCAGATATCAGAGATTATCATACCAAATCTGATCAAAATCTATAACAATACTGTATACTGGGCTATTTCTGCAAAGCACCACTACAATGACTTATAAAAGCACAATGCTGCCCTGATAATGATAGCACGTTAACTTTTTTTTTTTAATGATCAAAGGCATTATGATTGATACGACATCTGGGATAACAGTTTTCATTCTTTACGTCATGTTTCTTATTTCAAAAAACCACATATCTGATAAATTTGCAACTGACAATTCTGCAAGCTCACTTACAATTGCAATATTATGTACACACATGCTCTCTCTCTTGTACATACACATGACAATTGTGCTAAGTTTACAGTGCAAATACAGCATTAACCAGAAATGACGGTTACATGACACAAATGCAGCACCCTCTAAACCTCTACAAGAAAATGGTGAACCTACTGTGTCATAAAAATTGAGAAATTAAAAGCCAATTTCTACCAAACTAGCTGACCAATTGTGCTCAGATTTTACAGATGAAATAAATAAAATGAAATCTATCGATTAAGTACATATTATACCCTAACCCAAATTTCCCCATGAGTTACTAATACACTGTATTGGGCTGAGCTGTTAATATGCTGCATTAGCATCAGCTGTCAAAACACTCTGTTAGCTTGAGCTGTTAACTGTATTAGCACAGGCTGTTAATACACTATATTAGCCTAAGTTGTTAATACATTGTAATGGCCTGAGCCATTAATGCACTGTATTAACATCAAGTGTTAATACCATGTATTAGCCGGAGACTTTGATGCACTGTATTGAGCTGAGCTGTTAATACCCTGTATAAGCATAAGCTGTTAATAAAATGTATTATCCTGAGCTGTCAATACACTATTTGCATAAGCTAAGACACTGTATTAGTCTGAGCTGTTAATAATCTGTATAAAGTGGAGCTGTTGATACACTGTATTGGGCTGAGCTGTTAATACACTGTATAAACATGAGCTGTTAATACAATGTATTAGTCTGAGCTGTTAATATGCTGTATTGGGCAGAGCTTGTAATACACTGCATTAGCTTGAGTTGTTAATTCACTGTATTATGCTGAGCTGTTAATACAATGCATTAGCCCGAGCTGTCAAGACACTGTATTAGCCTGAACTGGTAGTACTCTGTACAAGGCTGAGCTGTTAATATATTGTACTGAGCTGAGCTGTTAATATGCTGTATTAGCATAAGCTGTTAATACACTGTATTAGCATAAGCTGTTAATACACTGTATTACCATAAGCTGTTGATACACTGTATTGGGATGAGCTGTTAACACAATGAATAAGCATAAGTTGTTAATACATTGTATTAGCCTGTGCTGTTAATACGCTGTATTGACAGAGGTGTTAATGCTGTTGTTGTTAATACAATGTATTAGTCTAAAGTGTTAATACACTGTATTAGCCTGAGCTGGTAATACACTATTAGCATAAGCTGTCAAGACAGTGTATAAGCCTTAAGTGCTAAGCTGTTAATACACTGTATTAGCCTGAGCTGTTAATACACTGTATGAGCACAAGTTGAATTGACACTGTATTAGCCTGAGCTGTTAATACACTGTATTGGGCTGAGCTGTTCATACACTGTACAAGTTGTTGAGACACTGTATTAGCCTGAGCTGTTAATATATTGTATTGGGCCGAGCTGTTAATACACTGTATTGGGCTGAGCTGTTAATACATTGTATTGAGCTGAGCTTTTAATACACTGTATGAGCACAAGTTATTGAGACACTGTATAAGCCTGAGCTGTTAATACACTGTATTGGGCTGAGCTGTTAATACACTGTATGAGCACAAGTTGTTGAGATACTGTATTAGCCTGAGCTGTTAATACACTGTATTGGGCTGAGCTGTTAATATACTGTATGAGCACAAGTTGTTGAGACACTATATTAGCCTGAGCTGTTAATACACTGTATTGGGCTGAGCTGTCAATACACTGTATGAGCACTTGTTGTTGAGACTGTATTAGCCTGAGCTGTTAATACAATGTATTAGGCTGCGCTGTTAATACACTGTATTGGACTGAGCTGTTAATACACTGTATGAGCACAAGCTGTTGAGACACTGTATTAGCCTGAGCTGTTAATACAATGTATTAGGCTGAGCTGTTAATACACTGTATTGGGCTGAGCAGTTAATACACTGTATGAGCACAAGTTGTTGAGACACTATATTATCCTGAGCTGTTAATACACTGTATTGGGCTGAGCTGTTAATACACTGTATTGGGCTGAGTTGTTAATACACTGTATTGGGCCAAGCTGTTAATACACTGTATTGGGCCAAGCTGTTAATACACTGTATTGGGCCAAGCTGTTATTACACTGTATTGGACCAAGCTGTTAATATGATGTATTAGAATAAGCTCTTAATAAACTGATTTGGCCAGAGCTGTTAATACACTGTATTGGGCCAAGCTGTTAATACAATGTATTGGGCCAAGCTGTTAATACACTGTATTGGACCAAGCTGTTAATATGATGTATTAGAATAAGCTCTTAATAAACTGATTTGGCCAGAGCTGTTAATACAGAATATTCCCTCATCTTTCTTTTGATTTTCAGAAGTTGAATGATACACATTAGAAACAGACCTAGCTTTCACTGATTAGTTAAACATCCTACTAATTTAAACAGAATTGAAATTAATGGGAATTATACTTCTTCTTTTCCTTTCAAATGTTGTATTACAGGATATTGGTAACCAGTTCTCAAAATGTAAGTAAAAGTTGAAGTTCACAAGTAGATTTTGTTCTCATCTTGCAAACTAATGCATGCAGGAGAATAAAAACTTTCAAATCAAGCCTGATCAATTGCTTTCTTTCTACATTATGCATTTCTGTGTAAAAAAAATTGACAAAATTTATGCATTTCTAATTGTTTTTAATGGCAAAAGATGGAAGAAATAATAACAGCTGTATGATGCAAGTCTGCCTAACCACTGAGTAGCTTTTTCATCTAAAAGTGATTTTATCCCATTTCAAGTGCACTCTGTCTTTTTTGATGGTGAAGGGACGACACTCCATATAAAATTGCATGTTAGCCTCATTTCAAAACTCCTAAGGTAATACACAATGCAAGATCAATGTACAAGGTGGTAGGTGCAAATCAAAGTGATCTGCTATAGGTGTGAAATCAATTACCACCCCAAATGTAGGTCACTGTGATCCATTTTTTTCCTCAGGAATGCAAGCAAACCTGCATTACAATTCAAAACTTGTGCAGTTTAAGAGAAAGCAGGGTTTAACACTTTGAACTAGGATTCAGCCTGATGGGACTGCTGGCCCATCAAGATTTTCAAAAGGAGCGATAAAAAATGTGACATAGCCACTACTTTTTCTTCTCAACTCAGCTGGTGATTACATGATGAAATTATAATCAATTTTTTTAAAAATTATGCTTAAAATACTAATTATTCCTCTAATGGCAGAATACAGTATTATTTTGTATACAGAGTAAGAGCAAATCAATATTATTTTATAGTCCAAAATGAATAATATATTATTGATGACTGAAGTGAATTTACATTTATGTTGATTGCTCTAAGATAAATAATTTATCACTCACATGTTTCGGATAATGAAATATACATCTAACACACTCATCACTTGTCACCAGTGTAAGTATTACCAAGTTATCACAATGATTTGTTTTTGATACTGTTAAGTATTTTCCTTGTTTGTGAGTGATAATTGTGCAGTCATATGGATTTTGTTAATCATTCATGTTGAATTTTTTTTCACAAACTGTTGACTGACGTTCAGCTAATTCAATTTTTGCACTGGTTGATGATTAATGTTAGGGGTCTGTTTGGAATCTGCTGTTATCAGTATTATCATCTCTAGGCAAATTCCTAGATGATCTTTACAACTTCTTCCCCTTCTGCTACTCTTCATTTCAGATAAATGTTATTGCACATATATAATAAATCCACTTCCCATATAAAAGTGAGTTAAGTGATGCGATATCACTGAATCAGACTCTCATAACAAGGTAACTTACTCATGTCATATTGTCAGGCTTCAATAACATAGTATTTAAATAAGCATCTCACTGATATAGATGCCTCAACTATCAGTAACCATACTGTTCAGTAAAAAGTCTGTGCTGCTGCAATTGAGTACCAGGAGCGTGCCACTGAGCTTTTATGCACCAACTGGTGCAGCAGGACTTTTCTAAGGCACTGTAGACATTTTTATTGTGCTTATGGTGAAAAAATGCACTCTAGATTTAACCTTTTCGAAGTAGTCCCAAAAAGGCAAACCTCTGGAATGAATGGATAAATTTTTTAAAAATGTAAGAGCAGGAACATTTTTTAAAAAGCACAGAAGATGCTAAAATGCTGTGCTTTGCATGCCCCTGATTGGCACAGAAAATACTTTCCTTTCAAAACTTAACAACCAGACTGCTTTCCATCGCGAAAACAGTAAGGCATACAAGAAATGAAAACAGAGATGAGAATGAACAAGGATGTCAGATCCAGAGCTTTTGTCACAGCAACACTTGTGTGGTCTAAATTTTAAAGATGAAGACCGATTATAAATTTTCACTTTAAGTGCTATATAGCACTTGGAGTAGTTACTATATTTCTGAAGTACCAACATGGTAGACCAACAATTGAAAGTTATGATTTCCATGGGTTATTTTAATCCATAAACAAGACCTGTCACATTGAAACCCAACGTATATCCTGAAAATTTAGATCCCCACGAAAGCTAAAATTAGCTGAACCTTACCTCTATCATATTTCTGATTAACCCGCTCACTATATGAAGCCTTGTTGATATATCTGGGACCATCACGGTATGAAGGGCTGGAATCACGATCATCTCGGGGCAAGCTTGGTGACTGGTTCCGGTTGTAAGAATCTGCGTGGTCATATCCTCCACCACTGCTGCTATATTTCTTTGATGGGTATTGTGCGCTCTGGATTAAACAATTAAAGTCAACGCAATGATCTTCATGCCAGATAAACTTAGTCAATCAAATTCCTACCACTGCACATTTTCTAACATGCATTAAAAAAGTTTGGATAGTCAATCTTGGATGATTTTGATAATGACACAATTTGGAACATTCCTAATTTGTAAGAAATTATTTGTCAGTATTGGATTTCTACTTTTTAGTATCCAATTAAACAAAATTCCAGAATGAATACTACAAGTCATTAGTCAAAAACTTACATACTCTTCAATAAAAAAATTTTTTTTTTTTTTTAGGATTATCAAGACATTCTGAATTTGTCAAATCTGAGAAACTCTGAATTAAAGCCACAAATAGTAATGTTAAATCTAAATGCAAATTTCCTGCTTAAGGAAAAGCGCCTCTTTTAAGAGAACCAGAGCAGTTGATATAAACTATTTATGTCTGCAAAAAATATAACATCATCCACAATCCTTGTTCAGTTACTGTGAATTCACTTTGGTAGGAGACAAGAGGATACTAATTTTTGGTTATTTTGTGGTTGCTACAAAGCACAAGTTTTAAGATCAAGCAAACAATTAGCCTTATGTCAGAACAATAAGACCTTTTCCTCAACCGACAAATGCAAGTACATGTACTGACAAAAAAAATCCATGAATAATGATTAGGCTTGAAACGTTACGCCAATGACACATATTGATATGTATTGTGATACACAATCTACAATACAATACATATCTATATATGTAAAGAATCATGAGGCAAACAAATGACAACACTTATTCATGGCCATTCAAAGTAACTTTCATAAGGTAAATAGTTTTGAATCCACTTGCCACCTTTAGGATCTATGTGTGTACTGAAACAGCAAAATTATCAATGCATTTATACATCACTGATTTGTTTCATCCCTAATAATGATAAACACAAAAATAAATGCACCCAAGAGTATTCACCACCCAATCTCTCTAATCCCCCCCCCCCCCCCCGATCAGAAATATAAAACTGGTGTGCAAATATAAAAATTACCCCAAATCATATCCCTAGGTCTCCAGTATTCGTCTTGAACTACAAAAAAACAATTAATATATCAATACACACACACAACTGGTAACCCATTCACAGTCAGTGAAACAATGTCCAGGTTTTCTTGAAGAACAAACAGTGACTATACGGTGCCAACTAAAAATAAAGTTCTAAGAATGTAAAAAAAAATGAAGTGCACAGAAACTTTACAACGATAAACCTTCTCAAATAAATTTAAACATTGAGTACAACAAGATAAAGTATAAAAAGGTAAAGATGTTAAAATTAAAAGGTATATAAAATAAAAGATAAAGGATGAATTCCCTTCATTCCTCTTCGACATTAATCACTCTCACGCAAATGTAGATTATGAATTCTACTTACTGTATATACTCACTTACAAGTCAAGTCCAACTGTAAACTGCAAGACCCAGATGTGCAGTCACATTATGCGCCAGCAGATCTGAGTCTATGCAGTTTGTTAAGAATAATCAATAGGCCATGATAAATAAAAAAAATCAACCAGGAAGTTTTTTGTTACAGATATAACATTAGGTGTCTTGATGGCATTCTTGAGCACTGAAATATTGGCGTGGTTGTCCTTAAGGTGATGGAATCTGTTGAACCATAAGGGAACAACCAAAGAGGGGCGACCATGTACTCTTTCATGTGGAGGTGCTCGAGATTGAACCTAGGTTCCTTGAGGTGCAAAACTGTAAAAGTCTGTTACCACTTGTCTGTCCAACAAACATACAATAGAGTCAATACCATCTAATAGTCCTCTGTGGTCAAGATTTCATGAAAATCTTTACAATGGCAAACTGTAAATCTTGTGAGATTCCATGGACATGGTGGTGATAATGAAAGCTATTAATTGCTTAACAAATGGCAAAAACATCCACCCCGATGCCTTGGAAGATTTTTGTTAGGCTCTAATCACCATGTAGGGAGATTTGCCTTGGTTCTTCAGATATAAAGCTGCCAGTTTTCAAACCGAGACTTGGCTCTTAGTTCTGCCCATACCCAGCTAATCCAAATCTGATCTTTGCTAGCATGGAAGCTATATCACTTTTGTTGCACCTCTTTTTACCAAACACAACTACTTTTAAAAAGTCATTCGAATTTTCAAGGGATTGTTTAAGCCATCCCCATAAATATCATTTCATGTATGCAAAACAAAATATCAGTGTAACAATCAAATTCTATTATATGACCTTTCTTTCTATACAAGTTGATCCATTGTGCACTTATTTAAAAAAAGGAATGGCTAACTTTTGAGAACATGTTTGATTTTACATGGTTAAAATATTCAATTGATTCTCATGAACATATTTATAACAATGCTGACGATTCTTTTACACAAGCAGTATGTTAAACATATCAGTCTAATTTTTCTGGTGCACAGGGCTAAAACAAGATTCATAGTCTAAAAGCATGTCTTCACTCAAAAATGTATTTCAATTACCGACTTTGACGATTTTCTTCTTAATTAACCAGAAATTATGGTCGCACAGTGGCTAAGTGCACCAGGCTAAAAACCAGAAGGGTGCCGGTTTAATTCCTGTCCAGACAAGGCTGGGTCAGCCACCAAAGTGTGTCCATGGAAAAGGCAATTCAGTCCAACCACCCAGGCACAATAAAAACCTTTCATGTGTTGATGTGCCATTAAACACCAAACAAACATAAAAAAAATGACATCACAAAATCATAGCTCGTCGTTTAAAAACAAAACCAAATGCTTATACTTGCGTTCAGGGTTTAACAATCTTTAAGGCTAGCTGGAATCAATAAGCAGCTGGCACTAAACAACAAACATTACATATAAAGTACAAGTCATATAGGTCATGTATGAATAGTGAACAGACTATTTCAGTTATAGTCATCTTTGGAAATCTGATTACACAAATCTGTAAATGGTGATTATTCAGTTTATTCTGCTGCTCATCTTTCAATATTCCTTGCAAGATCATATAACTGCCTCGGGAAATATGTGACAAAATCCATGTTAAATTATGTACACATTATCAGACAAGGTCAACCAAGAGGTGTGATCCAATGTATACTGGACAATGTCTCCTGCTATGATTTCATAATGAAAGTGATGAATACTGGGGAAAAAAATTGTATTACCCCCTGCACTGCTAATAAGACCCAACATGTTTTTTTTTATTACCCAGTTTAGTTACTGGCTGCCACTGTAAAACTCCATAGTGATCGATAATTTTAGTGTCTGTACATTTGTGTCACGACAATTAAAGAGCAAATCACTCAACAATCAAGAATGAACAGACTGGTAAAACTACATTAGTATTCAAAATTATTAATATTTTATTTAAGATCAGTAAAGGCACCTACATGACTACAACGATGAACATTTTAGACACTATTACATCAGCTGATTGACTTTTTCCAAAATAAAGATAATATTTGAATGTACCTCAGAATGACACTCAAAATATCTCTGATGCTCGACGACATCACTATCACTTACATGATGTTTTTGTGGGCATGATTCCCAATGATTTCTAATTACTGAAAATGGCCCGTATGAGATTTGTTGCTTGGAATTTCATCTCCAGCTGTTCCTGTCAAGGGCCTACACCAGTTGCTGCTTGGAACCAGTTGCCACAAAATTTTGTTACTTATTCTTGATTCTGTGCAAAATTTGTTTTGATAACCGAGATAAAATTTGAACATCTGTTATCTGCTATTAACAAAAACACTGCACAGAATCACGAGAAAGTAACAATCATGTGGCAACCAGTTCCAGGCTAAAACTGGTGCAGGTCCTTTATGAAGCTCAATATTGTGAGCTAAAGCCACATTCGGTTCTTTGTCATTATGCAAGTACCACTGGGGACACTGAAACATTTCTGCTGAACAGATGGCACAACTTCTGCGGTGAAACTTTCGAATTTCATCACGTGCAGACGTCTTGTCAACCGTCTGACGATTTTCTATGTTGCAGACTTTCTCGTCATAGTTACCTGAAACGGATGGGCCTCTCGCTTGTCCACATACCTGAAAAATATAATGTGATTCATAACTTGCTTGTTGCGTGATAGAAATTTGTTAAAAATTACAAAAACCGAATGCTTCTACATTTTAAAAATAATTTTGACAACAAAGATGGCGGCACATCAATTTTATTTCACTGACAGTACTTTGTAAGAGTGATCATTACCCATCATTGAGTCTTGGATGTTTCCTTGCATGCATTACCATTAATGCACATAAATGGGGTGTGCTTTTGACACACAGATGCGCAAAACTATGGGATTTGGGGGGTATAATATGCGACTACATGGGACTCTCATACAGTTCAGTTGACGCCATGATACATCCGGGCAGTTCTGCGCACCGGAACAAAACCCGACATTGCTAATTCTTTTACTATGAACATTTTTACATTAAAATATTATCTGGGTAAATTTAATGGGAAAAAAATATATTCTATAGATGTATAGCCTAAAAATATAGACATTTTCTATATAACTAATTACGCCACAGCATTTGGACAAGTCACGTGACTAAATTCCCCTTCTAAAAATAGTGACATGAACGTGTTTTATTTCAATATGCAAGATGTGAACAGCAAAATTCAATTTATTAAAAATGTACTCAAAACAGTTTTATGTGAAATAACCCTTAATACTTTTTTTTAGCTCATAAACAAGTCTGGCTGCCTTGACATCAATGGCCTTGACATAAATCACAGGCTTATAAGTACTGGTAGACCTCGGACAACGGAGAATACATGTACGAAAATCTGATTAAAATCCATATCTGCTTACAGATATCTCGATTTTAAATAGATCGTGTGGATGCAGCTCCATTTGATATATATCTAAATTGTTTTGACTTGTGGAAAAAATTATAACTGTGAGTAAGTATCACACACAAACATTCTGTTTGTGGACAATGCAATATAGGTCGAATTGATTACATATTGTGGCGTTAGTTGCATGTATCTAAATAAAAACATTCATTTTATTCATGTTTCATTACAAGGACAATTTTGTTTCAATATATTTATCTATGATGCGGGGTTAAACCTGTCTGGAAGGAGGTTAATTGAGGTCAGAACCTTCAGCGGATCCCCATACCATTATTTCTTAAAGCTCCCACCCTCCCATGGCGGAAGGATGACCTGAAGAAACCAATCAGTAGCGTACCAACCGGGGGGGGGGGGGGGGGGGGGGGGGAATCCCGGTTGTCCTTTTGGGGAAAATTCAGGTCAAAGTCACCAGAACAGGTGTTGTGATCCACACACAGTAGCGTACTAACGGGGGGGGGGGGGGGGGGGGGGCAGGGCAAACAGCTGATACAAATTCGGGCCTCGTATTCTGGCCCTATGGGCCATCATCGTCGCCCCGGGCGCCATTTACCCTTAGTACGCCACTGCAAATCATACATCTGTGGTCCACTGCGTAGATATAAATTCTAGTGTTGAGGACTTCACTACTAGGAGCGGAGCCAGAAATATCGTTTAGTATCGTTTAAGTGTAGCGTAAACAAGTAGGCCCCTTGCCTCTGTGGGACGGAACCCCCAATGGGTGGTCAGGGCGCGAAGCCCCCGGAATTTCTGCCTTTTAAGCTTTTCCGGGGAATATTCGTAACCGTCTACCTGCAAAGAAAATTTACTCTAAAAAAACGCTCCTTTTGTTTGTCGCAATGCAGTCCAAAGAGATGAAATGACCGGGAAAGGAAAGGGGAAAAAAAACTAGCAATCTTGAGCATATTTATACTTCAAAGATGTGTGGGGATTACGATGAGAAAGTACAATATATCTTGCCCCTCCTACGTTAAAAATACTTGCCGTTACTGGACTTATCCGTATGTACAGAAGTATCTAAAGACAACTTGATTAAAGTCCTTTTCTGAACTGTCTACTTAATAGTCAACCCCACGCCCCTGGTTGGCATCCGTCAATCGAATTTCGCATAGCACAAATTCCACTGGATTTGCTGAACGGTCCAATATTCCCAGCCATGCGTGAACCATTACATAATGGTATTGTTGACTGGTAGTGTTTAGCTGGTTAAACTAGATGTCCAGCGGCGTATATTATAACGCCGGTGTAGTTGTTGTTACAACTTACATCCCATTTTCATTGTAGTTTCATCACAATACAAAGTTTATAAGTTCTGTTTTAATCAATACAACTTTTTTTCTGACAAAAGGCAATTCAAGCGATATGGTTATGATAATAATTAAGTTGACGGAGCATTCTCCATTTTACGATGAACCAGTTATATGCGGCGACCATAGGCCTCACCGTCGTTTCATTTGTTGTAAAATAATTAAAGTACTTGCCATTCTTGCAGTGGTTTCGACATGTCAGTCAACTTTACTTAGAATTTTTATATCTCTTTACTCGCTGTCAGTCAGATAGTCATTGGCTGATGCCTTATCTAACTTAGTAGTTAATGTTTCAGAACGTGGTTTGGCTTGTGGGAGCTGTCTATCTATCTGTCTATCTATCTATCTATCTATCTATCTATCTATCTATCTATCTATCTATCTATCTATCTATCTATCTATCTATCTATCTGCGTTACATCCTTTGATAAATTCAATCGTGTATAAATCAAAACACAGAAATGCGGTGTTTACATACGTAAATGAGTAAGGAAATACAAAAAAATAAAAATAAAAAATAAAATTAAAAAATAGCAGATAATGTAAGTACGTTGGACAGTTCTTGTTTAAAATTGTGAAAACTTCAAGTGTCAAGGTCTTCATCCTTCGGATGTGGAGAGATGATACATTTGCTAAATCCAAAAGTTCTGTGAAAGGTTTCTTGGAATCGTCTTTTTGAAACCATCTCTCTCTCTCTCTCTCTCTCTCTCTCTCTCTCTCTCTCTCTCTCTCTCTCTCTCTCTCTCTCTCTCATGTGAAAATACATATGAAAATACTAGTACATGTAATGATCGTCCGTGATACTCAGGCATGAAATCTGTATCAGAGCAACATTGTTATTTAATTTTACAATATTCGTTTACGTGTTTTCATGTCATCAAATAGTGCTGTATGGCTTTTGATTTTATTTACACCTAATTTTCAAAGCAAAGGCAAGCGATAGAGGTAGATTAATACAATCTATGTCGGGCTGGCAACGAGACTTGTGAATTCCAGTCGAGGGGTTGCATTATTTGTCTCTAGACTGCCGAACAGGAGACAAAATCACGTTTCATACGCTTTGATGTTGCCTACTGACAAAAGGGAAATAACTCTTGAATGAACTAAATAATATGACCACTATTATTGTCGTTATTTGTCTGCATAGGAATAATGACATCGAGTAATTTTACCCCCCCCCCCCCAAAAAAAAAAAAAAAAAAAATTAAAAATTAAATAAATAAATGTTTGAATTTTCAAGTTTTAAATAGTATCTATCCCTCTTGTAAAAGCCTCTTTGAAGAACTATTTTATCAAAAACCTCGCAATAGTTAATGGAGTCAGTAAAAATTGAAAGAAGAGAAAAAGTGCAAGTGAGAAATTGCAGTAGAAATGTGACTCAAAATCAATGACAATTGTTATCTTTTTCTCCCCTTCATTGATTTCCATTGTTATCTTGCATTATATTAATTATTATTGATAGCTATGTTATATATTGTTTCAAATGATATGCAATCGCTCATCCAAAACCCACATGAATTGTGCGGTAAGATACAATTTGTATTAACGGGGGAGCTACATCACAGAATCAAGTTTTACCCGAGGGGACAAATGACATATAATAATTACGCAAACAGAAGGAAAGGCAGTCACTAAGCCTGCAATTCTAACACGATTTGATGATCAGAAGAGTCTATTTTTGCACATTCAGGCTTGAGTTGATTGTAGGCATCTTTCTTTTTCTTTTTTTCTTCCGTCATATTTTATTCACCTATTTGCATACCCACCTGACAGCAACATAAAAACGAATGCGCTAATGAAATCGAGTAGTTATATCTTTTAGCTTTCGTTTCATTCGCCAGCACTTTAAAAACTACTTCTACACATTGAGTGTGTTTTGGCATCGTGACAAGGAATTTGGTTCACCCCTTTCATTTTTGTTCGGGTGTGTTAGTGATCTTGGTTATTACGAAAATAAACGGATTCTTGTTTAGAATTCAGCTTACTGTTTGACTAGCAATGTAGGTCTAACCGCATTTCCGGTCTGGAAATCATACTCTTGAGCTCGAGTCTGAGCCTGTGGTTTTACTTTGACCAATCACAAAATACTGTTACTTTTTAAGAGCTCGTTTCTGATTGGTTGATAGTAGAACCTCAGTCTCAGACTCAAGCTTAGAATTGTATGATCTCAGGTGTATTATAAAACTTAACTCAGCATTTCGAGTAATCAGTGTTACTCCAAACTTAGAAATCCTACTCGAAAATGACAAAGAAAGCCTCCTGATGGGTCAGAATATTTTTCTAGTCTAGTAAGATTTGGAGTCGAACAAAGTTTTATGACAGAGGAATCAAGTCTGGCCGCGTATTCTCGAAACTTGTTTTGTACTCGAAACTCAAACTCAAGTCCAAAAACTTTGACAGTCATTAACTTTATTTAGAATAACTTTGACAGTCATTAACTTTACTTGGAATAAAGTTAGAATGACATGATTTTCCGATTGTCTGAATATTTAACTTACCTTCCTAAAAAATGTTAGAATTATATTGCTGCTAAAGTTATTTTTGTGCTTTTTAATTAATTAGTAATAGATAAATTTGTAAGAACGGATCAATTTTCCATAAATGAGTACATTTCATTTTAATTCAAAGTAACACTTATCCCATGCTGTTTTTCAATTCAAGTAATTGAAAAGGGACATAAAACTCGGAAAACGTATTAAAATAATTCAGCACTAGTTTGGTGCGGGACCGAGATTTAACCTCTACAACATCTTTCCAACATTTAGATGAACATATCACATATTGCACATCTTTTATTTTTTATAATATGCAGATCAGATCTAAACAAAACATTAAAGCAAAACATTATTTCCTTAAAAACGGTGTTTGGATTCTTTGTTATCTTCTTCTTGTTGTTCCAAACCCTTGACACGATATTCCCAAAATTATGACCTAATTCCTGAAGTAAATTCCGTCATAAAAGCGTTCTTTTATTTGTAAAACTTGACTGTTGCTTTTTTATACCAGCAATAGTAACAAAAAGAAACAAAAGAAAAAAAAAACAAAAAAAAAAAAAACAAAACAGCAGCAGCATTAATAAGAACACATGCTTTATAAGACTAAACCGTTGCTATCATCTTCAGAGTGATCGATGGAGAGATATTATTTCTCATGCACGGTACTTTGGGAGAAGTAAAAGTAGTAACGGCCAAGAAATATATCAATACTGATTTAAGCATGAATTATTTAATTCAGTCTACATTTCAGATATAAAGTCAGCAGTTTTTATTTTATATTTAGCGGCAACAAAGTATAAATGTATCGCGATTCGGTAAAAATCATTTATGTGTAACCAGCATAGTTAATAAGAAAGGAATGGTGATGGTGAGCACTTTGTTCGCATAAATATACTCCTTATCAACTTTATCGCGTCCCACCCCCACCCGATGATATAGACGAGTCTTTACAAAAAGGACAGTAACTCCAACAAAAGTCGCGGAATTAAAAATTTTGAAAATACTGAAAGTTTTACGATTCTAACTCCGTTTTAATAATAGTTGCAGATTATACAATTTTTGGGACCAAGCGTGATCTTTAGTTTTATATTCAAAGAGTTTCGAGAAAATGGGGATAGGCCAAGTATTTTCAAAACTGTTCGAGCAAGAAAGTCAACAAAAGAGCATCAAAAAGATATCATGTTTAGAAAATACCTACGTAATTATACCCCAGCCGGGTATTCCTCTTGTCTGTTTGTTCTTCCGTCCGGCACAAAATGTCGTTAACGAAACTAATCTCGCACTTTTTGATGGATTGCCATGAAACTTGGTAAATGTTATAACCTGAAGAAGCGCATATCGCATATTCAGACGACGACCATAACATTTACCAAGTTTCATAGCCATCCATTACAAAATATGAGACTAGTTGCATTTACAATATTATATCATACACTGCATTGAACTGGAAGTTGTAAAAGGCAATAACAGTAATCAAAATTGCCGAAGGTAAATGATTTGTCGATTTGTACATCTTCAGATGACTACCATAATATTTGCAAAGTTTCATCGCAATTTATAAATAAATGCAGGACTAATTGTCATAACAAGATTGTGTCATCCACTGCATTAAGTCATAAGACAAAAAGGGCAATAAATGAAACACAATAATCCCTTCGAAGGGGCTGACGCTTTACTGGACGAAAATAATTGAGAGGAATCACAGATAAGACCATTTCTTCGCTTTAACTGCCGTGTTGAAACCATCTCTGATATTCTTGAGCAAGGACAAGATTTTCAAGATGGCCACGATCGTGGCTATATTGGATGTATGATTGGCACCATTTTCATTTTGGACCAGTTAGACATCATGAAGTCTTTTGGTGAAAACTCCATGTCGATGGAAGCAATGTGATTTGTCAATATGTGCATCAGGCGATGACCATTATATTTATTAACTTTACAGGCAATCCATCCAAACGAGTAATGAATGGCACATTATATGCCCACCCCATGTTTCATAGTTCTTTATGTTGATAACTGAAATCGTTGTGCAGAAATCAATTTTCTTCATTCAATCCAAACGACCTTGACCTTTTATTCCACTAAGCTTCTCCCTTACCCTAAGTGCATGTCATCCACAAAGTTTGGTCTAGATCTGTGGCGTAAAAATAATGTTATTGTGCAGAAACCATTTCTCTTCTTTCAGGTAAAATGACCTTGACCTTTGACTTACTGACCCCCAAATCAATAGGCTTCTTCCTTACACCAAGTGGAAGCCATCCACAAAGTTTGGTTGAAGTATGTGATGTACAAATCACATTCTTTTGTGGAACTCACTATTATTCTTCAGTCACAGCAACCTTAACTTTTGACCTTTTGACTCCAAAATCAAAAGGATTCTTATCCACCTCAAGTGCAAGGCATCCACAAAGTTTGGTAACTGTAGATGATCGAGAATGAAACCATTTGTACTTGTTCAGTCAGTGTCCTTTACCTTTGACCTTGTGATGCTGAAATCATTAGGGTTCTTCCTTGCTTCAAGTGTAAGCTATCCATAAAGTTTTGCACCTGTAGATGGTGGAGAACTCTTCTTCTTTCAGTCACAGTGACATTGCCCTTTAAGTTTTTGATCCAGAAATTGATAATGTTCTTCCTTACCCCATCCACAAAGTTTGGTAACTGTAGATGGGTAGACATCTCAAGTTAATGTGAGAAATGAAATTGGTAATAGTTGAATCGAAGGACTAATGGATAACATAATATAATATGATCCGTCTTATGGAGCGCCTATAAAAGTTGAAAATTGTGGAAAATTTGTCTTTGTTTAAGACTTTGTTTTCATTTGGTCTGTTTTTAAATTACTTCAATATTTTTCATTTAGACATAATGATGACACAACTAATCTCCTTTCTTCTGTCCATCCAAGTTTTCCATTGTTGACTCCATTCACTTCGGTAAAACAAAATTCGATCAACATGGTCTTTCAGTCATCAGAAAAGGGGTTTCTGTGCTCATAGGTTTCTGAAAACCTGTCATCACACTCTATAAGCACACTTGTTTGTTCTCACAGTGGTTTCTGAATTAGAAACCCCTACTTTAAACAAAGGACCTTGGGTTGATCAAAATATCATGTGACCATGCAAATCAGGTGAATGTTATTACTAGAATTTTGTGCTACTTATAGGAATCATGTAAATCTTTTGTCATAGCTGCAGAAATATTTTTCAGAACTTAAATTTTAATTTTGTTTTTGTTATAAAGAAAATGTAGCTTTAAACTTATTTCATATTTGAACATATTCAACTGAACTTGGTCTAACGACAGCATCTTTAGACAGTTGTTATCCTGGAGTTACAGCCCATGTTCTTCATACATTTTCATATTACTGTATTGTTTTTGTTTAATATTCAGTACAAAGCTTAAAATACAAACCCTTGTTCAAATGAAGTCTTGGATAAGATCAATAATCAATCTTTAATGCTAATATTGTCTACAGTTATGGCCCTTGGTCTACTAATGACTTTTCAATGTCACATCCTATATCATTATTAGTCCTTCTTGTTTTTAACACCAAACTTAAGTCATATACAAAAGTTTAGGCCGAGCTAAATGTGCTTTTAATGTTGATTAGTTATAGTCCTTGTCTGACTGGAAATTTAAATAGGATTTACAGTTACTGGATTTTGTAATTGCAAGATTAGAATGATTGTGATACAAAGATTTATTTTGATATTTGAAGTTACTTTACTTTATTAATTTCCCAGTGTGTATGTTTGATAAGTTTACATCTCTAAGCTGTATTGCAATATTAACTAAGAATCCTATCGTCTGTATACCTCAGCTCTGGATGGATGGTTTTCTTGTAGGTTTTGCAAAATGCAAGTTCTTGCCCACTCTTTAGTTGAAACAGGGGAGATTTGGCAGTAAAAACCTGTGTACTACCTTCCAGGATACTGCCTCCTCCTTAAAACTATAGAATTATGGATGAAATAGACCTTCTTGACAGTAATATGGAGCAAGAACCCCAAGTGGACCCGACACCACTCACCTGTCTTGCATGATAATATTAGTTTACATACTAAGTGTGATTAAAATCCGGTAAAAAATACTGTCTTTAGGAGTGGTAACAAGGTAACAAGCTTGATGAATCAGATGCCAGATCACCTCATCAATAAGTGTCATGTTGCTAATAATCCAATTCATCCAAGATCCTAATGATAAAAGTCTATATACCAAGTTTTAGTTAAATTTGGTCAGAAATACAGCCTTTTAGGTGACAGTGTGGTCAACCAATAAGATGCCAGATCACCTCTGTATTTAGTACTGCCACTAATTCTTTGCATTATCTTTCCATAGTTATTTTAATGGATATTTACTGGTACAGCTAATACAGTAGTTACCATAGTAATACCATAGTAATGATACTGCTGACTCTTGGTGACAGGGTTATTCTTTACCATGCATGCACAGATGTTGCCCATAATTGAAATCATCCCAGATCTTAGTAGTATAGGTGTTCAAAAATACAGCATCTGCTGAGTCAACAAGATCAGAAGACCAGATAACTGATGATCTCATTATTATATGTACACATCGCTAAAAATCAAAACTTCAAAATATTTGCCTATGTAGCAAGTTTGATCATATATTCAAAAATAAAGACTCAACAAAGGTAACAAGCAGCAGATGACAGACGGACGACAGATGATGGATGCTGGGCTATACCATAAGATGACCTGGCCTAGAGCTAAAAATATTCTCTACTGATTGCATAGAAGAGAGGGATAGAGTGAGAGTGAGAGTGAACGACTTAGCACTCCATTAGAGAGAGAGAGAAGCAGTCATAATGTTAAAGAAACTTTTGCAATAACAAGTAAAACACTACAACTGTAAGACATTAAGTACACAGTTTTGGACAAGCCTATATGCTATTACATTTTTGCCTTAATTGTTTCCCATTTCACATCATTCAGAGCCAAGATCCTAAGGAAAAGAAACAACAAGAAGCAAAACAGTTTGAAAACCCCCCGTTATTTTAAAAAAGATTTGAAGGTAACAAAAAAAGCAAACGAGATTTCTGTTTGTAAAACACATAAAACACTGCAGACCAACAAGTTGAAGTTGACAAAAATTCAAAAACTTACAAACATTAAAAATATTACTATAGTGGCATGAAAATCTTATCAGGTCATTCACATATGCCTACCAAATCTGTCTACCTCATGTGATTTTTTAATTAAACTTATTCGAAAGTTTTTGGATAAAAAATTCATAAGTCCATAAAGTTATTAAAATGTGTAAAAAAAAATTGAAAAACTCCTTTAATGGTCTGAAAAATGAATACAAATATGCCTGTCAAATTTCATTTGTCTACCTCAGGTGATTTTTGCTTAATTGTGCTAACAAAGTTCATCAGAAAAGTAAAAGTCCAAAATACCTTGTCAAATTTTATGTCTACATCAAGTAGACTTTGTGTAATCTTACTAACAAGCTTCTTGGGATGGCTAGACATACTGACAGACAGATGGACTGGAGCAAACCCAGATTATCCTGCTGTTAAGCAGTGGGGGCAAATAATAGAAACAGACGAGAAGGAAAGAAATGTGTACATCAGAGTATAAAGGTTTGTATAAATTGGTCATATGTGATGATTAATTATCAAATCTAATGATAAATGTAACATTCAGATCACTCTGGAATACATGTAAAGTTTAGGTCCCAGACCCAGAAACCATTTGATCTCAAATTGGCTACACAACAGACAGGATTGTACAAGGTAAAATGACTACAGTAAATGAGAATCTTATTCATTTTATCATATGGATTTCCAGTAAAATGCATTCACATTTTCAGTTACAAATGAAACATAATGTCAAAACAACAGTACAATCAACTTACAAAATCATGTGACCATGAATTCAGGAAACACTACAATTGTCTTAAATGTTCTTATCTGTTCTGTTGTATTATGACAGTAACTATATCATTTATATGGATAAAGCAGACTACTGATCACTCTTTGTTAAGATCTTTCAATGGTAAACAGGGATAGAACTGTGGAATTTAGTTCTTATTGTTCTTTTCCTAGTTATTAACAGAATAAAGTTCTTGCAAAGCACTTTCCAAAAAGGAGGTGGATTGTATACCATCCAATTATTTGTATGGAGGGACTAGATATTTCACATTTTTTGACATGTCGCTTGATTTCTTCTTTTCTATTTTTTATGTTTAATTACTAGTGATAAAAATTAAACTATGTTTGGACTTTTATTTAAATTAACTTCAAATATTGTATTTTTATCAAATTTATTAATTCCATCAAATTAATTATTTTGCCTACTTCTTGTAAAATATACACATAAAGGTTTTTAATTAATTTGAAAATAAAAAATGCACACAGAAAACAGCATGGACTCTGACAGATGGAACTGCAATTTATGAGGTTTTTTTTAAATTAAAATTTGTAATTATTGCACAAAAATTAATTGATTTTGTTTGGTTTTGTGGGTTTAACACCATTTTTCAGCACATGATAGGTTATACATGGCAGCCAGTATATTTGATGGAGGAAGAACCCAGGAAAACGCCAGGAAGAACCACCAACCCACAGGAAGCTACTGGCAAGCTTTTTCACATACCCAAGTTTTTAGTGCCGAGACTCTAACCCATGTAGACAGAGGTGAGATGTCAGTGATCTGTAAAGGCAAGCACCTTAGACCACTCGGCCACCCGGGGCCCCTGCACAAAAATTAAAAGTAGCTCAATAGAATGCATGAGTACATGTACTTTCTTATGTATAATGAACAGCATCACCTCTATTTCAGGAACAGGGTACTAAAAAACAAACAAAATATGCATGGGTATTTAGCACAGAAAGACCTTATAGCTATGATGCAAAACAGGCAAGTCAAATACCTCTTTAAAGTAAAATATAAACAAGTCTGATAACTGTTTCTTAGAGTTATAATGCAAAACACAGATCAGTCAAATAACTGTTTCTTAATGTCAATATGCAGAAACATAGATCAGTCAAATAACTTTCATAAAGTTATCATGCAAAACAAAGATCTTGTGGCTGCACAATTAAAGTGATGATACAATATATTTTCCATTATACCATATGATAACTATATAAATATTTTTTACATTGATGTTTTCCAACCTTGGATATCTAGGATATCTACTGTACCACAGTCACTTGCTGACAGGATATTAATTGTAGGACTAAACGGAGCAGCAGTAATATTAGTTACTTAGTGAAGTATTGTATGTATATGGTTTAACAGCATGTTAGCACAATACTGGCTGCCAATTAAAAGGTCAGTTCTAACAATGTAAATATAGGGTCAAAATTTGTTACATAAACTGCATTCCCTCAAATTTTCCACACTTTTAACTGGTGGAATTTCATCATAAAGTTTGTTGATGACCTAAATTGGAATGATATCAAATCAGGAGGAAACTTTTAAACATTGACCTCAGGTAAATATTCTACTTATTCTGTATCTTTCCATACTAAATCACTAACAAACCATGCAGTGAATGTGGGCCATGTTTTCATATGACTCACTTTAAAATGCAAAAGCTAGTCACAGTTGGGGTAATGCATTCACTCTGTATCTCTGTAGTCACAGGTTAGATTCCTGGTTCCAACATTTTTGTACGCGTACATAGTCACCCATTCAAGGTCAATGAATTTTGTCCAGTTGTTCGAGTCTCTTTCAACCAGACCTCACATAGTTCTGTGAGATCTTCACCATATGAGGATCTATGATGTAACACTAAAACGAGGCTTTCACAAAATTCTAATAAAGCTGCTGACTGGTTGACAGGTTAGTAAGCATTTCTAATAAAAACTTAAATCACATAAATGCACAATTTTAATATTTTTATTTATGTTTTGGACCAACCACATAATATATGTATAGATACAAAAGTTTCTTTGCTTCTGCATAACAATAGTGCAAGTTATTAGCATGACAATAACTCACCGAGTACATAAAAGAGACATGCACTGTCAGCTTTGGCACCAATACATATTACCACATCTATGTGAAAGTACATTATAAATATGTTTATGTTTATGCACAAATAGTCCTGATGGTCTTTACAGTATAGATAGTGTTTTTGGACAGAAGAAAACAAAGAAAGAAACGAGTGACACCCATCGGTAGCAATTACTTATAAAGACTCAGTGTAAATCTCTCTGATTATTGTGAAAATCTGGTTGAATGAAACTACAGGTTCTCTGGTTTTCTCCATATTAAAGACCACATTATGCCAGCATACATGTCATCCTATTATGCCAGCATACATGTCATCCTATTATGACAGCATAATGTCATCCACATTAAAGACCACATTATGCCAGCATACATGTCATCCTATTATGCCAGCATACATGTCATCCAAAGTGCATTGTAAATGTTGTAAATAAGAACTATTTGAGCAACTGACATCAGATAAATTAAGAATAACTGCAGGACTTGCCTCATTTTCATTTCATTTGTACATGTATCAGCTAAAGTAAGTATGAAGAATCTAATGCATCAAAAACAACATCACTGCCTAAAATGCCCAAGTTCTGTTTTCAGGACTGCATTCAATTCGATGCCCATGTTAGAAAAGGCAATTTACTATACTCATATTAAAGACAAACACTTACATACATGTAAGAAAAAAATACCTCTGTACAACAGATATACAAGTTGCATTTAAAATTTGTTACACTGCCCTTTAAACTAATTAAATACATCAATTTCAAGAATTTTTTTTTCTCAAAAGACCTATAACATGACTTTCTTCTAAGTATCAAATACAAATTTTTATAGGAAGTAAAATAAAAATCCAATATAGAAGTTAAAAGTACATCTTAATCCTACCTACCAGTCAAACATAAGATGCACTTAATGCATGTTCAGTGAAAAGTATTTTACAGTTATATTTACATTTGTTATCTATATCAGAATAGATGAAATTGGTAAACTTGTAACCCAAAGTACTAGTGCACATACAAAGGGTGTCCAGAGGTATATAAAAAAATGTTCAGACCTCTTGTACCTAGGGATACAATATGTTGGTAGAAAATGAAGAATGCATAAGGATAAATAAACAGCAAGGAAGTATGGCACAAACAAATTCTAGAAAAGTAAAGGTGTAAAAACTATAAATCTTGTCAAAAGACAATCTGACAAAAATCAATCTTTAAACTTGCATATTATACTATATTGCTAATTTATGTTCTGTTGAATATCTAAGGAACTGAGTGTTGTCATGTTTAGGTAACCTATTGAATCAGCCAATGAAATTACAGCTTTAGGAACTTGGAAAAAAAATTGAGTTGTCTGGTTACATGTTCATATTAAATTATGACATCCCAGTTTATATAAAACTGAAGATCAAAAAAATATTAGTGCCCCTGAAGACCCTACAAAATTTTTTGCTTCTTTAAAAAATTATATTTACCCCCTGCATGCTCAAGGATGCAGAACACACCTTACGCACCTACGTACATGTCATAAGACACAAATAATGGAGACAACCTGTTTGCCATCGGCAGCATCCCAAGATGATGTTTAGGCTGAGAAGGACTCTGACTTTTTAAAAGAATACAGTTTATATAGAAAAATGATGACTTTGTAATTTAAGGATTTCATCCTTTATTGCCTCTATCTCTGTTTTAAATGTTTTTTCAAGTTTTTACATCTTTACCTTTTATCTTTGTCTCATAGTGCACATTTAATTTAGGCTGGACGGGATTGTCTTCCTTGGGATTTTGGCAAGGATTTTGTTTCTGATGTTTTTGCTACTCAGTTTATATAGCCTGGATTGTGCTGATGTGTCAATAAATCCTAAACATACATACATATGAATAAGTAATACATGGTGTCTTCTTGATTAAAATAAAATCAATAAAGAAAAGAAAAGTCTGATAAATTAACTAATTAAAAGTTAAAACTTATAAAATGAAAAACATGATTATCAACAAGGCATCTGACATTGTTTGATCCACAATATTACCAATTATACCACACCTGCACATAAAGATGAATCTTGATTGGTTGTTTGATGTTGTAGACTTGATATCCGATTGGTTAATGATAATTATGAGGTAATCTGAAAATGACTTCTAACCAGGTTTTCTTAGATCTTCAACAAATAACAAGTCGGTAAAAAGTGCATGTTTAAGATCCGACTTTCATCATATTGGGTCAAAACAAATATTTTTTTTTTTTAACATATAGATAGTGAAAACTGATATGCATGGACGTACAAAACAAACAAAAAAACCTGACCTAAAAATTCAGCCATAGTAGTGTAAGATTCATCCCATCTCAAAAGTGGTTTTAGACTAAAATAAGAAATTTAGGGACATAACAAGAATAAAAATGCTCTCAAACTTGGAAAGGCACCTCTATATAATCCATTTTGCTGAATTAAAGAAAAATGTATTTATCAAATTGCATATATAAGTAAAGGTCCATATTTAATATCCACATAAACAAAATCTGGTGCAAGTATATGCCTAAACACACAAGAATCATGCAAAATTCATATAAAAATGTGCACATTTATTCTGTATGTGTACTTAATGTAAACTATATATATAAACAAGTTTGCACTATCAAATAAAAGAAGCACATTTTACATAAAAGCTATAAACACATGTTTGTCTACATTACGCATATCCCTTTTAAACATATACAAACACTATAAATATATATGGGTTGCAGCATGAGAATACATTCCAGGTCAAAAATTGACATTTTGACAGTTGGTGTATTTAAAAAAAGAAGCAATCTATCCTGAATACAATAATGCACCTTATGCCACGGTCAACAGTAATATTGAAACAATGGTGTAAATACAGAATGGAATGTCATGACAGTACAAATTCTTTTACATGAAGTAAATTTTCTACAATGACATCATATTGTCCAAAGGGACATTTTCTCATGTTGCAGTTTATATATATATATATATATATATATATATATATATATATATATATATTGCATATTAGAAAAAGTGCCTATAAATAAAAACCTACATGTGGACAAAGCATTCAATTTATGACATTATGTGACATTATTTAATTTGCTGCATTTGCAGAAAATATCCCTGATATTTGTTAAAACATGGAAATCAAGTGGCCCTTTGCTAAAAAGGTCCCCCTTCTACCATGTGGATCCCACAAAATGTGTAAACAGCTTATTTGTACTTCTGTAATGTTCACAAATAGCAGTAAAAATGGACTAGTTTATTTTTGATAATTTTCATTTTTGTAGGTAAAGATTTCAAGTAATGGATTGCAATGCAGTTAAATGTGTATGTGTTGATTTTTGATGGAAAGAATAAGAAATGTAACAATAAGCACCATATATACTTGCTTATAAGTCAAGTCCAACTGCAAACAACATAGACTCTGATCTGCTGTCACATAATGCGCCAGTAGATCAGGTTCTATGTTGTTTGTTCTACTGATTACTCCTAACAAACTGCACAGACCCATATCTGCTGGTGCATTATGTGACGGCAGATCTGAGTTTGTGCAGTCTGCAGTTGGACTTGACTTCTAAGTATACATGGTAGCACATAAAAATACTGGCTGTACACTTAATTACTTCAATATAACAAAGGCCCCAGCTTGAAAGAATGATTCATAAGGGCATGTAGTTATCTGTTATTTAAAGAACGAGTCATAAGGGCATGGAGTCATCTGTTATTTAAAGAACAAGTCATAAGGGCATAGAGTCATCTGTTATTTAAAGAATGAGTCATAAGGGCATGGAGTCATCTGTTATTTAAAGAATGAGTCATAAGGGCATGGAGTCATCTGTTATTTAAAGAATGAGTCATAAGGGCATGGAGTCATCTGTTATTTAAAGATTGATTCATAAGGGCATGGAGTCATCTGTTATTTAAACTAATAGACAACTATAAAGTAATTAAATAAATCATACTACTGTAGGTGTAATTGACATTATTAATTGCATATAAATGTGCTATGTTAAGACAATGCTCAATGATTAGCTTGCCTTGTATTAAAGAAATAGTGGATTCATGCCAGATGTACTCTTTAAATTTTGAAAATAATGTTGTAATACATTTTATTACAATATGTAAACTTTTATGAAGAAAACTGTCGAATTATGTAACCATCTACACACTCATAAATAAACTGGTCAGCAGTCCACTGCAATTCTGAATATGCAATTACTGTGTGACAGATTGGTGAAGTTAGTGACAGACTGGTGAAATTTGTGACAGATTAGTGGAGTGAGTGATGCTGGTGAAGTTAGTAACAGATTGGTGAAGTGACTGACAGATTGGCCAAGTAATTGATCTGCCAATTTTAAAGCTACTGTCTTACATGAAAATGAACTGATTTCATATGATTCTATGACCAAGTAAAATTTTTTCTGATTCTAAAAATTAATAATATCCTCTCATTCATAAAGTACACAAATGTTAATAGGGTTAAGCTTACAGTATATATGTGTGTATGTAAAGTTCCATCCATGCTTAATCCTAAAATAAATAACATGATTGAAATTTTGCTTTTGTATCTCAGACCATCATCTAAAAAATAAATAGTGAATATATTCACACATCGATATGACCATGAATCTGTTTGCAAATGATTAACTTTAAACTCAACATTAAATATATGCACAAAGTTGGACACACGTAATATTCGGTGACGTTTTTGCGAATATTTATCTACATTACAAATGTCATTGCTATCACCGGTACCAACTTGAAAATGAAAAATTATGAATTTAAAATTTATTTTCTTGGCGCACTATGAAATTATATCATAGGATTGTAAAAAAATGCTTCCATGAAATGAGAGAAATGTTTTACAAACAGAATAATCCTGAATAAGATCTTCAAAAATCAGGCAGCAAAAAGTTAATATTGTGTCTGATATTCATTAGATTTTATATCTAGAAAATATTTCAATGTACACCAGTATAAATCTACATTTCAAAAATTAAAATGTGTAATGTTTATTAAAAAACTAGAAACCTCACCAAAGAACTTGGATCCCTACCACAGTGAATACAATAACCTATGTACAAATATTAACCAAGATGTGATAAACAAACAGACAGACAGACAAAAATAATACTACATATGCCCCTATAACTGTCATAGTGGGGCATTAAAAAAAAGTGCATACCGTAAAACATTAGGCACCAAAGAATTTTTCACCGAATTTGATTATACAACAATCCCAGAAAATATTTCAAAATACATATATAAATCACGGTAATCAACATTGTAATAGCATTGTCTATGATTGTATTTATGTTTTTTGTTATCATCCACTCAAACAGATGAGATTTTCTTCGTCCAATATTGCACATTTTTTTAGAAATGAGTAGGAGGACTTGCATGTATGTACTATGCTTTACCAGGGAAATTACTATGCAACTGCATAGCTTGGGTTTTTTATGTGGTGGAATGATGTGCTAGAGCCATAATCAGCATGTACATTGAATGGTCTAAACACTCTCCATGCAATAAGATTTGAGGATACAAATCCTAGGTTGGCATCAACATTTTGTATATAGCTTGTTTAAAATTACCCTTTGTTAGTTATCTGAGGAAAAAGGGTGAATGGAAGACAAAGGAGCTAAGGCAAAGTTTTGGCACTTAGTGACAGATTTTTTTTTCATAAGGTTAACAAACAAGAGTCCCTCAAAGGGACTGACGCTATACTGCATGGCTGAAAAGAATTTCCAGGAATTCAAGATAAGACCATTTCTTCATTTTAACTGCCAAGTTTTGAAACCATCTCTGATATTTTTGAGCAATAACAAGATTTTCAAATCAGCTGCTGTGGCAGCCATATTGGATGTAAGATTGGCACCATTTTCATTTAGGACCAAGTAGACATCACTAGAAGTCTTTTGGTGGAAACCCAATGTTAATATTACCATCCATTCAGAAGAAGCAAAAACAAGAGTTTCATATTTTCAAAATGGCCACCATGTCAGCCATATTGGAGATCGATTGGCACCATTTTAATTTAGAACCAACTAGATATCATAAGGAGTCTTCTGGTGGAAACCCTATGTTGATATGACTTCACATTCAGAAGGAGTAGCAATAACAAAGTTGTAAACCCATGTTTATATGACCATCTATCTAGAAGGAATAGCGATAAGAAGATTTTCAAGATGGCCATTGTGGTGGCCATACTGAAGGATAGAACAGCACCCTTTTCATTTGGGACCAGCTAAACATCATATGAAGTCTTCCAGTGAAAACACCATGTCGATATGACATTCCATTCAGGAGGAGTAATGATAACAAGATTTTGAAGATGGTTGTCATGTTGGGCCATACAGGATGTCAGATCAGCACCATTTTTATTTATGCCAAACTAGACATCATAAGAAGTCTTCTGGTGAAAACGTCATGCTGATATGACTTTCCATTCAGAAGGAGTAGTGATAACAAGATTTTCAAGATGGCTGAAATGGCAGCTATATTGGACAGATCAGCACCATTTTCATTCAGGACCAACAAAACATCATGAGCTTTTTTAGTGAAAACACCTTGTTAATATGACCTATCATTCAGGAGAAGTAGCAATTCAAGATTTTTAAGATGGCTGTCATGGTGGGCCATATAGGATGTTAGATCAGCACAATTTTCAATATATGCCAAACTAGACATCATAAGAAGTCTTCTGGTGAAAACCTCATGTTGATCTGACTTTCCATTCAGGAAGAGTAGCAATAACAAAATTTTCAAGATGACTGCAATGGCAGCTATATTGAATGGCAGATCAGCACCATTTCATTTAGAACCAACTGGACATCATAATAAGTCTTTTAGTAAAAGACACCCATGTTGATATGACCATCCATTCAGGAGGAGTAGCTATAACAAGATTTTCAAGATGGCCACTTTGGTGGCCATATTAGATGTTCACGCAGCACCATTATCATACAGAACCAACTAGATTGTGTGTGTAAAGTTTTATGGCAATCCTCTGAGTAGTTTAGGATGATAAGTGATAACAAGCTTGTGCTAACAGATAAACAGGTGGGTTGATGACGGACAACCGACAACAGGCCATCCCATAAGCTTCTCTGGTCTATATGCCAGTAGAGCTAAAAACTGTTTTGCATTTTCATTTGTTTTTATGATTGCAGATTAGACAAGTTTAGTTTTTGAATATATTTCAGAATTCACAAAATAAAAAAGTACTTAACAATGTTCTTACTTTTAAATAATACAATGAGATAAGTTTTTAAAAAATCTGGCTCAACATTCTATCAACTTTTTTAGCATAAAATTTTAGCTAAGGGTCCAGGTTCATTCAAGATGATTGCTTTTGAAATGTTGGGGTATCTAACTTTAAAAATTTATATATTTACATAGCTAGTCTCAAATAATAGATCTCGCATGATTTTTATTGGGAGAAACCATATCCAGAGAGAGAATGAATCTCAAGAGTGGAGAGTTCCCAACCAAGACATAGGAATTGGAAGCTAATTATTTCGTCATGTATATACGAAATAACACTGCTTATGACATCATTGGTATGCACTTATTATGATGAACCACATGAAATTCATCCAAATAATACGTTTGTTAGTAGTGAAGGTGTTTCGTTGAAGACTGTGAACAGTATTTCTAAATATAATACCTGATTGGGAGGGGGGAGGGGAAGGTGATTTTAAATTCTGTGCTAAATGAAGTTACAAGAATACAGAGCCAGTTATTGTAATTCCATAAAGAACCACAGGTGTATATCAACTTGGCAATGAAAGGTCCTCCTATTGGGTTTAGGCAAGGAAGATAACTTCTGTCAGATTTTGACAAGGAGAGTAACTTCAGTTAGTCTTGGGCAAGGAGGGGGTAACTCCATCTGGCTACTAAAGGACTGTTTCATTTTCATTTCCAACATGTCGCACAACGCTGCCATGGGGATGTCGTGAAGTCCTCAAATTTGGAATTCTTCTGATCCTACTTCTATCCTCATCTAGAAACAATGCACGGTTCTAGAAAATAACAATAACAGTAATTATATACAATAACAGTAATTATGTACAATAACAGTAATTATATACAAGAACTAATTTATCAAAAGTTTCAAAATTAGGAATGGAAAACATGTAACATGCTGGTGCCCAGTTCAATGAGACAAACTGAAAATGAAAAGTTATCATGGAACAGCAGAAAAATAATACCAAGTTGAATAAACTTCAGGATGATTTCCCCTGATGTATACTGGTATATGTGCATACACATACAATTATACTACCTGTCTATGAACTCATCAGAAAAGTTTCTGACAGAACCAATTCTACCTTTAATGTTTTTTTAGTTTATCAACTTTATTATATTTCATGATTATTATTTGTGTATAATACTTGATTATTATTTGTGTATAATACTTGATTATTATTTGTGTATAATACTTGATTATTATATGTGTATAATACTTGATAATAGTTTGGATATCAAGATCATGTCAAACTCTTCCTATATACTGTTTATAATGTGGAAATAAAAGTCAGTACCATATTTACTCGCGTATAATTCAATACCAACTACAAACTGCATAGACCCAGATCTGCCATCGCATAATGCACCAGCAGATCTGGGTCTATGCAATTTGTAAGTTCTAATCAGTAGAACAAACAACATAGACCCTGATCTGCCAGCGCACTATGCGATGGCAGATCAGGGTTTATGTTGTTTGCATTTGGACCTGGATTATATGCGAGTATATATAGTACCTTCCCATCAGATAGAGGCTTTATAATTAGTGAAAATAAGATGACAAGAATTTTTTGAAAAGTCTGTACAAATCTGTATTCACAAATGTGATGTGAGCTGTGGTCATGAGAAAATCAAACTGAGAGTCATCATAGTGGTAATTACCAGATTTTCATTAATATCCAATTAGTTTCAAATGACACTGACCGCCATGTATATCCTATCATGTGCTGAAAAATAGCATTAAATCCCACAAAACCAATCAGATGACAATGTTTCCATTTGTCCACAGACATGTAATTTGCAAAATTATCAAATTAGCAAAGGTTTAATATCACAGACATGTAATTTGCAAAATTATCAAATTAGCAAAGGTTGAAAATCATAGACTCCTCTTATCAAATACACAAAGAAAAGGGTATGTTGGCATGTGAATATTTCAGTATGACACAATTATTCAGATCAAAGTGGTTTCTGCAACAAAAATTCTGTACAGCTAATTCAAGATTTCCAAAGCCATGCATACCTTTAGTTGACTTTATCATTTTTTTTACATGACTGTTATTACTATTATTAAAACTGTGTAATAATTGTTGTTGTCCATTATTTATTAAAAGACAGAAGTCACAACCATGTAAGTTTACCTCCAATCTCTCTTACAGTACATAATGCCAATATCTCACACAAAACTCCTACCGTATATAATGCCAATATCTCACACAAAACTCCTACAGTACATACTGTCAATATCTCACACAAAACTCCTACAGTACATAATGCCAATATCTCACACAGAGCTCCTACAGTACATAATGCCAATATCTCACACAGAACTCCTACAGTACATAATGCCAATATCTCAAACAAAACTCAAAGCTGCTTCACATATATTAGGAGATCAGAGCCAGGTCCAATTCTAGAGTAAAGGGATGTAACTCCCTCCATATTATACCTATTCCACTAACATATTATTTTGTACTGTATCTGAAGAAGAAACCAAGATTGGGAGTAAAATATGTTTTTTGATAATAGTTACCCAATCATAATATGTGCACTCCCTCTCAAGCCTGTCATGGTAAACAGACAATGTTTAAGCACTCCTATTGCTAAATTGATCTAACATTGTTAACATCTTGCTTGTTTGGAAGGACAGGATTTGTGAGGTAATGGATTCTCTCCTGTTACTGCAGTTTATGGTGCCACCAGTAGAAGTAGCAGTAGAGGTGTATTCAGTGTAAAATGAATCTGGTTGTCACTGCAGTTCATGATGGCACTGGTAGAAGTAGCAGTAGCAGGAGTGTATTCAATGTAAAATGAATCTGGTTGTCACTGCAGTTCATGATGGCACTCGTAGAAGTAGCAGTAGCAGGAGTGTATTCAATGTAAAATGAGTCTGGTTGTCACTGCAGTTCATGATGGCACTCGTAGAAGTAGCAGTAGCAGGAGTGTATTTAGTGTAAAATGAGTCTGGTTGTCACTGCAGTTCATGATGGCACTCATAGAAGTAGCAGTAGCAGGAGTGTATTCAATGTAAAATGAATCTGGTTGTCACTGCAGTTCATGATGGCACTCGTAGAAGTAGCAGTAGCAGGAGTGTATTCAGTGTAAAATGAATCTGGTTGTTACTGCAGTTTATGGTGCCACCAGTAGAAGCAGCAGTAGAAGTGTATTCAGTGTAAAATGAATCTGGTTGTCACTGCAGTTCATGATGGCACTGGTAGAAGTAGCAGTAGCAGGAGTGTATTCAATGTAAAATGAATCTGGTTGTCACTGCAGTTCATGATGGCACTCGTAGAAGTAGCAGTAGCAGGAGTGTATTTAGTGTAAAATGAGTCTGGTTGTCACTGCAGTTCATGATGGCACCAGTAGAAGTAGCAGTAGCAGGAGTGTATTTAGTGTAAAATGAATCTGGTTGTCACTGCAGTTCATGATGGCACTCGTAGAAGTAGCAGTAGCAGGAGTGTATTCAATGTAAAATGAATCTGGTTGTCACTGCAGTTCATGATGGCACTCGTAGAAGTAGCAGTAGCAGGAGTGTATTCAGTGTAAAATGAATCTGGTTGTTACTGCAGTTTATGGTGCCACCAGTAGAAGCAGCAGTAGAAGTGTATTCAGTGTAAAATGAATCTGGTTCAGGAGGAGTAGCAACAAGGATTTCCCAGACTGCTGCCATAGTAACCATATTGGATGTCAGATTGGCACCATTTTTATTTAGGACCAATGATATCACAATAAGTCTTTTTGTGAAAACCCCATGCTGATATGACCATCCATTGAGGAGACGTTATGACAAAATTTTCAAAATGGCCACTGTGGCAGCGATATTGGATGTCTGAGTGGCACCATTTTCATTGAGGACCAACTATACCAAGGGATGAATGTGTAATTAATGTTTCATGGCAATTCTCCAAATAGTTTAGGAGGAGTATCAATAACAAACTTGTGCTAACAGACAGACTAATGATGGACAACAGGCCATCCCATAAGGTCTTCTGGTCTATGACCAGTAGAGCTAGTACAATGATTGCACTTCATTTCCTCTGCATAGGGCAGGTTATGAATTCATTTTGTTACTATAAATAGAATTTAATATCATTTACCCACAAGACACTTGAGTGTACACAGTGTGATGATTAGACTGAACTATGTCTTTTACTCTGTGAACTATGTTGCTCTGCTTATATCAAGGTGTACAAAGTGACACTTAAAGATAAAATATAAACCAGATTTAGCAGATAAAACAAAGACTTGCTTTATAGTCTTTCAGTCCTCTAATTTGGGGAGATTAGTGATTTGTCAGCTAAGAAGGTAATTGTGTCATTATTAGGTCTCATCAAAACAGTAAATAAAACCCCCATTCAATAGTAACCTTTGTTCATTGTTGTAATTTACATCTTTTATCTCCATTCCTGGTTTCAGTAAAATTAGAATGTCCATTTGCAAAATGTTATGGTCATTTATTATCCTCTTGTTTATTTTCATTCATGTGTAAAATCATATATTTCACAATTCTCCTATTTGTCTATCTTTTCTTACATTCATTTATTGTTCATTCATTTGATATTCATTCTTTCTTTCATTCATTTTATTCTTATGTCTACTCTTTTACTTACTAACTTATATGCCCCTACCTCTGTTTGTTCATCCATTTCATTGTGCATTCCCTTTAATTATAAGACTGTCTGATGAAATCAAAAACTAAATGAATTAGATTAATAATGGCAATCTCAATAACAAAATTTAAAAGATATTTTAGAAAAATATCGTCAAAAAAATCTTATGAAACATAGTTATAATTAAATTAATACAGCTGTTTTGGAGGAATTTCTGAAGATTATTTGAATTCTTTATTGAGCTAAAAAAATATGCATGATTTAAAACTTTTCATGCATTAATTTTTTCAGACATTAAAAAGATTGTATGTGTCAAATTTGGCATGAACAGGTAAATCAGTCAACAATATCTATGTATTATAAAGAATACAAGTCATGACGGTATGTTTAGAAATATCTATGCAGAGGATTACCATTTCACATTTCTCTGCACTTTTCTATATTTAGATGTTCTAGCCATAAACTTAATACAGACGCAGGTGACATTGCTTCAGAGAGCTTTTTCTAACTTCTGTTCTATTAAGATAAACGTTGGTGTGTCCATCCATCTTTAGAACAATTCTAAAGCTTGAAACCATCTCAAAGTCCATAGTTTATATACCATTTATTAGCTAGACAAGAAACTGTGCTCAATGTCTGACATTTATACTATAAGAAGTGCATTGCGGTCCAATATATTGACTCTTTTTGTATATAATATAGGACGGTAACCTAAATTTCTGAAATAAAAAATATAAATTTACTTTGATTTCCACTTGAAAGGAGATGACATTGTAACCACCATTTCAGTTGTATAACAGAGTGACTGTCTGTTAGGCTGTAAGGTAATTTTGCCCAGGGAACATGGTCTTCAATTAACTCTACACACTGAAACTTGGCCGCCATGTTTCAAAGTTTGTCAGTTGAGTTTAATACGCTGTCCACATTGGCTATTTTTGGTATGAGGTCATTACGCATTGCATCACATCCGTCTAATTCATAACCTGCCCTATTGACAAAGTGAAGCACGCAAGGGTCCCAAAATTCCAATGGCTCTTGTCAGACATTTTATTTTGTAATATTAACATAGCAGCCTGATATTTTACTATAAAAACATTCAATGAAGTTAAACAAAGTTGGAAAAATGAAAAATAACCCACATTGATATGCTTAATTATTCAACGTATTAAATGTGTCATATTTGCTGTTGCTTCAGTTTTAGTATTATACTTCCATACTTCACTAGTTTTGTTTTTCTCAAACTTATAAAATGATTTATTTTTCCTTCAGAAAACTGTACCATAGAATTTCACCTAACAACAAGATTTTATTTCACTATACTCTTTTTATAAGTTAATTATTGCTTGACAACGAGACCTTACTACCTCAAAAATACATAATACCTAATTGACAGGCATTTCCTGTCAAGTTTGACGGGTATTGTTTTATTTGATCAGGTCCTCAAACAAAAATTGGCAGATAACAAAAGTTAGGTTTTGTTGCTAGCATATTTTTTCTGTTTAATTAGGGCCTAGGCTACACATATATTGTTCTACAAATCTGACATGTGCTGCCACACATTATGTTTAAGAAGCACATGAGGGACTGATTATTTATAGTACAGACTCTGGGGCAATTGTTCAATTATTGGGTTTTGAGAAACTTTTAAAACCTCTATTGTTTTATGCTTTGTGGGTACCATCTGTACTCATGTATAAGCTTGGTCCAAATGCAAAGAACATAGACCCTGATCTGCCGGCGCATAATGTGCTGGCAGATCAGGGTCTATGTTGTTTGTTCTACTGATTAGTCCTTACAAACTGCATAGACCCAGATCTGCTGGCGCATTATGCGATGACAGATCTGGGTCTATGTAGTTTGCAGTTGGTCTCGGTTTATATGTGAGTAAGTACGGTACATATAATGTGTTTAAATTATATGGAAAACATAATGACCAAACAATTACAAGGGATAATTATACAACTGTATGCACTTTATACCAGATGTACAGCATGTCAAGTTAGCAAACAGTCATTTGAGCTCATTTGTCGGTCATGTTCATTAAATGTGACTATTTTGGAATCTCTGGTAGTATGCAAAGATATATCTCTTCATGTTGTAGGCTAAAAGTACCATATATAATTAACATTTTTGTCCATCAGTTTTCACTAAAATTCTACGTTGCTGATATGCTACAATTAAGCATTTGCTCAAATTTAATTATGCAAAAGTATTGTGATTCACTATACGATTAAATGATAATGGTCGGGTATTTATTGAAGTGTAAATTTTACCTAATCACTCACTAAGTAAATAAAGGAAAGGCTGAAGGAATTTATCTTACTCTGGACTTTGTTTACTTTGTAAGTGATTAGGGAAAATGTACACTTCAATAAATACTCAATCATGATCATTAAATACTTATCATTTCAATTTTTCCTTCTTTTTGTCATCAAATTAGCAGATTTCATCGTAAAAAATTTAATTTTAGGTAGCACTTGGTTTTCAATAATATGTATTCAATGAAAATACCGTAATTCATGTAATTTTTGATACCCTTTTTCACACAGTCGTCATAAAAGTCATAATTATTTGTTTGCATTAATAATTTTGGTACACAGAAGTTGCTTTTATAATAAAAAATTTATAATTTTTCATACAAAAAAATGAAGTCTAAAGATTTTTGTATTTGGGAATTAATATACAAATATTGTAATAAAAAAAATGGCCAAAATAAAACAGATCTATACTGAAAATCTGTTCTATGCATAACTTATTTTGTGTCTGACATTTGTATGTATATTTATTGTAAGATTTTCCCTTTAATACCAGTGTGTCAAAAACGTACTAGTTATTTTCAATAAAATGTACATTAACCTGAAATGACTGCAATAACTTTAGCAATTTTGTACATGTAAATCACCCGGTATAGATCTTTCCAATCATATTAAAATAATACATACCAGCATCCTTTGTAGAGATCTAAATTTGGATGAAGTGTTGACAAATATTTACAGTACCGTATATACTCGCATATAATCTTACTTATAAGTTGGGTCCAAATGCAAACAACATAGACCCTGATCTGCCAGATTAGGTTCTTTGTTGTTTGTTCTATTGATTAGTCCTTACAAACTGCAGAGACCCAGATCTGCTGGCGCATTATGTGATGCCAGATCTGGGTCTATACAGTTTGCAGCTGGTATCAGATTATAGGCAAGTATATACGGTACTTCATGTCTTCCAGTTTGCAAATCTTGTTTTAAATCAAAATGAAATAGTCACTCCATTATTATAAGTGAGTTTGTGCCTTTTTACACAACATGATCATTCTGTACACATGAACTGTGTGTTATAGAAATTAAAGAACCTTGCAAGTGAAAACAATCAGGATTTAATGAACTAGTATAATACATGCTCCATTTGCGTGGTGATATTTGAGTGTCAATACATAATGCTTATGTGAATTCGTCATGACAACAGTTCACAACTGCAATCTCAAGATCTTTAATTACTGTACATGTACCAAGATTTATAGAGCCCACATTATATCCCATCTTTATTCCATTTTTATTATTTTTTTATTATTAATTATTTTATTTATTTTATTAGATCCAACTCTTAAAGCAATAAACACTGTTTGTTAATCAACGTAATTATTTTGAATTAGTTTTTTAGACATGTGCTTCTGGGACTATATTTTCAATCTTTCTTTGTTTCATTTAACAATGTTTACTTATGTTAATGTATAAAGTACAGTGTAATGGCAGGTGCTTGCTCATGTAAGTTTCTTAATCAGTGATACCTTTATACTCACCGACAAAAGTGTCAGAGCTTTGAAATCATGGTAACATCTAGCATGAGCAACGATCAAACCAAATACCGCCTAAGTATAGGAAGTGTACATGCACCTACTGATAAAGGGTAATCTTCTTTGAATGGAGATATACTTTTACTTGCAGAGAAAAAAACATAGCATACTAAATGATCATTCTTGTGATTTATGCTAAATGGAGTTTGCATGGCTATAAATATTGTAAATCTTTTAATATACAACATAAATCTTTGAAACTGAAGGATTGTGGCATGAATCAAATATTGTACTAGTGCATGCTGTTTTAGTGCAATTGCATCTTATGCACATGAATTATATATTAACTATCATGTAGATATTTTGGAGTCTTTATCAATGTAGGGTCTTTTATTTTTTGTGCATGATCTCTTCCCAATATGATAATTAATTTTTGTACACATTATTTTTTGTACTTTGAAAAAAAATAGTGATTTTATTATGCATGAAAAATTACAAGAAAAACAGCAGTCCACAGAATTTGCCTAATTGTAACAAAAGTTCCAGATGAGCATCGGTGGCTGTTTACAGTCAATCACATTGTTAGATAATGCAGTCTATTCATTAAAATTCAATGACACAAAAATAAATGTACTTTAACACATAATCATCACACAATACCAAAAACTTCATGAAAGTCACACACATTTTACAAACAAGACAAAGATGAAAGTGACAGTTCACTCACGGATTTACTCTTCCAAAGTCTGGCCTGCTTCTCTTGTCTTTCCCTCTTTCTATCCTAAAATATACAATATATGTAACTATATAACTATCTATATATAATGAAGACATATCCTCAATGTTTACTATCAGTAACTAAAATCCAATTGCATCTAAGAATGAAACATACTGGATCAAAAAGTATCTCGCAAAAAGCATGAATGGTACAAGCATTAAAAGAGATAGTATCCAAGAATCCAATTCATTCAGTCAATGACTTTCACTTTTATGATAGAAAATGCCAAGGTTTTAGTATATTAATTTGTTTAGTATAATTAAACAATAAGACTACTTGACCACTGTCACTGGTCATCACTCTGGCATGTACTAAGAGATAATTTTTATTGGACAGGAAAATATCAGACGGATTCCAAACTCATTTTAAAACATGAGCTATATTGTGGTGCTTTGTGACAGTGACCAACTTCTCATTCCAACTTTCTGCACTAAAATTTAAAGGATTCAATGAAAAATAACAAGTTTTATGTATGAAAAAGTATTATACATTTAATTAATTATGATTTTTATAGACAGACGGTGTAAAAAATTTATAAGGTACAAAAAATGTCATAAATTACAGTATATGAAACAATGAAAATTCAGAGCGCTGTTGGCGGTGAGATTTTGTTTGAATTTCAAGTTATTAGATGAGGCCACAGGCATGAAAATGCTTTCTGCTGAGTGATGACTACCTGAGGTCATTTGAGTGATGACAACCTGAGGTCATTTGAGTGATGACTACCTGAGGTCATTTGAGTGATGACTACCAGAGGTCATTTGAGTGATGACTACCTGAGATCTTTTGAGTGATGACTACCTGAGGACATTTTAGCATTAGCACAGAGACTGTTTGGTTTGGGCATTTGACATTAACACTAAGGTCCATGATACTGCAAAAATCATTAATTAAGAATTGAACTTCATATTATACAGGATTTACGAAATCATGGCACTTGTAAACTGATTACACACTGCATGAACTGCCATAGTGAAGCAAAAGTCGTTCGTGTATAATGTGTAAATGTGTAATCAATTTTCATGCTTCATGACTTCATGAATCCTGTAAGATTTGAAGTTCACTTCTTATAATTACAAATATTTAAAGAAGTAATAATGACTTCAAGAAATAATAACAGTACTATATTTTATTTTAACTATAGTTTACAAACATTGTCAAAACATGCAAGAAGTGTGGATGAATGAGTTCCTTTCTGGTGTTATGAACTACTAACTTATTTTGCATCCCATGATGTGATTTTAACCAATCAAATGCTTGTCACAAAAGCTTGGTAAAATTTGTTGATTATAATAACATGAATCACCAAGAAATATCAGTTATGTTCTTCAACCACTTCTCAGCACATCTGTGATAAGGAGATGTTGTGATTCTTTATATTATGCACTTAAGCAACTAAATATGCTGGCAGGACAAGCTTTAAATACCCCATTGGCCAAATTTCGTATTTGAATATCCCATGTAAGTAATAGAGTCTTGTGAGGTAAATAAACCCTACTGTGCTTCTTATTTGGTAAATATATTAACAAATGATTTTAGAACATAATCATGGAGTTTCTTGATTGGTTCTTCATTTTAACATTGTTCCTGTTCTAATGTTATAATGAGAGTACATTGGTCTCCCTGTTGAATGCCACCTCTACCCCCCCCCCCCACCCGACCAGTAGCCACCTGCTTTTTATGTCCAGAACCCCTAGTCACCAACAATGAGTTTTTGTGTCTAAAAGTACCCCTCTAGGACTGCTACCCCTCTAATGCAGCCAGTATATTAGTGCAAAATATGTCAAATTTACCCCTCACAAGTGGACACAAAATGGGTTTACAGAGAGGAATCTCATGAATATTTGTTATTTCTAAAATCAACACAATGACATTTGTTCCAATAGGTCAATTAAGTACCTAACATAGAAAGAGGTAAGTAATCGGATTATTATAACTGCTCTGTGTTCCTTAGATGTCAGGTTTTGTCACTTTGATAATTACTGGCTGTTATTACCACCAATAACTATCAAGATGACAAAAGCTAACATACGGGAGCCATAAAGTACAAATGGTATGTTAGACATTGTGGCTTCTCTCTCCTAACTCACGAAATGTGAATGAAAGGGTACCAGACTAAATCAGTCAATCATGTGACAGGCTCACTTCCTTCGTAAACACGGAGCATTTTATATAGTTGCCCATGAAGGAATAAGGTATTGTAAAAAGTGCAAGATGTTGTTAGACATTCTCAGTAAAGAAAAGTGAAGCAATGGGACTGAAAAAAAAGTGTGACTCCTTTTGATCACTGCTGAGAAATTTTATTTCAGAAAGATTTTAAAAAAAAAACATTATCAGTTATACATTCTGCAGCAATAGGAAAATGGAACAGATACAGAATGATAGTTACAGACAGATGTTTGTGCACTGATTCTATTGTCAAGATTTTTTTCAAAAGGTTTATACTGCTATTGATGATTAATCATAATTATTTTTAATAACATTAATATAAATTTTGTTAAATTTATTGCATAACATGGATGTGATTTTATATAAAAATATTAAAAATTTAAAATTAGTTACACCTTTCATACTTTACATGTAGTTATTACTCACATCTGTGTGATCCCCCTCTGGAAAGGTCACTTCACTTATAAGGCCACTTTCCAGCAGCAGAAATGGGGGGGGGGGGGGGGGCTAATAATAGGGGGACCACTGTGTGGTCATAGATACCATTTCATTAACCTGGCAGTAAAAATTAAATGCATCATGTAGTTCTTTATAAGTGGTCTCACTGTAAGGTGGTATAATATATAGCTCCTATGGACAGCATTATAATGAGGGAGGACTGTATTTCAGATCTCTTGACATGTATTGGTGGATATACTGTCATAAATGTAGTTTATTGGTGTTACTTTGGGGCAGCTGATAAAATGTAACAACCCATATACATCAGCTAATTTAAAAAAACATATTACAGTTATCTCTCTTTTAAAACACTTTTGAAAATTAGGTAAAAAACAGCCAAAACTGTAATTGTCTGTAGCACCACTTATAGCATTCCCTTACTATAATGCCCTTCATTATAGCACAGTTCCTGTTATAAGGCAAGTCTCCCTATAAGGCTGTATGCTCTATTGTTCCTATGGGTACCATTATAATGCAGGAGTACTGTATCATGTACTTCTTTATAAGACAGTCTCACTATAAGGCAGTACACTCCATGGCTCATATAGGTGGCAATATAATGAGGGATTACTGTATCATGTACTTATTTATGTACTCATATATGTAGCATTATAATGAGGGATTACTGTATCATGTACTTATTTATAAGGTAGTCTCACTATAAGGCAGTACACTACATGGCTCCTATGGGTAGCATTATAATGAGGGAGTACTGTATCATGAACTAATTTATAAGGTGGTCTCCCTGTAAGGCAGTAAACTATATGGCTCCCAAGGACAGCATTATAATGAGGGTGTACTGTATCATATACTTCATTATAAGATGGTTACACTAGAAGGCAGTATACTCCATGGCTCCTGTGGACAGTTTTATAATGAGGGAGGACTGGAAGAGAGCCATGGCATAACAATGGTGACAAAGTTTCCCACCGTATTATGAGTAATTAACTGCTAGATTTTCAGAAGTTCAACCAATCACCAAGATTACTTTAAATCACAACTTAAATTGGGTATAAAATTTTAGAAAATTTGGTGAGCAAAGTTTGTGCTAAACTTGTATTCACACTAACATTATGAAAAGATCATCATCTTCATTATGAAAAGATTGATATGTAAATGCCAGTGACTAGCCAGGCTGATGGTTGTGGAAGTTTCAAAGCAGGGTTAGACAATAGCAGCCATCATTTTATAGGACCTTTAATTTTTCTATGGATATGAACTAACATACAAGCAGACGAACCCGTAAAAGTTGTTGTAAATAAATGTATGATTGGTGTTTTGTCACCAATGACTGTAAATTCATTTATTTTCATGGGTATAAATTTTCATGGTTTTGCACAAGAAAATTTTCAGCAGTAATTTGTGGATTGGGTAAGGGGTCCTACTGCTTCCGTAGAAGGACCATTGTTTATTGTGTCTTTAAATTTGTAGTTTATAGCTGAAACAATTGGTATCGCAGAAAAAAGTGAATTACAACATTCCTGAGTGTCGACAGCAATCCATTTTCTTGCCCTTACCCTTAATTCCTTGTCTTGGAATAACCCAGATTTCATTCTGTCATTGATTAAAAAAGTGAAACAACCAAGTACATATCGTTTTTGTATCAACAGCAATTCATACCATCTAAATAATAATTTTTGGCCAATTTGTACTTTCCTAACATTTTTCATCACAACTATGCCAAAATCAACGATTTGCTACAATTTCATGACACTAATATAATGTGATTTACAGCTGTACATTCACTGATGTGTCAAAATAAGTGAAATAATACAATTAGTCAAAATTTAGTTTTTGAACGTGCTTCAGATGTGTAGTCTATAAGCAAATACAAAGTTACGACTTACAATGTAGCTGACTGCACAACTTGCTGGTATCCAGAGGAAAAGGGAAATCACTATCACTGTCCCTACGATATTACTCTTCATGAAAGCCACTGAAATAGGAGATGAAACACTTAAATTGCAAGTTTATAAATTGAACTGAGCTAGAGTAATGGTGTGGTATTTGCTTGCATAAATATACCCCCACCTCTCCCACAATGCTACCCTACGCCATGATGGAGATGAATCTGTAGGGAAAAAAAGCACCTAGTTCTTCTGAAAATAGTGTGAGTACAATGATTTGTCAACATGCATAACTCCTGATAATGACCATAATATGTACTAAAAACTGCAAGAGTAGATGCATTCACAAAATTCTGTCATACACAGCATCTATATGTAAGTCAAAAAGGACATAACCTCTTACAAAAATGATGGGACAACAAAGATAGGTCAATATGTGCATCATTAGATAATGACCATAATAAGTACCAAGTTTCACAGTGATCCATAAAAACCTGCAAGACAAACTGTAGGACTAGTTGCACTAACAAGATTGTCATACATTACACCAATCTACAAAAACAAAAAAAGCAATAACTCTGAAATAATTGTGGAAGCAAACTGATTGGTCGACATGAGCATCTTTATGTGATGACCATAATATATACCAAGCATCACAGCAAGCTTCTTTTGCATGATTATAATCAAATACCAATATCCCTCTATTATATGTAATCTTAATTGGACATGTTTTATTTCATTCCTTCTCTTTATCTCTCAACATAGAATTAATAAAACAATTCGTACAATATTTAGAGAAAATATTTAAGCAATTACCTTTGATGTGCATTTTCTACTGAAAAGATTCCATATTTTATTAAGTGCTACATATATGTAGAAGCTGTCAAACTATACAAGGTAGGTAACCACTCTGACTAATCATTTCCTCTCAGGATTAGAATTTGAGTTATGTCCATTTATAGATCTTTACTGGCCTTTCAAGTTTAAAAAGACAGAAGTGATATATATAGAAAGTGCTTTATTATTAGAAATACAAACTATTCTTAGTAACACGCAGTAGATACTATGCCATAGACTTTGAGGAATGAAATTCCTCCAAGCCTAAAACTGCAGGATTTGTTAAGCAATCGATATTGTGTCATACACTGAATTAAGCTACAAGACAAAGGGCAATAACTCTAATAAAAATTGAGGGAGCAAAGTGATATGCACATCTTTTGGTGTAGAAAATAATATTTACCAACTTTTATGGCAATCCATCAAAAACTGCAGGAATAGTTGCCCTAACAAGATTGTGTCATACATTGCTACAAGACAAAAAAGGCAATAAAACACTTAACAAAACTTCAGGGAGCAAAGTAATTCTTGATATGTACATCATGACCATAATATTTACCAAGTTTCATGGCAAACCATCAAAAACTGCCAGACTACCGGTAGTTGCACTAACAAGTGCTGGACTTAAGGTCTTAAGGATAGAAGGAAGGATGGATTTTATGGACACGAGGATTACTATACAAAATGATGCATTCAAACATTTATATTTTGCATGCAATGTACAAGGTGTCAACTTATAAACATGAATCTCCTTGCCAACAGGAGTGCATTTGGAGTAAATGACAATATACAGACTGGTATGAAGAATTGATGCCAAGGCAGTAAGAGTTAAGTCCCTTGCAAAGACAGTCATAACAGCAGACTCTGGCTGTTTTGGATAGGATTTGAGACTATTACCCACTGGTTTTTAGTCTTTACTAAGCCACCATGTGTACGAAGGAAGTATTACTGCAATATTCTACTAATCAATGTATAGTGGAAACAAAGTTTGATTAGTCTAGCTAAAATAGGCTTAAAGACAAAAGATGACATGAGGAGCAAATGGTTGGAAAAAAAATAAATGTCACTCAAGCATGAAAATGAGATCACAGTGACCAAGTTTTGGTATGGCTTGGTTACACTCCATGAGATGCATCTAGATACCAATTTCAACAATAGTTTCATCTGGTTCGGTGTTTTATAGCACTGCAACACAAGTACATCATTTAGTGCTGAGATAATTGGAGTTAAGTGCCTTGCCCAATGACATATCATGGTAGCTGTCCTGGGCTGATATGATAGTCGGATTTGAACCTACACCCTTTTGATCATGAGTCTAACACACAAGCCACTGAGCTACCATGGCTTCTGTTTCCATTAGTTGCCTTTTATGACCTGCAGGAGGGTGCATCAAGCTTATTCCACATCCCCAAGCCCACAGGGGTCTAAGATATTGAGGGTGTGATGAAAGGATAGCTGAAAATACAAACATCACTCAACCTGAAAATTAGGTAACAGTAACCTGATCTTGGTATGGTTTAGTTACTCTCCTTCTGATGCATCCATATAGCAATTGCCATGAGTACATTAAAATAAGGTCCAAGATATTTAGAGCATAATGAAAAAAGCAGCTGAAAATAAAAGTCACTCAAGCATGAAATGTTTGTCATAGTGACCTATTTTTGGTATGAGTTACTCTTCCCAAGATGCATCCATGTAACAATTGAACTGTGTAAATATTTTCTTCTGTAGAAATGCTTCACTAATATTGAAATTGCTTTACAAATCATTCATTTAGAAGAAAGATATGGCCAGGGGTTGATATCTTCCCAAAATTATCTAGGTTACAAGAATTTTATTTAACAAAATTCTAAGATTTGTTAAATTTAAGTTTTTGACCACTAGAAAAGACAAATATTTTTTTCGCCAAGTTTTCCAGTATTTTGAAGGATTGTTGGAGCTCTGTTTATAGTTTGTTCTTGACATTATTATCACTGACATGGACAAGATCTTTGTCTTTCAAGGCATCCAGATGACTGACACTTGACTGTATAAAGATGGACTCTACTTATATAGATCATCTCCAAAGTCAATGTCATGTTCTGTTCTTTAAGCAAATCCTGCCATAACACAAACAAATTATAATAGCTCATCAACTAACTTTTAAAAAAACAACAAAGCGGCCCAAGCGGGCTTGAAAGCACTCACATGGCTGACTTTAAATAAAAGCCAAATGCAAGGGCAGTTGGCCATGAAATTTGGGTAAGTACTATGCTAGCTGAAATTTAAAGGTCTTTTTTCTATTTTAAGTTGTAGCAGCCATATATGATAATGAATGGGCAACATACTTACAAACTTAAAAAAAGACCTGTCTAATTTGGTCAAATTTTGTTCAGTGGGTTTAATGTTTTTGAAACGTTAAAAGGTTTTCTATTATTTGTCGTAGTGGCACAATTTGACGGTGGATCATCTTCATTTGTAAAAATTTGAAAAGCCTTCGTGCCAGAATACTTTACTGTTGAATGTGGTAAAATTCTGTTCAGTGGTTTTTTGTAGTCTTTTGAATATTTTGTATTTTTTTGGCAATGGCAGCCATATTTGATTGTGGATCACATCATTTGTACAAACTTTAAAGGCTTTCATGCTAGGATGCTGTCAAGATTTGTTATAATTCTTTTAAGCAGTTTTTTGAGAAGAAGTCATTTGAAAGTTTTACTTTTTTGTAATAACAGCAGCCATATTTAATACTGGCTCATCCTTTGTGCCAGGATGCTTTTTGTAATTTCTGGTCAATTTCTGTTTAGCAGTTTTTGAAAAGCTGCTTGAAGATTTTTCTTTTTTTAATAAGAAGCTAGATTTGTCTATTTTAAGTAACTACAGCCATATTTGATACCATATCAGCGTCATTAGTACTAATTTGTAAGGCTATCATGCCAGGATGCTCTCCACCAAACTTTGTTCAAATAGGTCCAGTGGTTTTTTAAATACAATCAGATGCAGGACCAGGATACTGATGCAACATTAAACAATTAAACACCCAGTGAAAATTTCATTTTAAAATAGAGCATAAAAAGTTAGGTTTATACTGAAAAGTTTAGTGTAAACTTTACATGACATTTAAACATATATCAGCATTCAATTAACAGTGGCTGGGACTGCTGAAATAACAGCAACACACAGTATCCAAACTGTGTAGTGAATAAAGTTTGCACAAGGATACAAATGTGAAAAAGGTAAAAAAAAAATAAAGTTCACTCTTATCCCGAAGATTAAACAAAACAATCAAGATATAGTCCTCAATTCAATTTTGATCTAGAATTGATTTTTCCTTAATAAACAATAATAAGATGAATTTTTAGAAATTACAACTACAACCTAATTGAAAAGCAACCATGGCTTTTTCGATTCAAAACTGGACATCAGAATCTGTACCTTTAGGTAGGTCAATCAGTGCAGAACATCATTTCGGCAGGGCACTAACTTCAACTGCTGCGTGTTTTAGGATCGGAATGTTTTGCAAGTAATATTTATTTTTATATTTTGTGAAAGAATGCTCTAGTGATGATGGAAAATAGGGAGTTCTTGCCAGTTTGTGTGCACCATGATCACAGTGTGATGAAAGACAGCAATAATATGATGAAAGATAAAGATATTTCCAATCACAGCTCTTCAACTAGAAAACATGATCATACACATGTAGGAATGTGAGAAAGAAGTATACAGCTGAGCTTTCTCACATGGGCAAACTATAACACGCATATGAAAGATCAAGAAAAGGAAACATTCGGTACAATGGATTCATTATTGCATTGGTCAGAGTATCAAGTAGTTTGCATTGATCAAGTTTTTGATTAGCTGTGTTGAAAGTGAATGAGAGATGGGAGATCCAGAACAACAACAACCATCCTTGGTTCACACAGACATGCAGATACACAGACCCCCCCCATTTCAAATTTCCAGTGATGCATGCACTCTGATGAGGCATCAAATTTTGTAGTGTACTAGTTATTTATGTAATATGTGCTAATCAATGAAAAACAGAGCAGGCTGCCATTGGGCTGGAAAAAGAAGGGAAAGGGATGTCGCCCTGCTATGTTGTATTTTGTATTATGTGAAGCAATGATGCAAAGTTCTGTCTAGGGTTCAGGGATATGGGGCCAATGGCCCTTTGGTATTTTCTAAAGGGGCCAGGTGAGATTTTGATAGGCCAATATTTTATGTCATTTATTTTTAAATTACATGTATTACATATAAATCAACATTAATTTGTTTCCTGCATTTGAGTCATCTTTTTGTGATATACTGTATATACTCGCGTATAAGCCGGGTCCAAATGCAAACAACATAGACCCTGATCTGCCGTCGCATAATGCGCCTGCAGATCAGAGTCTATGTTGATTGTTCTACTGATTATTCCTTACAAATTGCATAGACCCAGATCTGCCAGCATATGCAGTTTGCAGTTAGTATTGGATTATATGCAAGTATATATGGTACATGTAATAAAGAATTTTTTTTGTAACAGTGCTTTACTCTAGTGCTAGCCATTATACTGCAGTAATTACTCACTGCTGATGTGGTCTGTACTGACTAGATATTCTGAATAGCATACAGAATCTATTGTACAAAGCTAACATCTAATGACACATGAACAAGATTAAGTTTATATGCATCCACATATAGTTATAATTTTAACATTTATAAAAAAATTCTTGCTCTGTCTTTGTCCTGAGCGAGTTAGAAATACAGATTTCTTATTTTACAACATAACAATTGTCATAGCAAAACAATGATGCATATAACCACAATAATTTTTTTCAAAAGTTAATTTTATTCGGTTCTAATGGTGGACAGGATGAAGGGACAAAAGTCTCATGAGACAATTTCCGCTGGACTGAATCACTTTGATTTATTAATTTGTGTGATTTTCTGTAAAAAAAAGTCATCAACACATTTGCAAATCACCTCTCATGATGATGTTTGTTTGCATGAGGTACAGCTGTTTATCATTTATCAAGCCATTAAATAGGAAGTTGAAGGGATGACACAGTGTAACTCAATCATCAGTTTCTGTCAGTCAAACTCTCTATTGCATAATGTACATCTTACATAAAGGGCCTAATTAGCAACTGGGAACAATATGGGCCACAAAATGTGCAAAATTTCCATAGCTTATTATGATAATGTGCCATGTGGATGTGTCATTCAAGTGGGCCATCAAAAATTTTGTTTGCGCCATTGACACAAAAATTAAGCCTAAACTGAACTCTGTTGATGTATGCCATGAGATGATATACATGGCAAGCTTGTAACTAGTCCTAGTAACTGGTAATTTGTAGAACAGTAACTATACTAGTAAATGGCAAAATAGTAACTAGTACTAGTAAATTGCAAAACAGTAACTAGTACTAGTAAATGGCACAGTACTAGTAAATGGCAAAACAGTAACTAGTACTAGTAAATGGCACAGTACTAGTAAATGTCAAAACAGTAACTAGTACTAGTAAATGGCAAAACAATAATTAGTACTAGTAAATGGCAAAACAGCAACTAGTACTAGAAAATGGCACAGTACTAGTAAATGGCAAAACAGTAACTAGCACTAGTCAATGGCAAAACAGTCACTAGTACTAGGAAATGGCAAAACAGTAACTAGTACTAGTAAATGGAAAAACAGTAACTAGTACTAGTAAATGGCAAAACAGTATCTAGTACTGGTAAATGGCAAAACAGTAACTAGTACTAGTAAATGGCACAGTACTAGTAAATGGCAAAATAGTAACTAGTACTAGTAAATGACACAGTACCAGTAAATGGCAAAACAGTAACTAGTACTAGTAAATGGCAAAACAGTAACTAGTACTAGTAAATGGCACAGTACTAGTAACTGGCAAAACAGTAACTAGTACTAGTAAATGGCACAGTACTAGTAAATGGCAAACAGTAACTAGTACTAGTAAATGACACAGTACTAGTAAATGGCAAAACAGTAACTAGTACTAGTAAATGGCAAAACAGTAACTAGTACTAGTAAATGGAACAGAACTAGTAAATGGCAAAACAGTAACTAGTACTGGTAAATGGCACTGTACTAGTAAATAGCAAAACAGTAACTAGTACCAGTAAATAGCACAGTACTAGTAAATGGCAAAATAGTATCTAGTATTGGTAAATGGCACAGTACTAGTAAATGGCAAAACAGTAACTAGTACTAGTAAATGGCACCTTACTAGTAAATAGCAAAACAGTAACTAGTACCAGTAAATGGCACAGTACTAGTAAATAGCAAAACAGTAACTAGTACTAGTAAATGGCACAGTACTAGTAAATGGCAAAACAGTATCTAGTACTGGTAAATGGCACAGTACTAGTAAATGGCAAAACAGTAACTAGTACTAGTAAATGGCACCTTTCTAGTAAATAGCAAAACAGTAACTAGTACCAGTAAATGGCTCAGTACTAGTAAATGGCAAAACAGTAACTAGTACTGGTAAATGGCACAGTACTAGTAAATGGCAAAACAGTAACTAGTACTAGTAAATGGCAAAAAAATCACTAGTACTACTAAATGGCAAAACAGTAACAAGTACTGGTAAATGGCACAGTACTAGTAAATAGCAAAACAGTAACTAGTACTAGTAAATGGCACAATACTAGTAAATAACAAAACAGTAACTAGTACTAGTAAATGGCACAGTACTAGTAAATGGCAAAACAGTAACTAGTACTGGTAAATGGCACAGTACTACTAAATGGCAAAACAGTAACTAGTAATAGTAAATGGCAAAACAGTAACTAGTACTGGTAAATGGTAAAAAAAATCACTAGTACTACTAAATGGCAAAACAGTAACAAGTACTAGTAAATGGCAAAACAGTAACTAGTACTAGTCAATGGCAAAACAGTAACTAGTACCAGTCAATGGCAAAATAGTAACTAGTACTAGTCAATGGCACAACAGTAACTAGTACTAGTAAATGGCAAAACAGTAACTAGTACTAGTCAATGCCAAAATAGTAACTAGTACTAGTAAATGGCAAAATAGTAACTATTATATTTTTTGGCATGATTTTGACAGCAAAAAATAATTACTTTTTTTGTTATGGTTACCGGTAGCTCATGTGATGTGCCATCATGAAGTGAAACAAGCATTTTTTAAAACTTTATGGTAGGATAATGAATGAAAAACAGGCAATACTTGCCTATTTGATACATGTCCATCCACCAGAAACGCAGCCATATGTGTATTAGAGCCACGATTTTATGTGTATTTTCCAAAAGAACCGCCATATTAGTAATCTCTCAATCCACTGTTTAACCCTCTGCTAATCATTGTTCATTAAATCTACTTACAATTGCACAAAAGCTTTATTTCTGTGTAAATAAGATATGAAAACAAACTAAATAAAAAGATTTAGGAATTATGATTCTGAAGGTATTTATGACAGAAACATTTTGGTATCAAGAGTAGAAATACATGAATGACAATTAGTCTTTGAGCAACAAGAGTGAGAGGCTCCATAGGGGGTTTGTGTTATATGCACGTCTAGGAAGAGTAAATAACAAGCAAGTAGCAATTTATGAGTCAGCATGATTAATATGTTGATATTCTTAAATAAACATGATCTAATTTGTTGTGGTACTCTCTTCTTTTTTTTTCTTTCTTTTTTTTTCTTTTTCTTTTTTTTCTTCTCTTTCTTAACCTAGCCATGTGTACCTCCAAAATGAGAAGAGCTTGCAGACTCAAAACAATCGGGTTCTCAAAGATTGTTTTGATGCATGTCAGGAATTTCAAGGTGACTAGGTGATAATTTTTAGTAATATAACTTGTGGGATTTCTTTGACAGGTGTGTTTGGAAATAAAAGGCAGCCACCTGGATTTCATTCAAAGCACATTAAAAGTACCAAGAATTTAGCACCCACAATCAATGTTTATCATCTACTTTTGTTTAGTTGTTCATAAAGCAAAGAGGTTTATTAGCTACAGAACGATAGCTATACTTAATCTGGGGTGCATAATGCCTCAGGAACAATGGGTTTGTTTTGTTGCACAATTCCAATGAATTTACTAATACATACCAACTCTGATGTATTGTTTAATGAGGTAAAGCAGGGGTCATGGTTTCTAATCAAAGCCATAACTGTCACACCTGCTTTGAGTGGATTCGTGTGTAACAATTTCTACAATGACAACCAATCTTATTTTTGGTAACTGAATCAAGCTAGCAAAAAAAGAAACAAATGATAAATAATTATCCAATATATTTTGATAACCAACCACCCATGGAAATATTACATAATAAGGTAGAAAGAAGATACCTACCACTATCAAAAGTTATTTAAATTTATATACTGGATATCTGTCATTTGTGAAACCTAATATTGTTAGTACCAGTAATAATTTTTATGGATAATTTTATTGTGCATTATGCAACAAGTGAGGAGGCACTGCCTAGTTCGTGGAGGGACTGTCCCTTGCCAAAATCATCTCCAAAGAGGCCAGTAGGCTGTCAACAGAAGTGACCTTGAAGTAATGACTCTGAGGATACATCAGAAAGAACCACCCGAGAAGAAAGCTGCTTTTGATGACAAGTCTTATTATCTTGAACCTGAGAGTGCTCAACCCAGTTCTGTGCATGGTCACTTTAAACAATATACATTAAAGCAAAAGCAGGACATTGTTAACCATGCAAAACTTCTGGGAATTAGACCTACAGCGGAAAAATTCAAGATTCCGAAATCCACTGTGAATACGTGGATGAAAATTGACTTCTCTGCAGATCTGAACTTGAATGGACATTTGCCAAAGAGTTGATGCCCCATTTCATATGGACGAGATATAGATCACAAGATAGCTCAGTGGGTGCTCACTCAGTGTGACTTACAAATTCCAGTCAGTGTTGAGGGAATATGTATATGTGCCAAGGAGCTTGTCTCAAAAGAATTTCTGGATAGCAAATTCAGTGCCCGTAAAGTCTTGGGAGAAGGTTTCATGAAAAGACATGGGTTTGTGCTTAGAAGCAGGACTTCTCTTGCCAAGCATTTATCCAAGGATTTGGAAGAAAAGATAGCTTCATTCCACAAGTTGTGATGAACAGACAAGAGGAGGACATGTTTGACAACAACATTATTATTAACATGGATGAGACACCAATGTACTCTGATCTTGTACCTGGGAAAACAGTGAACAAAGTGGGAATGAAAAGTATTCTGATTCGTACAACTGGCTAGGAGAAGAGACAAATTACTGTCATTTTAGTCATTGCATGTTCTGGCGATGTATTACCCACTTTGATTATTTTCAATGGAAAGAGAAATCTTGATCTCAAGACACAAAAAGGGTGGATAATCGCACTTCAAGAGAAAGGGTTGATTGACGAAATGCTAATGCGTTGGATTAAAGAAATTTATTTGCCATTCACAAAGAGAGAGCGATCACTGTTACTTATGGACTCATTCCAGACTCATATCACTGATGATGTGAAGAACAATTGTAGCAAGGAAATCTTGTTCTAGCAATAATACCTGGAGGCTGCATGTCCAAGTTGCAACCTCTTGATGTGAGCATAAATAAACCTGTGAAGAGCTAACTCCGCCACTGCTGGATGGAATACATCAGAGATTCTACGAATGCATTAAATTCATTTGATGAAAGCAGCAATGGACAGATCAAGACAGCCAGCAAACAGACTGTATTGGATTGGATTGTAAATTCTATGGACACATTGAAGGAAAAGTGCACAATAATTATAAAATCTTTCAAGGTCTGCAGCATCAGTGTCAATTTAAGCGGAAGTGAAAACATGCTGATTAGACACTAGAAACAGTTAAACGATATGGATTATGACAATGACAGTGATACAGAATTTGAGGCCCTTTCGATTGAGGACCTAAATGAGGCTATGGACAAGCTACTTTAAGTTGAATAAGTAAATATATTTAAATATATTACAGTATTAAATCATATATCTTTTCATTCATTGATATAGCCTTTTATTGTGTATGGCTTAATATAAAAACAATTATCTATCTATCTGCATACATACATACATACATACATACATACATACATACATACATACATACATACATACATACATACATACATACATACATACATAACATTTAAGGATTTAAAATTAATTTAGTTCATGGAATTTCATGATGACATTAAATAATTATTGCTGACCGAATGAAGCAAACTATGTCTCTGTTAAATTACTGGCAAACACACAGAAACTTTTACTGGAAACGACACAGCAGATCTTCATAGATTGTGTCCAAAAACATAAGTTCTAGAAAAAAATTATAGTCAAGCGAAGTCCAAAAATTACAAGGCAGTTAAATATTATTTTCACAAAACAATTATGGTGTCTGAAAACAAACAGTGTCCAATAACATACCCTAAATATGGTAGTACTAGTAAATGGCAAAATAGTAACTAGTACTAGTAATGGCAAAATAGAAACTGGTACTAGTAAATGGCAAAACAGTAACTAGTACTCTTATTAGTTACCCAAGGATAGCTTAGCTTCTTAATGTATTGGAAACATAAAGACAAAAGTTCCTTAACCTACCAACTTGATCAATGGTGATACTCTCTATGATATCAAAAAGTCGCTGCACCATATCTTGTCTTTGTTTCACACATATACCCTGGAATACAAATTAATTTTTGGATTGAAAATAAAATTCATAATATAAGAGATGAATCAAGTTAGAGGTGAATAAATTGCAATTTTTAAGAGAAATGTAAATAAAATTCATAATTTGAGATAAATTATATGATTAAGATAAATTATGTAAATAAAATATTTTTTAAACAATCGTGAATGAACCATATGTTTTGCAGTAATATGTCAAACTGTGACAAATACACCTCTGTCATAGGATGCAATATGTAACAGTAAAGAGCATAGAAACAATCTCTGTATTTGTAAAAAAAAAATTATTAAAAAAGTTTGTCCAAAATTAAAGAATGAACTGAAAAAATGTCCAAAATCATCCAAATGGTACAGAAATCTACATATGGATATAAACATGCATGCCAAATTTAATTTTACAAGATCAAGTTATCTATGTGAATTGTGCTAACAAGGAATTTACAAAAACATACCAGAGTATAATCAACAATTACATAGATCACCTCTACTTTCCTAAGTATCCAGTACCTATTGTAAACATTATCACGTAAAAATAAATTCAGAGTAGAGTAATCTTTGCCCCTTTAGTAACTAAATATTTTTGTTGTAATCTTTTATCTTTAAATTAGAAACTTTCAATCATTTCAGAATTTAAAATGTGAGCTTTTATATAGCATGCTTCATTATAGCACAAATTCGGATATAACATGATTGTGGCATGGCTCCAGAAATTTCATATATTTTTTTGTAAGTGAAAAAAAATAAAAAAAATAAAAAACAAAATACGAAAAAAAAATGTGTACACAATTAGTTATCATTTTGGGGTAGAGATCATGTATGAATTCGAATATAACACGATCGTGGCGTGACTCCCAAAATTTTAAAATAATTTCACAAATTTCTTGAAGTACTGCAAAGTTTTGTGCCAAATAAACAAGAGTTTGATTAAATAATTTGGCAAGATGTATTGTATACTTAAAGAAAAAAGTGTCTTATGACTGCATCTTTCTTTATATGAATAAAGATGTTAAACATTTCTATTTGTGAATATTCATTTCAAATGTGTCAGTAGTCAACACTGCATTTTGATCTTAGTTTATTTTTGAAAGATGTCACCTCATTAAAACGTTGATAAGTCTTAATCTTATTATTAATGAATCATGAACAATAAAGCCAGCAAGTTTTCCTTGTGTTTTTCTTCAATGCATTCTGTGTACACTGTTGCTCAAAAGAAAGAAGATTCTCATCCAAATTTATAATCAATAAATTTAAGTAATTGCTCATCATCAAAGTCAATCTAACTGCCAAAGGTTGTTCAAAATATGGGGCAATGATTTATAAAAACATTTTTTTTGTTTAAATTACAAAAAAAAAAAGCCAACACGAACATGTGGTTTTGCGGTGTTATCAGACAATTGTCACACAATCAACTGATCAGAGAATAATATGATGCATTCCCAATACAAATGACCCCGTTGTTCCTTAACAATTATTCTTGCTGTAGTCGTTCAAACAAATAGGTGTCAGAGTGTTAATTAGTGGGTATTTACAATGGATAACGGGATACAGAAACATAAAGCTTTTACTGTTAAAGAGAAGCTTGAAGCCCTGGGCAGGATTAAGTCCGGAGTTAAACAAATGCAATTAGCTTCAAGATTTAGGTGTTCAAAAGTCACGCAAACAATGTGGTGGACTGAAATAGTTTCTTACCCGATTTTATAAATCAATTAATTTACCTACCTTTTTAAGGAAAAACAATTGACTATCAATGCCTGCTCAATCAACCGTCATACTCTCATACACACCTGCTGAAACAAGTTTATGGCCCAAATTATCAGGAGCAGGTTTGGTCATTGCCACACACATGTAACACCCCCCCCCCTTTCATCTTAACCCTTTTTTATTTTCTAGCTTTATATCATTCACATATAAACTGTCCTTCCAGTGTTAGCACTGTTTGGAACGGAACCATTTTAGTTGTAGGGGTGGAGTGATTGGCTAATATAATCAAACATTCTACTCCCCGCTTTTGCTCCGCAATGAAGCAAAGTCATAGTTATAAACAAAATTTCATCGAATATTGGGTTTATTTTATTTATTTTTTCCGCTATCCATTAGAGAATGACTCAACTGTTTTGTTGGAACTCAGAGTGTACCCATACAATCGAATGGTTTACTCCCAAGCTGGCTTCAGGCAGTTTACGTGTATATATACCTGGAGAATTCTCATCACAAGTACATTACGAGGTCAATACAGTACATTTCACCTCCTGCATGAATTTTCAGCTCTAGTACATGTACTTTCCAAGCCTAAATAGAGGTTTCTTTTTAGAAACTCCTAATGTCTGAATCATGCATTTTATTGTCAGTCAGAAATCAGACCCTTTGGACAAGTCCAGCAAATATGAATGTTATGCCCAACAAAAACCTTGTTCATAAGTTTGTGTCAATGTATTAGCAAGAAATTAAATATTAGGATTCAACTGGATCTATCAACAATTTAAAAAAAATATAAATTATGCTTCTTTGTGCACATTTTTTATGGAATTATTGTTATGGATACAACCAGATTCGACTGGTGAGTACACGCACTCTTAACTATTTACGCTAAGTTACCGATTTTATATATTAAAATAAATATTAAATATGTAATGACTGTTTTAAGTAGTTCTTGTTTAATATGGAACAAGTTTATAACTGTGTCAATGAAGTGCATAGTATTGCCCCTCCCACCCCCCTTGGGGCTTGCATTGAATTCAGATACATAATGATCTATGACAAAATGACTAAATATTATACTTCTGTGTGCATAATTGCGATGGAATTATCATGGATTCACTCTTATGCATGCCATGAGATCGGTTGGTAAGTACACATGTTGATACTTTAACCATTCATGTTCTACATTAGACATGCGCATATACATGTACCAATGCATGGCTCTCTGAATAAAGTAAAATATTATATGTGCAGTCTCTCTGTTTCACTACATTTGTATTTCTCATGTAATATGCATTGATTTAAGATGGTACCTGTGCCAATGAAGCTTGTAGTTTTGCACCCACTATTATACCCCCCCCCCCCCTTCAGCTAAATGACTTGGTTGGTTATAGCACAGTTTGGTACATAGCACGATGTCATTTTGTGGACCCCCACCATCGTGCTATAGTGGAGTTTAATTGTATTGTGAAACCACCTACCCACCCACTCAACCACCAACCTACTGTCACAGTACATAAAAGACAAAACAATAAAAGACATTATTTCTATTACATCAAAGTAGTGATACAATAATGAGTCGATAAAAAAACAAAAATTAATGGGTTGTTTCATATTATTTTTAAAAAATCGTTGTTCTTAAAATCAACTTGAAAAGCTATTATCACATTCCATCCCTAGAAGCCATATTTTACTGGGTGAAAGTCACAGGCTTTGAGTAACCTTGACAGCCACCAGTACATAGTTCATGCATCAATAATTTAGCTTGATTAACCACTACATGCAAAGCCTCACATGGAAAGCATGCAGTCCACTCATCTAATTCCTACACTTATTGACATGTGCAAATACAAAGTTAACCTGCTGATGACAACATATCACAATATACACTGTATAGTCATTTTTATGGAAAGTTAACCACTCAATAAACATATTTATTCCCATTTTCAACTGCATTGGTCAGAACAGGCCTTCAGAGTACGATAGGATGTATACAGGTCTAGCATGGATGAATCAATGTGATCATAAACATTTATACTTAACCTGTGCTAGTAAAGCATTAAACGATGGTCACAGTGACCTTCTTTGGTTTTAAGGGTGTATGACCAGTCGAGCTAAAAATCAAGATGGCTACAGTGTCATGTTGGAGGTGAGATCTGCATCATTTTAATTAGAACTAGCTACATATTTCACAGAACCAACTAGACATCATAAGAAAAATCTTTCCGTGACAACCCCATGTCAATATGAATATCCGTTAGAGCTGTTAGGATGATTAGCAATACAGTAATAAGATTTTTGAAGATGACCACCAATTTGGTCATCTTTGGAAGTCAGATCTGTAACATTTTCATTTAAGACCAATGGACCAATTAGACTTCTTATTAAGTCTTTTAGTGTAAAAACCCTTGTCGATGTGATCATCCACAACGGATGAATAGTGCAAAGATTTTCAAGATGGCCACTGCGGCAGCCATACTGGATGTACAAGGCATGTCTGATGGGCAGCATTTTCATTCTGAACCAACCAGGCATCAGATGTCTATTAGTGACAACCCCATGTTGATACATCTGTACAACCATCCATTCAGAAGTAGTGATAAGATAAAGATGGCCACCATGGGGGCCATATTGGATGTTCTAGGGGCACCATTTTCATTAGGACCAACTAGACATCATAAGAAGTCTTGCATTAAACACCCCATGTTGATATGACCATCCATTCTGAAGGAGTAGCAAAAATAAGATTTTCAAGATAGCCACCATTTTTGGTATCAGATCAGTACCATTTTCACTTAGAACCAAGTAGACATCATGTGAAATCTTTATGTGAAGACCCCTTATCACCATCCATTCAGGATAAGTAGTGATAAGATTTTCAAGATGGCCACCATGATGGCCATATTGGATGTCCAAGGACATGTTACATGGGCACCTTTTTGCATCTAGAACCAGCAAAACATCATAAGAAATCTTTCAGTGATAACTCTATGTTGATACACCCATCCATTCAGGAGTAATCATAACAAGATTTTTAAGCTGGTCACCGTAGCAGCCATATTGGATGTCCAAGAGGCACTATTTTCATTTAGGACCAACTACACATCATAGAAGTCTTTAAGTGAAAACCCCATGCCAATATGACCATACACTGACGAGGTGTAGTGATACGTTTTTCATATGGCCACTGTGGTGGCCATATTGACTGTCTGAGGGACAGCAGTTTCATTTAGAATCAACTTGACATCATAAAAAGTCTTTAAGTGAAAACCCATGTCAATATGATCACCCGTTCAGGAGGAGTTCAGGAGGAGTAGTGATAAGACTTTTGAGACAGCCACCATGGTGATCATACTGGATGTCCGAGGGGCACTATTTTCATTTAACACCAACTGCTGTCAAATTTGATCTAATTCTGCTCAGAGAATATGGAGAAGAAGTCATGTAAAGGTTTTTATATTTTTAGTAATAGCAGCCATATTTGACAGCAGATTGGCATCATTGATATAAACCTAAATGGCCTTTATGCCAGGATGCTCTGTGCCAAGTTTAGTTGAAACTGAGCTGGCATTTTTCAAGAAGAAGTTGAAAAGAGCAACTATTGATGGATGCTGGCTGGATGTTGGATGATGCATGTCATACAAAAAGCCATACCATATGCTCACTTGGTCTTTAGATCATGTAAGCTGAAAAATGGAAAAAAAATGACCAACTGACATGTGAACATGTGCCCTGAAAGCACGGTCTTCCATCAGGTAAATAGGCACTGTAAGACTTGCATTCGGTCCCTTCCTCATCACTAGCTGGACGACAACATCGATGGCAAGCGGAGCCACTCTCTGCAAACAGAAATTGATCACATTGCTCCAGATATCATATATCTTTTTTAATCGACCTCTTATCTTTTATTTAATTACATGATAGCAGTTTCATTATAAATGAGGTAATAAACATGCATTAGAACACTTTTCACAGTAGCTGCATAAACTGGCTATACAATTCTGAAAGCTGTGCAAACTTGGTAATGATACAACTTTGGGTGACTAAGAACTGCTGTAATTGTCCTACAAGGGACATTCATAACAAGGCATTTTATCCTATCTTTGTTAAATTTCAGGGTTCAAAAGTGTTTTTGTTACATCAAGAAATTTATAATTACAAGGTATGTCAATGCATTATTAGGCAGAGTAACTGACATAACAAGATTACACATTTAGACAAAGGGTTCAGCAAACCATTAATTTTTTTATTAACTTGATTTTTAAAAGTGGGATACATTTTTGGGTTTGGTATGGTGTTTTACAGCACAATTAGACAATTATTTAGTGCTGAGGCAGTTGGAGTTAAGTGCCTAGCCCAAAAATGCACCATGGTAGCTGACCCAGGCTGACTAGATGGTAGGATTTGAACCCACACCCTTTTAGTCACGAGTCCCACATGTTAAGCATGAGCCAACACGACATATATTTCTTATGGGAGAATAGCTTTGCAGGTATATGTTGTAGATCAAGGGAAATAATTCTAAAGGCCTATGACACCACACAAGAACTATTTTGGGTTCCCTTACCTTTTGAGCAGATGCAAGGTTCAAGTGAGCGATTTTGTTGCTGACAGAAATTCCGACATTCTCCATTTTGACAAATGCCTCTGAAAGGAATAGTTGATTCTTGAAAGTGAGTGGAAATACTTGAACATAGTTTTAACTCATCTGCCATACCTCTAAGAAGGAGTATCTAATATTTGCACAACATATACATATCATAGTTTTGAGTTCGGTTCAGTTCAGATTTCATTATTTCTAAAACACTGGTGTATTTAAATTATTACTATTTTTCTTGTGGAATGTTTAAAATACAAAAAAAAAACTTTGTTTGACACACAGTGAGAACAATCTCATAACAATCTCATAAGGTTTTACTATATTTTTACAGCAAAAACTGAGCTTCATTTTCCCTATGTTTGGGACATAATCCACTTAATAGCATGTCACACATATTCATTTCAAGCCACTCTTTAAATCTAAATTTGGTATCAATTAGTGAAATAATGCTGACAAAGATATAATCATGTACAATTTGAACTGATACTCAGATACATTTAAGAAGAAGGTCACAATAACCCAAAATTATATGAAAAATCTCCAGATGTAGTGCACCTGTAAGTGTTGCGGCCATAAAGTTATTATAAGACTTTTGCACCTTAGGATGAATGTATGCAAAAACAGACTAAAAAAATCTCACACACTGACCACTTCTACCAAATTGACATGATCAAAGATTATAGCAAGATAAAGGTATCCCTTTGAATAAAGCTATCCCTGTGATTTTTATCCATGGAAATAGTGCAGTGTCGACATATGCAATTCACACCCAAAAACTCCAAATTTGATTAACGGTTACATAAGTAAGTCGACCAGACATTTGTAGTTTCCCCAAGGTTCTCCAGTACTTCCCACATTATTGCCACTTAATATCACAACCTGGTTGTTAAGCATACTTATATATATATATATATATATATATATATATATATATATATATATATATTCGTCATTATAATGTAGCAGTTGGGGTCCATTATCCCTGACCACATTATGTACTGAACCACACTATAATGAGAACAGCATTATGTAATGTAACACAGTATAGCGAGTACCACATATGTACTGAACTGTGTTATATAGCAGGTATGATTCAAATTTGTCAAATAATGTTTAAAAAGTAAATAAAAATATAATACTAAGCTTCATGTTGTTTTCATATTGTCATACATTTAATAACATATTGTCATACATTGAATAACATATTGTCATACATTTAATAACATATTTTCATACATTTAATAACATATTGTCATACATTGAATAACATATTGTCATACATTTAATAGACCAACTCAAATACAATGGTTTAATTTTCGGCCATGGAATCCACAGCAGCACCAGATTATATACACAATCACCTTATAACAAAGTGCGTTATAACAAGGAACAGCTGAAATATACAAGTGTTCATTAGATATTGAATTTATGATACAAGCTAAATAAAAAATAATATATGCCACTAACTACTTGTCTTATTACTTAACTAGCCTTGTAGAGCTCATGTCAAATCAACAAGAATTGAGATTCTATTTATCACATCAAGTAGAGGACTTTGCTTTGCATCACTCTATGCACATCAGTATGACTCTTTGCATCACTCTATGCACATCACTATGACTTTTTGCATCACTCTATCATGTTGCCAAGTAATGTTGCTAAATGTTTTGTCATAGAGTTGCAAATGATTTGCATACATGGATGTTCTGATATTAATTGATGTCAATGTAATGTGATATAAACTACTATTAACTCTTGTACGCAATAAATAAAATTTAAAGAAACAGGTTTTATTACTTACTCATCAATGCAGGATATGTTATGGAGTGGCTTCGTTATATTTGGACAGCGGACATTTGTACCACTAACAGGAGTTAAGGCTACATATGAATATAAGATGCTTGTGATAAGGATGCATCTTCATGAAGGAGAAATCCACATATATTTAAACAATGCAAACTTCATTTTAAAAAAATAAAAAGACTCTTTGACTAGATTTTTTCCCCCTAACTACTGTGTATTTATGTTGCATTGATGGGATTGGTTGATTGCAGATCTTACAAAACTTAATCTTGGATTAATCTGCTGATTTTAATGGGAATGGTTATTCACAAATCTAGGCTGCATTTTTTATGAATACCATAAATACTCACTTATAAATCAGGTTGAACTGCAAACAACATTGACCTTGATCTACTGATTACTACTAATAAACTGCATAGACCCAAATTTGCTGGCACATTATGAAAAAATATATGCATGTACAGTTAATCTTAATATGTACTACTTTAACCAGTAATAACTTAAGTACCATATATAATCACTTATAACTTGAGTCCAACTGCAAAAACAACATAGACCCTGATCTGCCATCATATAATGCACTGGCAGATCATGGTCTTTGTTGTTTTTTTTAATGATTACTCCTAACAAATTGTAGAGACCCAGATCTGTTGGTGCATTATGTAATGGCAGATCTGGGTCTGTGCAGTTTGCAGTTGGATCTGAGAGTATATACAGTACCTTATGAATACAATTAAAAATATAATGAACAATGTCAAATAAAATTTTCTTGTCAGCAATACAATGTTAATATTTCTGGAAGTTTATATTGAAAAGTCTGTTTCAAAAGGGGTGAAGAGCTTTGCAAATATTGTAGGTTAAAGTCAATCTCAGCCATTAGCACTGTGTTGGGAATGTTGAAATCAGCTCTCAGCTTTCTGTTTAAAACTGAAATTAAAAATCAATTTTAATCACGCTAATAATGATTTTGGAGAGAGAGAGAGAGAGAGATTGGGATTGGGGGGGAGAGGGACAACATCATATGCTGGGTTCATGACACAAGCAGTGGAGTTGAGTCGCAAAATTTCTAAATAATTATTTCTGGCGCATACATACAATACTTTCACTTTAAAAACAAGAATACTGTGATTTGCACATTATACGCCCATCCTGTGTTGAATAGTACTCTCTGTAGACACTAGTAGGGCATAGTTTACTCTGGAGATTATTATTGGCCAATAGGTCACAATGACCTGGACCTTTGGTCAAGGTATGCAGTCTTGAACTAAACTTCCTGTGCAGAAACCATTTTTTTTTTACTAGACTTACCATGATCTTTAGAGCCTAGAAGTGTAAGCTAGTCACAATATTTGATCAAGAAACTTATTTTAGAACAAAAGTTTTTCTGCAAAACCCATTCTTGTTATGCCACAATGACAGTTCTACTGATCCCCAATAGGTCTCTTCTATATCTTGCAGCTCTTCAACCACATTGCTATAGCAACCCCTCATATGGGTCACAATCGTGCACTTAAAGCTGCAATCGGAAAACAGCACAGGGGTGGAAGTACCCAGTGGGAAGACTGACAAGCTCCTGGCTCCAAATGGTGGAGTAGAACCTCAAGGAGTTCAACCTCGGACTTCACACTGGATAGCAAAAGGCACAAGATTGCATTTATACAGCAACGCTGCCTGGGGTGGTACAATAATGATGACAATGACACCTGAAGTGCGAGCCCTCCACTAACTTTGGTCAAGGTAATACAGTTATCATGCAAAAACATTTTTCTTCTTTCAGCCAAAGTGGCCTTCACCTCTGACCTTCCTGACCCCCCAAATCAACAGACTTCCTTTCTTACCAAACATGTTTAAACATTGTAAGTCATCCATAAACTTCATTGAAAATACATGGTTGATAACTGAAAGTTTTGTGCAGAAACCATTTTTCTTCTTTCAGTCAGTGATCTTGACCTTTGACCTTTTGATCCTAACAATTACTAGGTTTCTTTCTTACCCAACAGTGTCATCCAAAAAGATTGGTCCAAGTGTGTGATGTAGAACCAATTTTATTGTGTAGAAACCACTTTTCTTCTTTCTGTCAATGACCTTGACCTTTGGTATTTTGACCCCAAAATCAATAGATTTCTTCTTTACTCCAAGTGTAAGTCATCCACAAAGTTTCATCCAGGTAAGTGATGTAGAACTAAAGTTATTGTGCATAAATCATTTTTCTTCTTTAAGTCAGTGACCTTGATCTCTGACCTTTTGATCCTGAAATCAATAGACTTGTTTCTTACCCCAAGTGCAAGCTATCCACAAAATTTAGCCCAAGTATATGATGTTGAACTAAAGTTGTTGTGCAGAAACTATTTTTCTTCTTTCAGTAACCTTGCCCATTGACTTTTGACCCTGAAATTGATAGGCTTCTTCCTTACCGCAAGAGCAAGCCATCCACAAAGTCTGGTAGCTGTTGATGGTGGAGAACTCGAGCTGTTGTGCAGAAACGAAGTTGGTAACACAGACGAATGGATAACATTATAATATAATACCTCCTCCTGATGGTAGGCATATAAAAAAATGTCTGGCTATTTAGCAGCAAATATGCAGAGGTGCTGCCAGAGTTTTATTTGCAGGGAGCATCTCTTCCCCCTCCCTCCTTGTCACCAAAACAAGGCAGGAGTAGAAAAAAATGGGGGTGTGGGGTGGAAATCTCAATAGTTCTTTATTTACCCAACACATAAATATGTTTCTTTCTTCCTGCTCCACCCTGTTTGGTCTTGGTTGAAATCAAAATCCTCTTAAGATTCCCCCTCTAGTTGTATTAGCATTAATCTGTAGACTATTTCTCAGTTTAATCTATATCTTATCTGCATATAAATAGTGTTCTGTGCTGAGAACTCCCTATCACAGTCTGCCATCTGAAGGACCAAATGCATAGATAGCTTAGCCAACTTCAGCAAGTTGGGAAACTGTTCTTTATGGTTGCTTTGTAGAAATTTTTACAGTTCACAGGTACTGTCTCATGGATATCTCTGCTTCAAAATGCATATGTGATCTGGTGACTGAGTATGTTGTGTAAGAGTAAATGTGCTAAAATTCATGTGCCAATTTCCAACGTAAAAAGGTTATTTTCCCCACAATTTTTGCAAATATTACAAATATACCTCCCATCTTGGTGTTGAGTTGTAACCATTTGTACTGTAACAGCCAAGATTTCTGAAACTTTGCATCAGATTTTTGTATTTTCTTTGGTGGTTCATCTAACCTGGCATCCGACATCGTTTTAAAATTATCGTCCTCCGTTTGGCAAGAAACTCCACTTCATTCTTCCCTTTCTTCATCCTGCCATTCACTTTGCACATTTGAGCCAGCACTGACTTGAAGTTGAAAAGAATCAGCAATTTTATGCCCAGCCATGCTTGAATATAATCTCAACTTCCAGAAATGGACCAAAGTTCATGCATGCACAAATGTGAGGAAATGGCCTCGATTGCAGAACCCCTCTAGTACACATTTTCCTGTTATAAATAATTAGCAGTGTTTCCAAGCATCCTTTTGTATTAACCTACATCTGCATACTTTGGAATGGACAGTGGTATTTTGATGAAATAAATATCCTTACTTTTCAATGTTTTTTTTTAGATTCTTATTTGTTTAGTTTATCTTAACAGTTAAATAAAAATGTTATGCTTCGCAGTGTGCACTTTTATATGTGCAACTTTAAACTAATTTGAGTTCTCATGCATCACTGCTTTTCAATTGTGCAAATTAATAAACTTTTGCGTGATTTGCACACTCAAACGTCATGGCAGCATCTATAAATATGGCACTATATATATCCAATAATAAAACCATACTTGATACAAAGCGAACCACAACTGCAAAAGAACTTTCTTAAATATTTACTTAGTATCTGTGCCTGATTATAATCCCCATCCCTACTTAGTGAAAATTTATTAGATTGACACCCTGGACTTATCAAAGAAGAAACACTGTAATCAAGTGCCTGAAATGAATTACTGTATTCAAGTGCCTGACATGAAACACTGTAATCAAGTACCTGAAATGAAACACTGTATCACACATATCTTATTATTAAAGCAGGAGTATACAATATTTTCAGGAGAAAGGATACTCGCAGGAGACTGGCCCCTGACAAGAGAGGGGCAAGGAGAGGCGGCACACCTGTGTACTACTGGCTGGTTGGCAGTTATAGCAACATTGGTAGTTCATTGGGCTGAAACAGAACAATACAGTCATACACTCAATTCAAAGCATTCAAAAATATAACATGTTAGGCCAGGTTCTTAAAGTGAAACAAAAGCAAAGCCAAGAGATTGTCGCTAACCTGACCAGAGTCTCTTGCCACAATAAACACTACCCATAAACTGGGACTTTGAGTACCGCTAAATGTTCTCTATTTTACTATTTCAGAAAATTCGGTGCATTTAATTTTTGCAATTTAGCATCCTGGTGGTATGAATGATTTAACTCACTAAAAGTTCATGAGATTACACTGTCTTGATTTCTGACTCAACCATAAAAGTTGCAAAAGTATTTCCCAATATAAGGCAATCATGAAAACAGGAAGATAGTTACATCTGTCTGTTTGTATGTATGTATGTATGTATGTATGTATGTATGTATGTATGTATGTATGTATGTATGTATGTATGTATGCATATATCTATGCATTAGTGTTTGATGGCACATCAACACAATAATGACTAAACACAGCCTCTATGTGTTAGAGGAGAGAAGCTGAAAGATTTGCCATTTTATGTACAGAAGAACTGAAAAAATATATTAGAAAGATATACCGTATATACTCATATATAACCCGGATCTAAATGCAAACAACACAGACCCTGATCTGCCATCACATAATGCGCTTACAGATCAAGGTCTATGTTGTTTGTTCTACTGATTAGTCCTTACAAACTGCATAGATCCAGATCTGCAGGTGCATTATGCGATGGCAGATCTGGGTCTATGCAGTTTGCAGTTGGTATCTGTTTATATGCCAGTATATATGGCAAAGTGTATTGGTTTGGAGACAAGAGCAATTGAGGTGGAAGCTGACAATGTCAGAAGAATATGACCAACTTGATTAATGGAGGTTATCCAAGTGAGGAAGTGATCTGTGTATGGTAGGAAGAGAACATCATAAGAGGAAGAAGCATTCTACATAAATGCAAGTGGATTTAGAGATGAACTGTTGGAAGTAGAAGATCTCACATAGTTTGGTAACCATGGAATCATCTGGACTTAAAATGCAGTACTCCCACCCCAGCCAATATAACTGTGACAGATTCCTGCTGATGTTCAAGCCTTAACAAGGAATTTTAGTAAACTAATGTCCCCCATTATGCTGAAGAAACATGAAAGTATCAGTAATTTGATCTGTTGACCTTGAAAATATGACCCATACTGAGAAACATGAAAGTATCAGTAATTTGATCTGTTGACCTTGAAAATATGACCCATACTGTACATGAAAGTATCAGTAATTTGATCTGTTGACCTTGACCTTGAAAATATGACCCATATTGTACATGAAAGTATCAGTAATTTGAACTGTGACCTTGATCTTGAAAATATGACCCATACTGTGATACCTGATATATCTTTAGTAGAAATACATTATTATAAGGTAGACTGGGATAGTTTTGTATTTTGGTTCTAGTCAAATTTCTTAATATTAGGATAAGATGTAGTATTCATGGCTGTAACTGTTTAATTCATTAAGATAGGACTATACTGGTATGCTAGGAGTTTGAGTAGTAAGTTGTTCTTGAAACTGATATATACTTACTGTCATCCCAATGCAATACTAAAATACTCATGTGTTGCTAGCTAATATTTTATAAGAACATGATCTTAATAACAAGATGGATGGCAACTATTCAACATATTTTTAAAAGTCAGTTCACATTGCTCTTTAAGAGTATTACACAAAAGAATGACTTGTATTGGAAATAAAAGTTCCACAGGAAACCTAAAAATGAAATACTCATAAAATTTTGGGACTGGGGTCATATTTTTCACACTATAATCTAAATAGTGGTTATCAGCTTTAATAAAGTATACATCATATTTATATGTATGTTACATACCCAGAAATACATACTTCTGAGACCCCATGAACCTGTTGTATTTATTGTGCACCAAGTATTGTCAGTATGGTATTAATGTTACAGTTTGGAATAGAAATTGTGATGAATCAATGAACATACAAACTGATGGACAGATGGATTGAATCATCTCCTACTCTCTGCAAGGAGCAGAAACAATAACATGCAACAGGCCTTCATACAAAAATGCACACCAAAGCTCCCACTAGTAGTTCCATATTAGGAGTCAATTGACCCTTCAGTTGTCAAATCAGATTTTTAGGAGTCACTGTTGATGTTTAATACTAACTGTGTCCGAGTAATACAATATCTTAGTAGTAAAACACATGACTGAAGACCATGTGGACTCAGATCTGTCAGTTCATAATGCACTGCTGCTGGTCTACGCAGTTTACTGTCAGTGCATAATGCACTGCTGCTGGTCTATGCAGTTTACTTCAAATCATCAGAATTAAAAAAACCCAGGACACATCCTGATCTGCATATGTATTATGCATTAGAAAAGTACTGTGACTTGATTATACCTAGACAATATGGTATTAAAATGTGGCTTTCTCCAATATTAGTCCAAAAGGGACATCAGCAATTCATTGACAGTTACACAGTATAGTACGATACCTAAAAATATGTCTAACATGTGGAGTTTGTTCAATACTCGCCTGTAGGGATATTGGTAGTTGAAAGACAGGAAATAAACCAGAAATCCACCTGACAATCAGCATAGCTGGAAAAGACTTGAAACTCTTGTTGTTGACCTATTTACCTTGGCTTGATGTCTGCACCAATAATATGCACAATGAGAGCATAGCCTGCATCATCTTCGTCAAATCTGCATAATTTATGCAATATTTTGCGCAAGTGGGAGCTGACACACAGACACATGAATAACATAACCAGAGATATCTAGTCATAACTGTTCATCACAACATTATCAACTGTCATTGCTGATGTCCTCCTCTCTCAATCTGAAGTCCCTCTTCATTGAAAAATAATCAAAGCAAAAAGAAACAGACAGACAGTGACCTGGACAGAATTACAAGTACAATATTTTCTGGGCTTTAAGTCGATACTTTTTTACCTGGAAGTCTGGGTTTCATCTTATACTCCAAATCAACTTACATATGGATTATGTCATTGAAATTGCTTTAAGTACTGGTAATACCATGATTTTGAGATGTAAAAAGCAAAATAAAGAACAGGTTACATTGCTGTACCAATTCTTGTTCAATTACCATGTCAATAAATGTTTATAAACTACCATGACTGCTTTTATATTATAATTTGTATCATTATTTGTATGCATTTGTATGTACTTGTATTTTCTGATTTCTCCAACATTAAATAAATGAAAACAATTAAAGGGTTTGCAATTCACAGGTAACATAGTACTTAGTCTACAGTCTATAGTGTACTGTACTTATGCAAAGCATATCATTTGTTCCTAAGAAATTTTTTTAAAAAATGAACAGATTTAGCTTTATTCATCTTTTTTTTGTACGACAACTCATTCTTCCTGATCACATTTTAGCCATAGGTCCATTAATATTTGATTTACCAGTATTTTATTACATGCACTCAAGCGATTACCAGTACATCTGTTTCACTGATATAATTGATCCTACAAAGGAATGTAATCCATATTAATGAGTCAATTGTTTGATGAATATTTATTGTTATGTATATCGAATTTATAATGCGTGTCCATATGGTAAGTTGTATTTTAGTCATTTTATAAACAACATGTTTACTGCATTTGAGGTCAAGATTAGTTTTGTTTACATATCATTTGGTACCAGAGTGGAATTTTCCACTGCTTACGTGCGAGAAGTCATGTCCACTGAGGAAAAAAACTATTGTGCAATACACAGACAGACAGACAGACTCACCTGCATCAAGTTACTGGCTATAACTAAGAATGCTCATAACATTTTTGTCCAAGGCATGGTATCATAAGACACAGATAAACAGTGTGTCCAAGGCATGATATCATAAGACACAGATAAACAGTGTTGTCCAAGGCTCTGTATCATAAGACAGATAAACAGTGTTGTCCAAGGCTCAGTATCATAAGACACAGATAAACAGTGCTGTCCAAGGCCCAGTATCATAAGACACATATAAACAGTGTTGTCCAAGGCCCAGTATCATAAGACACATATAAACAGTGTTGTCCAAGGCCCAGTATCATAAGACAGATAAACAGTGTTGTCCAAGGCCTGGTATCATAAGACACAGATAAACAGTGTTGTCCAAGGTTCGGTATCATAAGACACAGATAAACAGTGTTGTCCAAGGCCTGGTATCATAAGACACAGATAAACAGTGTTGTCCAAGGCCTGGTATCATAAGACACAGATAAACAGTGTTGTCCAAGTTCCGGTATCACAAGACGCAGATAAACAGACTGTTTGAAAAAGAGGGAGACACCAAGACAGACACACAGAGAAAGAGAGACAAAAAGACTGCCCTGCCCTTTACTCCTGGCCCTAGCTAATAGTGTTTACCACAGCATTGTACAAGGTCCCTGCTGGTCACCAATCCATCTCATTATGAGACACAGACCAACAGAGAGATAGACAGAAAAACAGACACAAAGACAGACTGACCTGCACTTTGCTCCAGGTCGTAGTTGGCAGTGTTCATCACAGCATTGTCCCTTGCCATGACTGGTTTCCCAACCCTCATCACAAGTTTCTCCTGCATCCACTCTTCCATTACCACAAAATGCAATGGCCTCTGTCTTCTCTGTAATAAAACATTAGGGGAAATTCATATACCAAGGAAAATGTTTATGTTGTGACTTTTGTTTTGAAAACTAAAGAAGGTTGGGTTTTGTTCTCCTTTTCCAATTATCCATTTATCATTTTTCTGAGGAGTTTTAATTTTCCTGCTTAAAACCCAGGTGCAAAGTATAAAAGACAAACACAAACAAGGTGTTTACTTATAAGCACAAATCATCTCACTAACACAGCACATTGGGAGTAACCAAAAATATACAGACTAGTATAGAGGAAATACCAGAGTCACTCAAATCTGAAAATTAGGTCACTATGACACAGTTTTGGTAAGGCTGAATTACTTTCCATGAGATGCATCTAAAAGAGTCCAAAATATTGTAGGTATAAAAAAAAGATAACCAAAAATACAAAAGTCACTCGAGCATGAAAATTAGGTTGCATGAAAATTCGGTTACAGTGACCTAGCTTTAGTACTGTTGAGTTACTCTCCTTGAGATGCCTCCACATGCCAGGTTTCATGAGTTTATGTAAAAATGGGTCCAAGTTATTGAGGGTGTAACAAATGGATAAATGAAAACAAATGTCACTCAAGCATGAAAATTAGGTCTCAATGACTAAGTTTTTATATGGTATGAATACACATCTTGATATGCATCCAAATTTGCAATTTTCATAAGTGTAGGTGAAACCAGGTCTAAGATATTGAGGATGAAATGAACAGATAGTTACAAACACAAAAGTCACTCAAGCAATACTATATGGTCACACTGACCTGGTGTTGGTATGGCCGAGCTGCTTTCATGAAGATGTATCCACATACCAACTTTCAAAAGTGTTGGTGACATATAGTCCAAGATATTGAGGGTTTAACAAATGAAAAGCTGAAAATACAAAAGTCACTCAAGCAAGAAAATTAGTCCAAATTAACCTAGTTTTGTTATGGTTGAGTTACTTTCATTGAGATGTATTCTTATGCAAATTTTCATGAGTGTAGGTGAAATAGTGTCCAAAATATCTGGGGTGTAGTTATGAACAAATAGTTGAAAATACAAAAGTCATTTAAGCATACAAAATAGTGTACTGACCAAGTTTTGGTTGAGTTACTTTCATCCAGGTGTATCTATATACCAATTTCTTAAGTGCAGGTGCAACAGAGTCCAAGATGTTGCGGGTGTACCAAAAGAACAACATAAAATGCAGCAGTCACTCAAGCGTGCAATTTAGGTGAACTAGCTATGGTATGGTTGAGTTACTTTCATCAACCTGTATCTACATAACAATTTTTATGTGTGGTAAAAGAGGGTCCAAGATACTGAGGGTGTAATGAATGAACATCTGAAAATTCAAAAGTCACTCAAGCAGGCAAATTAGGTCACAATGATCCAGTGTTGGTATCGCTGATTTCCACTTCCTGAGATGCATCCACACACCAAGTTTCAGAAGTGTAGGTGAAATAGAATCTCAGATATTGAGGGGACACAAAATATTGAGAGGGTAAAAAACAAAGTTATGAATAAGCAAAATGCTCTTTTCCCTTCAAAGTTAACTGGCAATGGGATAAAAATAAAAACAAAATTCTCCACATCTCCTATACATTGTACAAGATAGCATTTTCTCTTATTTCCCCACAATGGTCATATAATTTGCCTATGTGAGATAGCTGTGTGGGAAAACATATCACACAATTGTGCACCTGATGACATGAAATTTATGTTATTTTATGTCCATTACAACTACAAATTACAAATGTATCCACCATTATGGTTGTGACCATATAATTTGATACATACAATGAGGGAAAATAATCATTCAAGCCTGATTCCTGTGTCCAAATCTCACCTTGTTCCAAACCAGTGCTTAAGACTGATTCTAAAAATCTTCTAAACAAACAGAAGCTAACAAAAAGATATCAAAAATAAAAATGTATTGTACAATGACAATATGCAAACTTTGTTATCTTACCACTAAAGCAATTGTACCCCTTCGCCTTGGCAACTTGGAAGATGTACTCTCTACTACATGGGGAAAATTTCTGGAATGAAAACCAAAAATTTACATGATGTTTCAAGTCTTGCTTTACATTATAGATCTTTTTGTTTGTCTAACATAAAAATGAATATCTGCATTGAAAGATTTGCATGCAGATACAGTCCATAACACTGTAAAGAAAGAAGGTTGGGCATATGGTTTACTTTTTCATGTTATGTGAGTCAAAAAGGATGATAAAATCAATTTAAAAAATGTTGAATGTGAATTCACTATTTTTGTGGGGTACCAACTTCTGTTGATTTAGTGGTTGTTATAACCCATAAACTGCAAGACCCAACGATCCTTCCATGAAAACAACAGGGCTTCTCCCTGATCTACGAATTTAAGTACTAATGGCAAACAACACAGATCCTGATCTGTCATTGCATAAAGCACCGGCAGATCAGAGTCTATGCTATTTGTTGTACTGATAACTCCTAGCAAACAGCATAGATCCAGATCTGCCAGTGCATTATGCAACAGCAGATCTGGATCTGTGCAATTTGCAGTTGAAGTTTACTTAAAAGCAAGTATATATGGTACCGATGAAAATGTGATTTTTTGCAAAATCAAGAAACTTGATACCCATGAAAATAATGAGTTTGCATTTATTGCCTATACCTGTAAAACTTAGTCATTAAAAATGTGATGTTTGCAAAATGAAAACTGAATGATGAAAGTAAATCACAACATGGGGCCTAGACAGCAAAAAGTGAATACACCTGTATTGTCCCAGGTCTGATCCCCCATTCAAATACACCTGTATTGTCCCAAGTCTAATCCCCCCTTTTAAATACACATGTGTTGTCCCAGGTCGAATCCCCAATTCAAATACACCTGTGTTGTCCCAGGTCTAATCTCCCATTCAAATACACCTGTATTGGCCAATGTCTGACCCCCAAGTCAAATACACCTGTATTGTCCCTTGTCTGTTCCCCCATTCAAATACACCTGTGTTGTCCCAAGTCTAATCCCCAGTTCAAATACACCTATATTGTCCCATGTCTGATCCCCCATTCAAATACACCTGTATTGTCCCATGTCTAATCCCCAATTCAAATACACCTGTATTGTCCCAGGTCTAATCCGCAATTCAAATACACCTGTATTGTCCCATGTCTGATCCCCCATTTAAATACACCTGTGTTGTCCCAAGTCTAATCCCCAGTTCAAATACACCTGTGTTGTCCCAGGTCTAATCCCCAATTCAAATACACCTGTATTGTCCCAGGTCTGATCCTCCATTCAAGTACACCTGTGTTGTCCCAGGTCTATTCCCCAGTTCAAATACACCTGTGTTGTCCCAGGTCTAATCCCCAATTCAAATTCACCTGTATTGTCTGAGGTTTGATCCCATTTGAAATAAAAGCTGGTAAACTGGTGACCCATACAGAATCATTGCTTTTCTCCTGCTTTTCTTGTTGCTTCACTTGAAGAGAACACTGATGGCAAATATCTGAGCTGTCAATCATGCTTTTATTATGGACTGAATGTAACTTTTTGAGCATTCTTGAGTTGATGAATGCAGTTGCTCACATGCAAATTCCATGAATTGTGTCGGTGATTCATGGTAAATTTGAAGATGAGCTTTGAATGTTCATAAAGTAACATTCAATCCTTATATTTACATTCCTCTTTATATGAAAATAATTTTTTAAAGTAAAAATTGTCCCTATAATGAGTGTGCTTCATCACTGAAGCAAAACTGTTATTTCCAAAATTGGAGTACCTTCATAAAAACATAACTGTTGTGAGTGTTTTCATTTATGTTGACGCAAGGGTAAAAACAGCTAACCGAACCTTTCATTATGACCCAAAAGAAGTAGGCGCAAATTAAATATAAGGGTAGCAAACCAGCAAAGGACTGAATTGGATGAAGTGTTCTGCATGTGACCAACTGCATGGACAAATGAACTTCAGTTTCATTTCCTAATTTATATAAGGAGAATGCATATTAAACATTAAGTTGTGGGAATTTTGTTGTATAAGCAATGTTAGTTTTCAATTTTTAATCAACCACCTGCAGTCTGCCAAATCTATGTTTAATTCAGCAATAAATTAAACTCCAAAGATGCTGACAATAGCAATAGATTTCACATGGTAGAATTTTAGGTAAGTATATCCCATGCCTTAAGCTTTTACTGTATTTACATTGAATATACACAGAGCTTACATTAAGCCCTTCAAAATCTTGGGTTAAAGTATGGTAGTGTAAAACTGATTTCTGAATTAATTTTGAGTAGAGTTTCATAACTGTGCTAAAAATCAGCATTTTGTAATATATATAAAACTGCAGTAAATTCATTGCAAATTTGTTTAGTATAGGTTTTCTTAAGCATCAAATACCTGCTCAACTCTTTACTTTCCTACCCTCCACCCATTCAATCAACTTCCAAAGAGAAGTTTTCACATAATATTATGTTGCTACAGTTACCTCCCCTGCAATCACTATCTAACATTTTAACGTTTATAAACCCATTAAAAATGTATGATAGGAATGGATTCCATACAAAATCATTTATCTCCATGCTTGGTTTGGTTTTGGTTTTACACCACAGCAACACCCTGAAGGTTATATCGTGCTGAGGCAGGTAGAGAAAAGTGACTTGCCCCAGAACACACCATGGTAGCTGATCTGGTCCGATCTGATGGTAGTAAATGAACACACACCCTTGTGGTCTTGAGTCCCATACCTTAACCAATAAGCCAGCAAGGCTTTTGATTTATTTCCATAAACAGGGTGTCGTGGAAAGATTTATTTTAAATGGATGTCAATAAATATGTGCAAGCTATTCTGTATTTCTATGACTTATGCTTCTGATATGTGAAAAATTACTATTTATCTAAGAATGATAAGTTAGACTGACAAAGACGAGGGTTAACATCTTCTCCAGTGGAGGTAAATCCACCTGGAATTTAAAACTGTCCATTACTTGTCTGATTGGCCCAGATGTCTATAAACACAAAGAGCACATGCTACAAGATACAACATTTTTTATTTAACATTGGTAGTCTGGGTAACATAAAAGACTGGCTCTGGACAAACACTACATATTTCAACAGACAGGAACACAGATAGTACATGATTTACAGTGTAACAATACACATCTGAAACAATAACAACAGATTAAAAGACAAGACAACAGTACATAATGTTCAAATAATCATTTTTAAATTTAAAAAAAAAAAACAACATATGTACATATATGACAGAGCACAGAAAACATATATTTGTAGATTTAGGTAAGAAATTGGACAGTTTTGTTATTAAAAACCATGCCTGAAGGCAATATTTATTAATTAAGATGTATGGAAATGAGGGTGCTAAAAGTTACAATTAAAACCAAAGAACTAAGTAGTTACTTAAAATAAGCATTATGGGAGCAGGATTTAAACAAAAGAAACTCAGTGAATAAACCATTAATAAGAGAATGGAGAAACAGAAAATCTGGACCATAACTAGACATAATTAAGGGAAATAACTCACCTGGTTATTTCTCTCATATCCACTGACTGCCCATGGGTACATGACAAACTTCCCTCCATCTCTTTCTGAGGGAGCACATTCATCTGTCTCAGGGTCATGCTCAGACCCCATATTGTGTCCTTAAATAAAGGCATTCAAATAAAGTATGGAATACTGACCACAGGAAATAAATGTAGGATCACACCTATTTTGTACCTGGGGGGTGAAAGGATGCAGGGTTAAAGAAGTGTACAGTGTCTCGGTGTAGGTATCTAATTTAGAAGATTCTGTGACAAATAGTACTGCAATAACTATTGATTTTTGCTAAACCATGTACATACATACATACATACATACATACATACATACATACATACATACATACATACATACATACATACATACACAGGTCAAAAAAGAAACAAAACAATAAAAAAGAACATTAATGAGCTGCTCCCCCCACTGAGATTAAGTTTGCTTTTCTTTTTTATATGTCATTGTTCTTTAAATCTGCTTCAGAAGCTATGATCTTTGTCCACTCCTTGAACACTGTATTAAATGGGTGAAAGGCAAAGGCTTTGACTAACCTTGGAGTAACAGCCAGCTGGACAAATATAGTTCATGTATCAATAATTACTTTGATTAGTCATTACACTTGAGGCTTCACACTAAAAAGCACCCAGCATACTGTCCACTCATCTAATTCCTATGCCCATTCACATGTACAATACACAGTTAACCTGTTATGGGTAACCTGTCACGATATACCATGTACAGTCATTAATATTGAAAGTTTACCAATGGACAAATACATTTATTCCTACTTCCAACTGCACTTGTCAGAAAGAGTCTTCTTAGTAGGTTTGGGTGTATATAGCATGGAAGAATCTATATGACCATAAACACACAAAAAACATGGTAATAAAGCATAAAAACTGGTCACAGTGACCTTCTTTGGTTGTATGGGTGTAGTACTTACAGCGATGCATCCAATTATCACATTCATGATTGAAACATAAACAGCACCCAATAAATGAACTTTAAACACACAATTTTGACAAAGTCACTGATGCATGAACTAAATGTCACGTAGCCTTTTTTTTGTAATAAGAGCATAATACTTATGCTCACCAAGTTTCATGATTCTATAGTATACATACAGCATACCAAACACTCATGTGGTCATGACCTGAACACATAAACTTAACCAAAGTCAGTAAAAGATTAAATATAGGTCATGATGAGTTTCATCCATTGTAAGGGTGTGGTACTAATACAGATTCATATCATCATCAATTTCAAAATTCTAGTTTTGAACAATGCCTAAGAAAATGAACATCAAAGTTTTTTAAGTCAAGTCAGTGAAGCATACAATATGTGCCATAATGACCTACTACTGAAATGAGGGAGTAGTGCTCATCATGATACATCCCCTCATGGAGTTTGATGATTCCTGAGAGGATAGGATGTACATAGCATGCAAAAGCCTATGTGGTCATGAGATAAATGCAAGAACTTAACCTCAGCCAGTAAAATATGAAATGTAGGGTACAGGGACCTTTTATTTGTATAGGTGTGGTACTAATAGAAATGTAGACAATCATCTAGTTCAATGATTCAAGCATTAACAGCTAACATACAAAACTGAATCCAGGTCAGAAAAGCATGAAATATTGATCACAGTGACCTACTTTTGTTGTGAGAGTGCAGTACTCATCAAGATACATCCCCTCATCAAGTTTCATGATTCCAGACATAATAGTATGTATACAGGGTGCAAAATAAACATATTTAGTCATGAGCTAAATGCAAAAACCAAAGCCAGTAAAAGGTGTAACGAAGGTCACAGTGACCTTCTTTTGTTGCAAGGGTGTGGTACTAATAGAGATGCATATGCTTATAGAGTTTGATGATGCAAACATGAACAGAGCTTGAGAAATAAACTTACAGCACAAAATTAAATCAAAGTCAGTGAAGCATGAAATATGGGTCACAATGACCTACTTTTGTGATGAGAGTGTAGTATTCACCAAGACATATCCACTCACTAAGTTTCATGATTCCAGATATAAGAGTATGTATACAATGTGCCCAAAACATTAGCTAAATGCAAAAAACATATACAAGAATGTACAACTGATGTACATATACAAAGTTAGTTCCCTTTGCCACCTGCCCATGAAATATGTGCTATGAAACCCACTCCAAGCTGTTGTCTTGGACCTAGTAAGAATATGCATGTATAAGCATTTAATGGCACCTCAGCACAGTAATGCCTATATGGTGCCAATTAGAACTAAAGTTCTAAAAATATAAAAATGTAGAATTGCGCAAAAACTTGAGGAAGATAAACCCGTTTAAATAAATGTAAACATGAAGCACTACAATATAAAAGATAAAAGGTAAAGCTGTACCTATGAAGAATGGTTGAGGTACAATGAGGATGTACATACATTTTTGCTTTTATATATACAAATGTGGACGCTGATGCCAGAAAGGCACAACAGCTCTCTCCTACTTCATAGATGTAAGCTAAAAAGCACAAGGACACTGCATTTACGCTGGAGCTAATGAACATCGGAACTGCCATAGGCAATCAAAATGTTTAGCTGGAGAGTCATTTCAATGAAAACGATCTGTATCTGGCGATTGAAAATTTAAGAGCTTGAGCTACTGTTTGTTGATAGTTTGAAGTCACCTGATGTCTTCTAGTGTAGCATATATTTGAGGCTGAATAAACTTTATGTTATAACAAAGGAAGGTGAAAAAATGTAGAGTTTTGCAATAGAGCAAACGTTTATGAGTTGTGATAATAAAAATTGTACAGAAAAGTGGGGAATTATGACAGAACACATGTTAATAACAGGTAATAAATAAAGTTGAACAGGAAATAAAACTGAACAGGAGCCAGATACAGAACCGGAAAAATTCCATAGTGCAGTCCTTTTTTTGGTACATTATATAATCAAACATATTAGTACTTTTCTGGAAAAAAATTGGTGACTAACTAAGAAATTCTACCACCAACCTAGACTACATTCCTGCCAAGTTCTGTTCAAATAACTGTATTATGTTTGACTCACCTAATTCTGTTCATGTCCATGATATTCAGATCACCAGGGAATGAAAAGATAAAAAGAAATTATTATAATAAGCAAGAATGACAATTATTGACCGTCATTACTGGTATCTAATATTTACTAATAAACTTGTATTTCTATCTCCATAAGCTTGTGACATTCTTTTATTAATCCCTCAGCCTTGCACTGCAGCTGACAATCAGCTACTGCATAATGGAAGTTCCATGGGACTAGTGACCACTCCAATCAGGAGCCAAATGTGAATCATTATGTAATGTGATCTGGTATTGGAGTGATCAGGTGGTAGGACAATAGTGGGTCACCTATGTAGTTTTCATTTTATATATAAAACATTTCTTAACTTTAATAACTCAATTTTTCATCCAATTTTCATGAACTTATCACCATATATTTTAAAAGATGCCCTTTAGTTTTCAGGACAATTTTCAAGAATATAAAAATTCTGATTTTACATCAATTGCTATAATAAGGAGTAGGCAGATAAATATCTATTATTCACACAAAGTTGTCTATCCCATCGATACATCATATGGACAAAGCAAAGAAACTCTTTTAAATTACCTCCTTTTTCCACCAACAGGTGCCTACCTGCATATTGGATGTTATCAAGTTTAAGCTTGAGTGAAACACTGAGGATAATCATCATTTGCGGGGAGGTGTGGGCAGGCGTTATAGTAAAGTGGTCGGGTAAGTATTCTTGGAGAAACATTATTTTTTAAAAATTTTTCTGAAGAAACATAATTTAATATACAATTCACTTTCTCCACTGAATACATTCCCCAATCACATTAAGGTTTAAGAGAATGAGTAATAGAAGGAGGAGAAGCAAGAGCATCCAACCTCTATCATGGGTACCCTTCAAAGGAAATATGGTTTTAATCACCCATATAAAGGATAAACTGCTCCCATCAAGTGAAGGCAGCAAAACTGATGGTCATATGATATGTGACGTGAATATGCAGGTAATGAAATACAAATAACGTTTTCTTCCCAAGAAAAATTCTTGACAATTCCAGTGAAAGCTATAAATCTATGCCCATGTGGAGGATATGCTGTCATTAACTGGGTTTGGTGGTCATCTAAGCCACAGCCGCTGGACCCACCAGATTAAATTCCCTTTTCTGTCATGCTAAATCTCTGAGACAGAAACTTGATGAAGTTGACCATGTATGCCAGCCAAAGGATTTAATGTCTCAAACTGAAACATTGCACTAAACACAAGGCCTGCAAAGATCACTCAAATTTCATGAGCTGAAATTTTCATGAGGCATATCTGGTGTTGTGAGACTTCAGAGTATGCTGAGCATATCACCCACTTAAGCCAAAATGCCAGGCTTGAAAGGTTATGTCATGTGTCCCAGCCTTTACATGATGAAAGAGGCATTCTTGGGCCCTATGAGTTTTTTCCCATGCATTTCAAGCAATGCCCAAGAGCATGGACTGGATATTTCATTGCTCCCTCTCACTATATATCAAATGAGGAGAGCAAGGGAATGACCATCTTTTGATTGCCCACAGATGGTATTAGGTGAAGATGACAAGCATCTGGTACAGGTGAGGCATATCTCATGGGTGTCCATGGTGACCTTAAACTTATTACATTTAGAACACTTGGTCACATTACCAGCTTTAAGAGCAGATGGATAGGAGAACTGAAGATCTAGACGTATGCCAAGAGGCAAAGAGGTGTGATGTTACTCATACTGCAGTAAAAGTTTGAACTGGATAAACATGCAGTAAATGGGTAGATAGCATGTGGTGAAAAGGATAAGGTAATTTGGAGGAGTTTCTCCCTGTTGTCTTTCTGGCCAGGCAGCCACAACTGAAAGGTTTTAGTCATGGGGATGGACAGATGAATGGACAGCTGGATGGTTGGCATGGTGACTGACTGAACAGCAAAATGGAAGGACCGGCTATATGGGTCCCTGTAAGATTCTGTATACAACAGGTTGGTCAGCCAGTATGTGGCATGACTTGTCAAAGCGACCAACCTCTGGTCACTAGTCAATATAAGCAACTGGCCAGTTGGCAACCAGAGTGGTGGTGAACAACAAATAGAGCTGGCAATACATGCTTCCAGACTTACAGGCACCAAGGCCATGCTCAAACATGGAAGGGGACTTCACCCACTAGGCTGCCAAAAAGTGTGAGGACAATTTCTCATCAACTCCAAGCCTCTATTTGAAAGACATGATGAACTACAGCAAAAGCCTAAACTGGATAACATCCAGTATATGGGTAGCCACATAGTGGGGGAAGGGGAAGGGGGTGGTAATTTGGAAGAGTTCTTTCCTTTGTCTATATGATATATAGATCGGAAAGATGAAATATTTCATTTTTCCAGGAGGGCTGGATTCAAGAGGTAGTGGAATTTAATTCCTAATGTTAATGTGTTTGGGAAATGCATTCAATGGAGCTTTATACTTTCAAACCTCTACAGGCTTAATTACTGCTATTTCATGACATACTACAATTCTGTATAAAGTGGAATCTAAAATGAATGTATGGAGCAGTTTCTTAGGTAAATATAGTAGGTATAATGAAGTAAACAGTTTCTATACGTGGTTTACTTCATTCGATGGAATTATAAGACAGCAAGAGTTTATATCAATTAGTTAATGTTTCATTCTATCATCCTGCATCAATAGTTTTTGAATCTATATCATGATACACTTCTGCCAGAGAAAATATTGCAATCTATCAATACATGATGATGTTGAACCACCTATAGTTACAAAGTGTATCATCTTTCCAATCTTATCCTTTCTATGTACAAGTTCCTTAAAAAATGACAACAACATAACTTCCTGCTGATGTATGATTTATTCATTTTCAGGCAGATAAAATTCAGCCTCATTCATTTTAAAAAGTAATAAAACTCTGCTGATGCTGGGATTTGATTGAAACCAATTTTTGGAGTAAAAAATGTTTCTTCGAAAATACTTACCCAATCATAATACATCAAGAGTACATCCACTACCTCACAAATCCAGCCCTCCCAAGCTTGTTTTTAGCAACAAAAGTGCTTATAGTCATCTACCCACCTAGGTGGAAGTCAGACAATATTGATCTCCCCTTGGAAAGAGGGATTGGCACCAAATCCTGTCCATCCATACCTCATATATATATATATATATATATATATATATATATATATATATATGCATGCTGTAAGGTTTTAATATGTAACTGCTGAGAGACTGGAAAAGTATCCCGTTGTTATGATTTTCACAGCATAAAAGATATGCCTGGATGTGGTTTGTAGGGAACATTTTGCCCCCTACAAATCCAGCACAAGTTTTTTGCCACATCATTGTGGAGCTGCTGAATGACCCAAGAAGGTAGCCTGTTGTGCTGCTGCTATAGGTCAACCTGAGCCTTTGGGGATAAAAGGTCTCCAAGGTGAAAGCTAGAGAAAGTCATCTCTGACCTCCATTCCCTGGCTTGGATAATGTCAGTTAGGGAACAGTTATGCTTCAATGCTAGTGGTGACTTCCCTAACCTCTGAGCTGATATGCGCAAGAATCTTTTTTGGTCTTGTGTTAATTTTTTTATACGCTGAATGAATAACCCATCATACCCAGTTTTTGTTTGTTTGTTTTGTGCATTTAACGCCACTATTCAGCACATGATATACATGGTGGCCAGTATATTTGTTGGGGGAAGAACCTAGGAAAACCCTGGGAAGAACCACCGACCCACTTGAAGCAACTAGCAAGCTTTCTCTCACATCCATGTTGGCCGAGCAGAGACTTGAACCCATGTTGACAGAGGTGACATGTCAGTGATCTGTAAAGGTGATTGCCTTAGACCACTTGGCCACCCAGGGCCCCCCCCCCCCCCCATCATACCCAGGACAATAGAGCCTGAACTGAGATATAATCCTTTCCTTCTCTCAGTGGTGGAAATAAATGAGATATCGCCCTTCGCAGCAGCTCGGTTATCTTCAGGTATCATTTCAAAGCCCGTATAGGTTCCTTAAGGTGAATACTCCAATTAGGAAACAGGCTTCACAACAAAATACTGATTCCCATGAGTGGGAGCCTGTTCTTAGCAATGAATGCATGAGCCGTTATAACAAATCAAACCATTGAGCTGGAACAGCAGATAGTTTCAACTGACTGACAAGGCGTGTATCTGCTGTAGCTAGAATGACTAGCAAATAGGTTTTGTATAAGAGGCCAGTCAAGGAGATTCTAGACATAAGTTTGAAAGGTGCTTTATTCAGCCACATCAGAACCCATGATAGATTCCATTTCAAACACAGAACCAAAGCATACAGTTGAGACAAATCCATGTTTGCCAGAAGGTTGGAAAGGTGTTTGTTTTGGTCTATATCCCCTTTTCCAGGATGACAAAACATGTCTGAGATTGTGGAATGGTAGGCTTTGATAGTGATGGGGGCTAACTTCTTCTAGCCCCCATCACTATATGCTTTCAAAGTGGTGGGCCTTCTTGCTATAGTAATTCTGTCCACTGCTTGTTCTGTTAATTGTTTTCCTCTGAGGACTTGCTTGATATGAGCCAGGCACGCAGGTTCAAACATTTTCGGTTCGGATGAAACACCTGCATTGGCAGTTGCTTCAGCAAGTGAAGAAAAACCAATAGTTTCCTGGGAATTTCCACTGCTAAGCTTAATAGATCTTTTCCACTTAAGAGGAGCAATCAGGACCATATGCCAATCTGATTCTCTCAATTTCAGAAAGACTTTTGAAATCAGATGGATTAGTGCAAAGTCATAGAATGTTCCAGTTCATTTAAAGAGCATCGCCTTTGGATCTGGGACTGGTAAGACAAAGGTGGGTAGCTTTGCATTAAAACTTGTGGCAAATAGATTCACAAGTGGCTGACCCCAGTGAGTGAAGATTTCCCTGAATATAGAGCGGAGAACTGACCAATCAGTTTGAATTAGCTGATTCTATTGGAACAGTGAGTCCATTAGGACACTGAGTCTGCTTGGGGTGTGGCTTGCTTTCTGATGTAATCTACCACCAGTGTAGTTGTCAGATAGGATGAGAATGCCATTTGCAGACAGCATTTCCTGCCATGATTGAAATGCATTCACTATGGTTTTCACCTCAAGGAGACTGATGTGTAACGAAATCTCCTTAAGGGGTCACACCACAATGACTTCCCAAAATGAGGGCAGGAGGTGGGCACCACAGCCTGTATTGCTGGCATCCCTGCAGATCTTAAGTCCAGGATGCTGAATCTGCATATGAATACCAGACTTACGCTAGGTGTGATTCTCCCATTTGTTGTGATAGGACCTCTTTTATCCTGAAACTGGGATTGCTTGATCCAGTAGCCAAAGCTTGGTAGACATCATCAAGATGATTTCAAGGCACGTTCTTGAGACAGACCCTGTACAAATGTGTTTTGAATTCCATACCCAAATGTGTAAAATGTTGGGATGGGATGATATCAGATTTGCCGTTGTTGATGAGGAATCCAAGGAGGAGCAGAAGGGAAACAAGGGATTTCATGTTTTGATTTAGAATATAACTCACCTGGTGCTTTTACAGAATGTCACCCAGGTAGTTGGAAGACACGAACATGGAGGTGGCTCTGAAGTGTGACAGGACTCTTGTCAATAATTCTCATGAAGACCCAGGGACTGATGTTCCAACAAAAAAGGGAATATCCTGAATTGGAATACCGTATCCTGAATGTGAAGCTCTGGAATTTCCTGAAGAGTTATGGAATGGAATATGCAGGTATGCATCTTGAAGATCTCGACTGATTCAGAAATCTCCCTCCTGAATAGCGCTGAGAACCAGTCTTGGCGTCTCCATTCTTAACCATGAAGTTGAGAGAGCTTAAATCTATGACTGGCCAAAGAGAGCCACTGTCCTTTGGCACCAAGAAGAGTCTGGGATAAAATCTGGGTGAGTTTATGTTTTGAACAATCTCAACTGCCCTTTCTGTGAGGAGACTGTCTATCTCTTGCTGCAGAACATCAACTCTGAATTGGTCTCTTGGGACATCGGTAACAAAGGCAGCTCTTGAGAATGGGGGAGGGACAATCGAAGTGATCTGAAGGCTCTCCAAGATGATTTGTAAGACCCATGGATTGTCAGTGCAAAGTCTTTCCTATTCCATGGTGATGTGTTTGTGTCTTCCTCACTACCGGGATGTGTGAAATGTATAGCCTGAGCATGGCATTATTTTCTCTAAGATGTAAACTGATGGCAAGAGAAACTGGGACATTAGCTATCCTTATCTTTACACTTTTTGTCATCAGCGGAAACTGTGTTCTTGTCTGAGAATAGGGCTTATAGGACTGTTTCCCTGTTTCCCCATTTAGCATGTCCTGGGGATGGGGTCCTTGCTATTTATCTGGTCTCTACTCTAAAAATGATGACCAAACGTTAGGACATTGGGCCTGTGTGAGGTTCTTCTCTTTGGTGGCCTGTTTCAAAACTTCCTCTACATAACCATGGAAGAGCAGATTGGACAAAAGTGGTTGTGATCTAAGTGTGGCTTTATGGAACTCCTTAAGGAGGGTGGACATAGATAGAAAGACATCTCTTTCTGCAAGCTTAAGTTCAGTGATGCTGCTATGGAACTGGCAATTTGTGCTGCTCTGTTCAGAACATGTACCATCCACAGGACGGACTACACCATGACCAGTGGGGTTACTGACAGATTAGGCTAGGCTGTATTCAGATTGCTGATATGTAGCCATGAATATGAAGCTGAATATGAATCCTATTGCAACAACATTTTCAAGGATCTGTTGTGTGTTGAAAAAGGACTTATAGTCCATATGAACCAATACAGGTTTTCATATTCTCAAGTCTGCAATATCTTTGTCAATGGCTCTGACCGCAGTTTTAAAAACAGGTGTATGTGTCTTACAGAAATCCTTGTTAAACTTTATGGGAGTCATCACCACAAAAAGAAAGATCTGTTGACACTTGGGTCTTGAAGATGCCTCTTTAACAATGTAATAAATTAGTGACTCAACCAGACTGTGACAGCTGTTGAAATGTTGACTGGTCTTTACTGGCCAATAGATTGACATATGCATAAATTTTGTAAGTTGCCAATGATGGCCTAGAAGGATGCAGGCAAAACTCAACTGGCAGACACTGGAAAATGTCGTTGATCGATGCGCAGAAGGTGGAGTCTTCTCTGGACATTTTCAGGTTGAGCATGGACAATGGTGATTGTGAGGTTTAGTCCTTGAAAGTCAGAAGAATGAGGTGATATGGACACCTTCTGCAATGTGTATGACAAAGCTGACACAGCCAGTTGAGATGGATGGCAAACAGGACCGGACACTTATCTCCAGATGTTCTCTGGGCAAATCAATGATGGCCTGTAAGTGGTACTGAGCATCCGGGACTGGAGCATCACCATTGACAGTGCTGAGCTGTGATGAAGCCTGTGCCAGAGCTGTCTGGTGTCAGTGTGCAACACTTCTGGGAGTCCAGTAATGGATAGAGGAAGTTTGTTCATTGATGCTGGTGCCGTGAATACAAGAAGTCCAAGTCAGAGCCAGTGCTGAGACCAGCAATTCTGGTTGTCACAAAATATCTGTGTCTTGAAGCCAGGATTGGATATACTGGGAAGATTGATTACTGTATCTGGTCCCAAGATGTGCACGTGTAGGTTGAGTCTGTGTTGGAACTGTTGCTGTTTGTAACCGATTGATAGTTGATGCCAAAGTCCACTACTGTCTATACTGGGAAAGATCACCGTAACCAGTACTAGGATGTGTCGATATTTTTTAATCACAGGTCCTGACAGGCCACCATACCAAGATGGAACTAGCCCTAGAGGTATTTCTGCAAAGGCTTGTTTTTCTTCTGTACTGTGTAACTTTCCACCTTCAATGAGTCTGCTAGGAAGCTGTCAAATGAGGTGGAATCTGCAGCAATACTGTTGATTATGCATCTTTGCTGGTGCGTTTCCTCACTCTCTTGCCTCTCTGATTAATTTATTTGGCCAAGACAGTCATCCATACATTTCTAACCATCATGTGCATACACTGTAAGTATGGCCTGAATTGTGCCACATACAATCAACACTGATATCATACTTATCTTCTGCCAGCTTAAAACAATTGCACCCCATGCTTTCTGTCCTGCCCATTGTGGAAATCCATGTTGCAAGGTCTCCAAAAAGAGCATGGTTCCAAGCATGAGCAGAAGTAGCAACTGGATAGGATTTGGCTCCAATCCCTTTATCCAACAGGAGATCACTCTGGCCTGACTTCCACCTTAATGAGCAGATGACTTGTGAGGCAGTAGATGTACTCCTATGTACTAAGATCCAGTAACATATTTGAAGAAGAAAAGGCAGAATACAACATAATTGCAAGTGTTCCCATCATGCAAGTTTGTAGCTCTTAAAAGTCTCAGACATACTCATTTTCATTATAGCCATGTAATACATATACATACACAAGCATGCACAAAAAAATGCACATCTTACATACATACAATATCTGAGGTCATGTGAACTTCCATGGTAGGAAACATTCTTTCCTGGATTTCTATTGTGACAATTTTTGAAAGAGTCATTAGTTTGTCCTTAAATGAGAAAGATATAAACTTGAAGTCAATAACTATTATTTAAATTATGATAAGCACAGGATTTACCAAAAGTACCATTCCAACAAAAATGTACCTGGTGGGTGGTTGGTACACCTCATCCTCCCCACCCCCCACTCCCATGTTTAAACATCTTTTCCCTAGATTGTTTGTTCCCCTGTACCCACCCTTCCAAATTGACTTGTTAGCTTTATATCTTCCCCTGCAAAATGTATGGAATAGTCCTAACCTGAGCAGTGGATACTAAACTCGTTCAAAGTAGTTGCTTTTCTTGTATTCTTTCACAATGAATGAAGATGGCAGTCTGTAATAGTGATTTGCATATATTCAATGAGTTCTGATTACCAGACTGGTTCCATAGTTTTACCTGTATAAAAAAACATTGCACACCCAATTAATTTGTCCAATATGCACACCAACTAAGAGTAAAGAAACAAATAAAACAAATAATTTGTTTTCACATTATTTTGTGAAGAATTAATGGCATTGTGCATTTGTGTCTGTGTTATTGACCCAAACTTGAGTCCATCCCAAAGTCCATGGAAGTGCCAAAGTTCATCCTAAACGTTGACAAGAAAGGTTCCAAGGAGCGAACCCTCTCGTAAGTGTACAGAAATATGATAATGCAGTTTTCTGTTATATGGACAAGACATGAAACCCTGGCTGCATATTATGGTACAAACTTTAGATCTACAGTAATATAACTAAGTTTCTGATGTAGCAGATACATGACTTGCAAAAATGTTCACACAGAATCTTAACACTACTGAGTCTGACAATGTCGACTTTGTCATTGCCACTTAAAACACGATACACGATTCTTATGTCTCACCATTCACAGATGAGATAAGAAAACTTACCATGAACAGTGACAATGCTAGCCTGAAGGGCCAGAAGTCGCCCTTGTGAATTTCTACTGGAACTCCAGCCTGTATTCAGAGACAGCTTTACACCCTGGTATTTTGGATACACTGAAATAAGGTAATGGGAAATTACTATAAGAGTACTTGGTTTAGTTTGGTGTTTTATGGCACAGCAACACAAGTAGGTTATTTAGTGCCAAAGCAATTGGAGTAAAGTGTTTTGCCCAAGGACACACCATGGTAGCCGACCTGGGCTGATCCAATGGTAGGATTCTAACCTGTACCCTTTCAGCTGCTAGTCTGGCATGCTAAATACTAAGCCACCAAGGATCCTGCCACTATTAGTCACCCTTATGACATGCAAGAGAGTGCATCGGGCCAATTATACATCTCTGAGCCTGCTGGGGATTATAAGAGTACTTTTCTGGAGTACTGATACTGTTGTATCACTAATTATTGTGGGTTACCAATTTTCATGTATTTCATTATTGCCCTGAACCATAAATGTAAAGACCCAAAGAAAAATTAGCCACTTATGATAAAGAAGTCCCCCACCCATTTTCTTACTATGTTTCATTCCTAGAGATGAAAAAAGCTATTTGATATATCAACATCATTTCTGTAATCTGGTAATAGAGTATTAGCTTTTACGTGTGTTTGTTTTATTTTAATTCTTAAAAAAAAGAATTATTAAGCATTTTAAATTGGTTTAATGCACACAAAATAATGTATATGGTAGCTGTAATTTCCATTCACTGCCTTAAATTGATACATTAATTGATAAATTGATACATTAGTTGATAACTTGATACATTAATTGATAAATTGATACATTAATTGATAACTTGATACATTAATTGATAACTTGATACATTAATTGATAAACTGTGACATTAAGAAAGGATAGAGGGAAATGAGAAAAAGCATAATGTATTCAAACACTAGTATTACTGAAAATGAAAGAAAGAATAATAAATGATACTAGTATATGAATATTTGATTTAATACCTGTTCAAATTGATTCTTCATTTAAGTGAAACTATTGTTGAAAAATTTAAATCCTCCCGAAAGCATGTCTCATTTCATCCATGCATGTAAAATCCCAATGAACATGACTGTACAATACCAGAACTATTGCTTGAAGCACAATTACTAATGAAACACTAAGTATATACACTAATTACAGCAGAAGCTCACACTTCACTGATTTTCGGACAAAACCACTTATCAATATCGTGTCAATCAAGTCTGCTTGTACATACAAATGTTTGTCAGGTATATAAAGCTGAAATTGATTGAATTAAACAAGTCCTATTTTCCCAAAGCCATGGACAATTAGGTTCGATCATTCACACATTTTCATGTGAGCCACAATTATCAATTCAGCATGAATGGGCTTGATTGATGATGTTTTAAGGTCCACTAATACAGTACAATGATCTTCACCAGTGACATCTTCCTTTTCCCTGATGGTCTCCATGATCTATGTAACATACCTGTTGTGGAAATGTGCTTTTAATTCTTCTTTGTGATCTTTATTTATGATAAAGTCCAATGTCTGAAGTTGGTTCATACACAAGGCAGGCTCAACCAAAGGAGTGATTCCATTGCTTTTCAAATTAGTTATCATCTTTGCACTTTGATGGGCTCTGAACACATACAATGTTGACACTACTTGCTAACTGCATTGAGCAAGGGGCAGATGCTCATTTGTTTGGTTCAACCATGTGAAATAAAGATATTATTCAAACCGACGGGAATCCAAGTTGAATTTTACCACTCTTAAGCCACAGTATTACCGCCATGGCCATCAGAAAGTAATTGATGATGCAACTTTATGGACAGTGCTTTAAGGAAGAGATCATACACATGTACTTTATGAACAGTGTTTTAAGGAAAAGATCATACACTTGTACTTTAATAACCTATTAGCTTAGTGTTGTTGGCTGTATCAAATTTGTTTGATGTTGAGTGTAAGTGATTGATCTTGACAGGTGTTTGATTTGTGCACATACAGGTGGTACTATTGTTTTAAAAATTGAAGGGACCACCGTTTGTTGTCGGCGTAGTTTTGTTTTATTGTATTCTTTATTTGGGGTATTTGTAGAGGTTAATCCATGAAATTAAATACCTACAAATATGCAAACTTTCACAGGCAAAACCACAAATTTAAGTACCCATGAAAATGTCTTTTTTTTTAACAAAACCAAGAAAATTGAGACCCACGAAAATAAATGATACTACAGTATTTAAGCTCATACATGATGCAAATTTGTACCAATAAAAAATGTACCTACTATAGAACTTGTTGTTGATCATTATGATTCACATCAATTTCAGCATTAGACATTAGGTATTTCTGTTCAAACATAAATTGGCCCTAGGGACAACACTTAAAACTTTGTAGTCCCCACCCTGAATGGATTTGGTTTGGTTTGGTGTTTTATGACACAGCAAGTAGGTTATTTAATTATTTATCCACCGTGGCTCCTCACACCACAGATGAATAAAATTATTTGGGAAGTATGGGTTACTTAAATGTATTTCTCTCACAATAAAGTAATGTTTAATGATACCACCACCACCCCCATTTATTTTAAAAATTCTTGCAAATTTCATCAAATGGTAAATATGCCCTATGCTTTTCAACAAAAAATTTATATATATTTCAAATTCAACAGAGAATGCAGAAAGTGAATCAGTAATAAGATTGGCATGGCAACGCTGATACTTCTATGATTGCTGACTTTATAGTCACACATCCCACCCCACACAACACAAGAAAAGCCATAAAAATTGCGAGTTTCAAAGAAAAACTTTACTGAACAAAATCAGACATATTTCATATACAAAGTGGTGACAATTGCATCCCAGATATTACTTGAATAAGAGGAAATGAGAACATGATTGGACTAAGTTTGCCACAAAATGACTCACTATGAAAATGTTGGAAAATGCATACAAGCAGAGCTAGGAGAAAATGGACAGCCTATCATGTGCATTGTAGACTAAGACTTTAATAGAGAAAATGGACAGCCTCTCATTAGCATTGTAGATTAAGACTTAATAGAGAAAATGGACAGCCTTACATGTGCATTGTAGACTAAGACTAAATAGAGAAAATGGACAGCCTTACATGTACATTGAAGATTAAGACTTAATAGAGAAAATGGACAGCCTATCATGTGCATTGTAGACTAAGACTTAACAGAGAAAATGGACAGCCAATCATGTGCATTGTAGACTAAGACTTAATAGAGAAAATGGACAGCCTATCATGTGCATTGTAGACTAAGACTTAATAGAGAAAATGGACAGCCTTACATGTGCATTGTAGACTAAGACTAAATAGAGAAAATGGACAGCCTATCATGTGCATTGTAGACTAAGACTTAACAGATAAAATGGACAGCCTATCATGTGCATTGTAGACTAAGACTTAATATAAAAAATGGACAGCATATCATGTGCATTGTAGACTAAGACTTAATATAAAAAATGGACAGCCTATCATGTGCATTGTAGACTAAGACTTAACAGAGAAAATGGACAGCCTATCGTGTGGATTGTAGACTAAGACTTAACAGAGAAACTGGACAGCCTATCCTATGCTTGTAGACTAAGACTTAACAGAGAAACTGGACAGCCTATCATGTACATTGTAGACAAAGACTTAATAGAAAAAATGGACAGCCTATTATGTGCATTGTAGACTAAGACTTAATCTTGCTATCACAAATGTGTTTATACACTAGAATCATCCCCGTATGCATACAACATGAAATCATGCAGTCTTGACACCACTGTAAATAATGTGAAAGAAATATGGAGAAAAAAGAATATATGTCTCTTCAATCAAAAATGTACCCCATGGCTGATCATACAAAACTGTTTAGTGCTAATTTGTTCAATGGTGGGAATGAAAAACCATACCCTTCTGGTCATGAGACCAATGACTTAAATCACTCAGCCTCCATGGCTCTACTCAAATATGTGCATTTTAAGTAATTAATAATACATTTAATGCAATGTGACCAGATTTTCACATTTTAATGACATGAATTATTTATTTCAATGATTGTTATTACTATAAACAGAGCTAACATGAACTTCCTACCTGAAATCAGTAGGTTTCATCAATTAATCTCACATTTTGGATAAAGCCTGGATAAAGCCTGTGTGACACACAACATACATCATATCAACTCTAATCTCTAAAGAAAAACAGTGTTACAAATGTAATGTATAAATAATAATAATAATAATAATAATAATAATAATAATAATAAAATTATATTATACATACATGGTGAACATATTCCCCCAACCGTCCCTATTCTATCAGATGCAATGTAAGCAAGGCCAAGTACACCATTGCTGAAAACCCGGTATGTAAACAGATGAGCAAGACAGAAATTGTCAAAGTAAATATCCCTGGAAAAGGCCTGCAAAGAGACAGAAAGCAAAATAAAGATCACAGAAAACTTGGCAGTACATTTTAATAAAGATTTTCAAAATACAGTTGGACCTGTGTAATCTGGTCCCTCTGTATTAAGAAACCCGGCCAAATACAACCACAAAATTTAGCCAGTCTTACCGTCCCATACCATGAATTTGACATTTGTCACTATCCCTATTTGGCATTAACTAAATGTCCTCCTAAATGTTTAAGTGTATATTCCTTATCATTTATTACATACCCATTTATTCTGTATTTCTGGAACTATTTGAGTGTTTCACTACTAGCATTGATATTCTTTATGCAATGCATCAAACTTATAAATAAAGCCCAATTTGTTTTAAATTCTATTTACACTTCATAACCAAAAATATCTGGAAAGTGTAAAAGAGGGTGTATTTAATAAATACAAAACCACATTCATTTTTTGTTCTGAGTCAAGGGAAAGAGCTCATTTAATATGGTGTATATGACCCACCCTGATGGCTGCAGCATATCCCTAACCTATATCAAACTTGTTTTTTATGCTGACTCTGAAAAAAACACATATGTTGTTTTGTGTATGTATAAAACACATATGTAGTTTTGTGCATGTATAAAATACATATGTAGTTTTGTGTATGTATATAACACATATGTAGTTTAGTGTATGTATAAAACACATGTAGTTTTGTGTATGTATAAAACACATGTAGTTTTGTGTATGTATAAAACACATATGCAGTTTTGTGTATGTATAAAACACATGTAGTTTTGTGTATGTATAAAACATATATAGTTTTGTCTATGCATAAAACACATATCTAGTTTTGTGTATGTATAAAACATGTAGTTTTGTGTATGTATAAAACACATGTAGTTTTGTGTATGTATAAAACACATGCAGTTTTGTGTATGTATATAACACATATGTAGTTTTGTGTATATATAAACACATGTAAGTTTGTGTATGTATAAAACACATATGTAGTTTTGTGTATGTATAAAACATTTGCAATGGTAATAAAAATATATGTACATTTTTCCATTACTTAGCTTGTGCTCACCACAATGCTTGGAAATAAACTTTCCAGCAGTGCCATGGTTTTACTTACCTAGATGCAGTTCCTTCAGTGAAAGTAACATCTTTCTTTAATTAATGCATATGTTTGACTAGTAAGAGTCATTTATTTATTTCAATGAGGCATTCTAATCAAATTATTATAATAGCAGTTTTGTGGATATATTGTTATAGATTATGTTGGTCTGTGCATCCATCTGTCCAATGTTTCATTCGGTTTTCCATCCATCTATCTATCTGTCACAATTTTCCTTGCAAGCTGAATTCCATTCATCCTAACCAAGAAAGGATTATCATATTTGGAATAATGTTCCATTTGGATGATTCAATGATATCTAAGGTTCAAAATCCCGGATGCAGCTTTTGGGATGGAGGTACAGGTGAATGGGGTAAGGGTCAACAAAATAAAAAAGTGCATTTTTGGGATGGTTTCCATCTCTAGTCTTTATTTTTTGGACCGATTACAGAAGCAATTCATTTGAAATAATGGAAATTTTAATTGCTCATGCATTAAAAGTATGCACAGAAATCAAAATAAGATCACAGACAACTACAAATAATACAAAATCATTTCTTCATACTTTGAATGCATATTGCAGAGATTGTGCCAGGAAAAAAATTATGCAGTCTCGGTTTAAAAAGAGCAATGAAATGTATATATGGTAAATAAAGGTATTAAAATAACCTTTCACTTTTTACATCTTACAACTGAGAACTGAATCCATAATCTATAGAATTAAGAGACTGTCATCTTGATAAGTGTCAGTGGTAATAATAGCCAGTAATTATCAGAGTGACAAAAGCTAACATTTAAGGAACAAACATCAGTAAGGATAATCAGATTACTTACCATTTTGTATGGATTAAAGTTACTTTTTGATCAGCATGTTGGAACAAATGTCAATGTGTTGAGTTGAGAAATTAACAAATATTAGTGAGATTTCAATCTGTAAACAAACATTTTGTGGCCACTAGCAAGGGGTAAATTTGACCATTTTTGCACTAAAATGCAGGTCGCTTGTCGCATTAGAGGGGTGGCTGTCCCTGAGGGGTACTTCTGAACACAAACTCGTCAGTGCCAAGGGATTGTGGCTATAATAAGCAGGTGGCTGCTGATAAGAGGGGCTGTTCAAGAGGGGGACCACTGTACACTGTAACAAGAAATGTAGGGAGCTGTCAAAAGGCAACCATGCTTGCCTGCAAGCAAGGAGTCACTGAGGCATAAAAAGTGTTACAGTAACTGACTCACTTTAAAATGATGATGCAGAACCACTTATTATGAATACACAAATTACACTTCATGAACCCACAAACAAAAGTGTGGAAAAATTTAATATATACACAAAAGCTGAACAAAGTTAACTGGGAAAAGAAGGAGGTTACAGTGGCCTACTTTTGGTATAATAGTGTAACACCTCTCAGGATTCATACACATACTATGTTTTCTGTCAGCACAGTCAAGCATGTGTAGATATGGACCTAATACACTGTTAACATCAAAAACGACAATGATGTCTATGATGCTAGATAATGGTTTAAACTCTCTGTATATTTATGTAGGCAGGCCTAAAAAATGTTAAGTCAACCCATATGTAATTAATCTGAGGACATCGTCAAGATCCTTGAAAATTTCATTTAAGCATAGAAGTTTAAGTTGTTCTTTACCTCCAGTAGGTCTTTTGTGACCCATTCCTTGTTCTTGTTATAATGCTCCGCATTCTGGAGTTTAACATCATCTGAGGTAGATCCATTGTGGATTCTCATCTGCAAAGTGCAAGAAAAAAAGTTAACAAGGGTTTCAGAGAACATGGCATCTTGCCTGTGAACATCATTATGCTGATGAAGCTTTCTGCTTAATCATGCAGGACAGGAAATTCCCGAGTTATAGGGTACAAACTGAGGGCATATACAACACACCTTCATTATAATGCTGTCCATTGGAAACATGGAGTATACTGCCTTATAATGAAGTATACATAATAAATATAATTTTAAAAGAACCTAATAAAATCAGATTAATGACTGTACCTGCCTTATAAAAGTAACAATCGGATTAATGACTGTACCTCCCTTATAAAAGTAACAATCGGATTAATGACTGTACCTGCCTTATAAAAGTAACTGTTATAACAAAGTCTTTATAGTGAAGGAGTGCTGAAGTTGTATAATATCAAAGTTTCATCTGAATAAAGCAAATGAACTTTCAAAAACTTCAACACAGAATCTTAACATTGATGCTGCTGCTATAGAAACCACAATCACTATCACTGGTAAAATTATACCTATCAGTAGACATTTACAAGCCTGCTATAACAACCACAATCAATGTCACTGGTAAAATTATACCTATCAGTAGACATTTACAAGCCTGCTATAACAACCACAATCAATGTCACCGGTAAACTTATACCTATGATTAGACATTGACAATCCTGCTATAACAACCATAATCATTGTCATTGGTAAAATTATACCTATGAGTAGACATTGACAAGCCTGCTAGAACAACCACAATCACTCAGTCACTGGTAAAATTATACCTATGAGTAGACATTTACAATCCTGCTAGAACAACCACAATCACTGTCACTGGTAAAATTTTACCAATGATTAGACATTGACAATCCTGCTATAACAACCACAATCACTGTCACTGGTAAAATTTTACCTATGAGTAGACACTCACAAGCCTGCTATAACAACCACAATCACTCTCATTGGTAAAATTATACCTATCAGTAGACATTTACAATCCTGCTATAACAACCACAATCAATGTCACTGGTAAAATTTTACCTATGATTAGACATTTACAATCCTGCTATAACAACCACAATCACTGTCACTGGTAAAATTTTCCCTATGATTAGACATTTACAATCCTGCTAAAACAACCACAATCACTGTCACTGGTAAAATTATACCTATGATTAGACATTTACAATCCTGCTATAACAACCACAATCACTGTCACTGGTAAAATTATACCTATGATTAGACATTCACAATCCTGCTATAACAACCACAATCACTGTCACTGGTAAAATTATACCTATGAGTAGACATTTACAATCCTGCTATAACAACCACAATCACTGTCACTGGTAAAATTATACCTATGATTAGACATTTACAATCCTGCTATAACAACCACAATCACTGTCACTGGTAAAATTATACCTATTATTAGACATTTACAATCCTGCTATAACAACCACAATCACTGTCACTGGTAAAATTATACCTATGATTAGACATTTACAAGCCTGACAAAATCAAAGTATTGAGCTTTTGAGGATTAAAATGACACTAATTTATGAAAGATCAGATGGAACTTTGGAACTTAACTATGGTCCCATCTATGATCATAAACATACTGCTTTAAATAATCTTTATAATATTTTTCTAAATTTTAATTTTTTATATTTCACTTAAGAATTTATATTAAAATATGAAACATAACTGTCACAATTTCCTTTAAAAAGCATTGTCTATTGTAAGTTAAACAATATCTAAGGGAGGCAACTACTTTCATAAATCTAAGTAAAATAACTACTATTAGGTCTAATCATTTACCTAAATTTGAGTTGCCTCCCTTTACATAAAAAAATGTACCTGAAAGGCCAGTGAATCAAAATGTTGTCACTAATTTTAGTTAGATCATTAAGTCTGTTAATATTATTAGTAATTAGTAATACACACCATATTTGGTAAAAGAGAATGGACACTATCCCATAGGCAAGGAGAAATTAAAATCCCTCCAAGCCAAAAAGATGTATTAGGGTCTCTAAATTTTCCAAAGCTAAATGTAAACAAAAGTTTGTACAGGACAAAAATATTGGCAATTTGAAAAACTGGAGATCTAACTGATATAGCTCCCTATATCAAATATCTGCAAATCATATTTTAAATTAAATTTTTCACAAATTCTATACATTGCGCATGAATCACAAGTTCAAACACTGGCACATGGGATGTTTAATTTCAATCAAAACATTCTTTGTTACCATTATTTGCTGCATCTTGTACAATCAATGATACATACAAATGAGACAGCCCAATATATGGCTGTAGAAGAGATTATTCACTGCTCTAGTAATATTAACCATTTATTTTATGTCAGGCCATGAATTACTTGATTTTTCGAGCGAAATAATTGTGATACACACTGGAGTGACAAAAATATCACATTTGTTCACTTGCCATCAATAGACATTGATAACATTATGACTAAGAAATTTCAAGTTGTTTCAAGACACTTGCATGGTGTAAAGGTAAATATGGCTGCCTCATATCCAGATGAACTGGGTTCAAATCCAGCAATGGGAAAATATATTTTTTTCTTCATTTTGTTTTTTTCTGCTGTTTTACTTTGAATTGGGAAGGAGCAACATGTTACTACTGATATTTTAAATATACACCAAACAGAGCAGAACATAAACGGGAAATTGCTGACATTATCGTGCAGGATACAGTAAGAAATCTGTCACTTCAGTTTGTTATACATATTGCTAGACAATATGTTTGAGTATAAAATAAAAAGAAAATTTGCTTTGCTCCAGGTGAAAAACTTAAGTATTTTTACTTGTGGTGACCCACTCAATGAAATATATCCATTATTCACTTGCAGCAAGCAAATATCCTCTATGTGTTTACCACAGGTGAGTGTGTGCCATGACTACAACAAAACAAGACCATACACACTGTAGCAAGCTGAATTTCATTTACAGAGACATTAATTAAAAGAAATTTAAAATAAACTAATACACTGTTGAAGGATGATCACTTGTGAAATATTGCAATAATTAACTTTTAAAAAATGATATTTGTATATAGCTAAGGGTCCAAGCAATCCAAAATCACTTAAAAATGTATAGGTTGGTTTGCATTTTCTTGCCCAATCACAAGCAAATTATTACTCTCTGAAGGTTTATAGAATGGTTGCTAGTTTATTTATTTAGACCTGTTAAAGCAGGAAGAGAGGGTTTATACCCAGATACCTGTCACCCAGTTTGGGTAGTAATGTATTTTTCGATGTAACTGTCTTTTTCATAAAAAAAAATATTCAAAGAACAATTTTGCTGTTTCAAACAAAGAATTTTTTTATTATTTTCATAAAGTTCAATCAGTATTTCTTTTATTTTTTATTTGACTCAGAGATTAAGCAAAACAGCTGTTTTAAGTGACTTATTTGAGCACTAATATGTATTCTCTTTACATCCACTTCTATCCATTTTCCCTCCACTTTACATATTTCTTATGTGGGAGAAAAGCCACTCTGCATTAAAGTTTGAATCCAGTGATGACCCTGATAATGCAAAGCCCATCACATATATGATACGTCTTCCTGCTGTAACTACATATATAAAGTCTGGTCAGAAAATATCTGAAAATATCATTGTATATGAAATGTTTGTAAATATGACCTTTGACCCCAACCAAGGGATTTCAGGGGTGAGAGCCAAGGACGTAGATGATCACCACACGAGAGCAACATAAGTACAAAGAAGGAGACAGACAGATGAACAGACAGATGGAAGACAGAGGTTATCATGATATTCCCTGCTAAAGTGATGGGTAACGATAAAGAAAAGGAAACTTAATGTTGAGAATTAGAAAACAGACCAAAAATATTAAAGTGAAATCCTATAATTTCTACCTCTGCTATCTCAAAGCCAATTCCCTTCATCTGCTGGTTTATGGCATCAAACTGTGTGCTGGTGTAGACATTATTGACAAACTCTACCAAATTTATCTGAAAACACGAAAAGCAAGATAAAATGGTAACCAGAACTACTTCCATGACTTGCCATGGCAAAATAGCTATGCTGTTTATTACATAATACTCCCCTAACCCTGACCCTAAAACCCAAATGCCTGGACAGTGACCAAAATCCCTGACCTAAAACCTGAATGCCCTGGACAGTGACCCAAAACCCTGACCCTAAAACATGAATGCCCTGGACAGTGACCCAAAACCCTGATCCTAAAACCCGAATGCCCTGGGCAGTGACCCAAAACCCATTACATACAATATTTGTCTTCCTATTTTGACTGCATACAAAAAAAAACTTAGTAAAAATTAATTATTTGAAAATGTCACTAAAATAGACCTTTTGTCAATTTAACCATGTACCTCCTTGCAGTGACCTTACTGGGGTGTGCTGTGGTTCAGTGTTTTACGGCACAGCAACACAAATATGTTATATAGTGCTGATGCAATTGGAATAAAAAGCCTTGCTCAGGGGCACACAAGGGTAGCCGAACCAGGCTGGTAGGATTCGAACCCACACCCTTTTAGTCACGAGTCTGGTATACCGCACCCTTTAAGTCACGAGTCTGGTATCCCGCACCCTTTTAGTCACGAGTCTGGTATCCCGCACCCTTTTAGTCACGAGTCTGGTATCCCGCACCCTTTTAGTCACGAGTCTGGTATCCCGCACCCTTTTAGTCACGAGTCTGGTATCCCGCACCCTTTTACTCATGAGTCTAGTATCCCGCACCCTTTTAGTCACGAGTCTGGTATGCAAATCACTTGGCCACCAAGACTGCTCATTCACTATAATATACATTTTTATCAATTTGACAATTTATGTCCTTCCAATGACTTTAGTTGGGGAAGGAGCCAAATGTAATGCTCCTCACGTTTAATTCATTTTCAATCATATTTCATTCATTTTCAACACATGGTGTAAGAAGACTTGTGGTGATGACCAGATTGATGAACAGATGTTAGGTATAAAAATATCCTCAATGCTTTAAAAAAAAGTGTGGGGATAACTATACAGGCAAAATGGTAAGCTGCATATCAGATACAATTCATATTCAATTGTTTTGATAATTTTGTCAACATTTTTTAACATATCTGTACAAAAAAAGCCATAAATCTATTTAGAATCCATCAAGGATCATAACCTATGTGGGGATAACTACACAGGCAAAATGGTAACTTGCACATCAAATACAATTTATATTCAATTGTTTTCATAATTTTGTTTAAAATTTTAACATATCTGAACAGAAAAAAAACATAAATCTATTTAGAATCCATCAAGGATCATAATCTATGAATGGTTTTTGTTGCTTTTAACTGTACTTTTAACACATTACTGGATATATCATCATGCCAAGGAAATGGGTGCTAAGTGCCTTTCCTAATGACCCACACAGGCAGCCAACCTGGGCTGGCCAGGTGGGTATATCAAACATGCAAATACAATTTATACTCAATTGTTTTCATAATTTTGTTTAAAATTTTAACATATCTGTACAAACAAAACCATAAATCTATTTAGAATCCATCAAGGATCATAATCTATGAATGGTTTTTGTTGCTTTTAACTGTACTTTTAACACATTACTGGATATATCATCATGCCAAGGAAATGGGAGCTAAGTGCCTTTCCTAATGACCCACCCAGGCAGCCAATCTGGGCTGGCCAGGTGGGTATATCAAACCTGCAACTTTGGATTACGAGTCTGATGCTCTACCGACTGAGACACTGCGGCTCCCTCCATAATCTATGAAAAATTGACACAAATTTTCTATTACAATCCAAATTACTAATTAAATCTATCAAAGGGTCTGTTGGGATAAAGCTTCAAAGCAAATTTGATTAAAATCAAAACAAAACTATGGATACTAGAACGTTTAGGAACTCAGCCAGATGGATGAATGATCATGAACTACCAATTTCCATTAACACCGGCAGAAGGGAACAATGGTGCAAAAGACTTACAAGGTAGCCAGCAGTTGCTGCCTCTGATTTGCCGCCCATGTTCTCAAAGAACGTGTGGTCTGCCACAACCATTATGCGGCAGATTGTGCGCGACTGTAAGGAGGGAGACTGGCGTTTTTTCCTGCCAATATCTGTAAATGCACAAAATCAACAATATCTTGAAAACGCTGTTGGTCAATACCACGTTTACTCATGTGTAATCCATGCCATCCTACATATACCCTTAATCAAGCTTGCTGCTAGAATTTTTCAAGCAGTCGTCAAATGTTGCCCTGAAAAATACTGATATGATCAATTATTTAGTGTACCAGAAAAGGACTGCACTCTGGAATTGTCTGTTCCAAATCTGACTCCTATTCAACTTTAATTAAAGCCCTTAATGATGCGTATTTTCCTTCCTAATTCCTATCTTTCACTCAAATTTTTCTTTTCAAACTAATATATCATATATACTTGTGTATAAGCTGATACCAACAGCAAACTGCATCGACCCAGATCTGCCATCGCATAATGCACCAGCAGATCTGGGTCTATGCATATTGTAAGGGCTAATCAGTAGAACAAACAACATAGACTCAAATCCGCCGGCACATTATGCGATGGCAGATCAGGGTCTATGTTGTTTGCATTTGGACCCAGATTATACACGAGTATATATGGTAAGTTTTTTGTTGAATTATGATCATTTGGACAGAAATTTAGCCCCATGATTTATACAACCTCAAAAATATGTTACACTAGCAAAAATCTGAAACTTCAAGGCAAACATCTGCAGACAATAGCATACGCCTCTAAGTTTTTCAATCACCAAATATGTTGTTTTTTAAGAACTGAATGTACTTTTTTTGTTGTTTCATCGGTGTATGAAGTCGGGCATGTCAATAACAAGGTTTAATTTGTAAAATTGAGCAGTTATTTGATCTATATAGTTATTCCAGAATTTTTTTGGCTGTGAAAAAAACATTTGTTCACAACCTTATCCCTGTCCACAATCAAATACATGACATTAGAGTAGAAAATAAATAGGCACACAGAAGGAGAGATAGACATAGAAACTGATGATTGATGTGAAATGCTCTTGGTCTCAAAAATTAAATATTTCACACAGGAAATCATAACACCATGCCTAATTATTGTGTTTTATTTGTGAAATTTGCATTTATTATTTGCGCACTTTTCTAACAATATTGTAATAAGAATTACAACACAACAGTTAAACTTAAAAATCAAACAACAGTATGACATGTTCTTTGGTGAAAGCTTAACTGTGTAGTATAATTCATATCTGATAATGTTTAAACTGTTCAATTTCATACACAATAAATAAATTGAAAGCTAACCTGAAGATTTCGTCCTTGTACTAAGGACTTCATCAGCAGAATGATTTATTCTCTACTGATTGTTAACATCACCCGAGGGAATAGTGAGCGATGTTAACAAATTGTCCCAGATATGCGGCAGATTGTAATGGCCCATGTCCCTGTTCAGCGTTGGTTTGTAAGCACAGATGTATATAGACTCTTTAACCCCCCCGCTCAAACCATGATTGTTCTCGATCTAAGATGTTTACTGAGTCCCAAGATACAGTATGGCCCGGGGAAACTGTGTAGATGTGTCTTGATACCTCAGACGAACTGGAACTTGGTCTTCTATGTTCGTTGAATCTTGCTTTCAATGTCCTTTCCGTTTCACCAATGTAGTTGTGATGGCACTGACTGTCCCCTTGTCCTTTATACTATGTGATAGATAGGTCCACAAATATCTTTCTTTTTGGACTTATCCTTTGGGTGAACTAGCATCTGTCTTAGGGTCCGGTATGGTTTAAAACACACATTAATTTTCTGTCGCTGAAAAACGCGTTTCAGGCATTCAGAAGTACCTTTCACATAAGGTAGGATGATGAGTCACTTTTTTTAGTTACTGGTCGGCTCTAAAGAGGTGTCATTTTCCGGATTAGGCGATTAAGAAGGTTACCAACAGGCTGAATGCTAGTCAAAGTGACAATACCGGGAAGAGCAAACCAGTAACTAAAAAAGTGACTGGATTAGCTTTAAATTTATTTATTATGTATGAAATTGAACAGTTTAAACATTATCAAGTATGACATGTTCTTGTATTTACTGTTTTAGTATTTGCATTTGTATGTAACTGTTTGTACTCCATTTTCTGAATCCGTTGATAATTATTAACTGGAAATTGCCATTAGATTTATAATACAAATCAAAAGTGAAAGATGTATTATATTACCGTTCTTTTCACATGCATAGTTGACACTTAACTTGAAAAGGAAGTATTTCCTTAACTTGTTAGTGCACATGTTTTTCATTGGGTCTTTAAAACTGTGATATGTAGCAATAATTAAATCCATAAAAGTAATTAAATCCATGAAAACTGGTTACATATCCCATCCCCCCAATAATTGTGAATTCACTGATGATTGTAAAATGTTATAAATAAAGTTACAGTCCAGTCACTTTTTGGGGGGTACCAATTTTCATAGGTTTCAATTTTTGTGGATTTCTTTTCTGCTGTAAACCATAAATTTAAAGACCCAAATGAACAATTAACCTTCCTCTGAAACAACTGGACCTCATCCCCAATCCATAAAATTTCAAATTTAAAATGTCATTTTTGTGGCTAAACCACAAAAATAAGTAAGATAACAGTATGTCATATATTAACTAGATTTCTGCACCACAGATGCGTGACTGATGCTTCACTATTTGGTTTCTTTTTCTTCAATTTTCCACACAACAGCAAACCACTCGCAATCATATCTCAAGATTGACAGATGTAACTCTCAAAAACAATACAGACATTGCAAGCATACACCAATGTACTCAAATAAACATTTCTCTTACCCTCTTCATCAACTTTCACCTGACCATGAAATTCCTTCTTTTCCATGTCATTGTAATCTACTGAGCCTGAGCCACCCTCTTTAATCCCACAAAAAGAACTGAAAAAAATGTACACATTAAAAAGAATCAAATACAGTTCAAGAGAGATATTTATTTGTAATGCATATCTTAGGTTAGGTACTGTTTAATTTAATTTAGTGAACAATACAGCTTGACCTGGTACTTTGATCCTTTAATAGAATATCTTAGTCCACACACCAAGCTGTAGTGGCTTGGTGGTTAGCACACTGGCCTCACAATCAGTACGTTGCAGGTTCAGCCCAGATCAGCTGCCAGTGTGTCTCTGGGCATTGCACTTCACCCCACTGCCACAGCACTAAATAGTATTTCATTTGCTTATGTGCCATTACACAGGAATCAATCAATCAATTAGTCAACAAGACAAATACATATAACAGCAGGTGTCCATTCACATGTTTGATACATATATGATAAATTTTAAATACATTCTAAAATAGAGTTGGTCCTCATGAACATTCTGATGAAAGGTCAAACTACTGTCAGTTTGGTCAAGCTATATCTAAAATCAGCAATAATGTATTGAAGAATGATGTTATTATTCATTGTCTGCTCCTTGCAGGACGCAGAATAGACCCAATGCATTTTCCCACATGTCCGAAGAGGTGACTAACTGAGTCACTAGTTGGGACAGCTCAGTAGTTAGTATTTTGACCTCATGACCAAAGGGTGTGGGTTTGAATCCTACCATCGGATTAGTCCGGTCAGCTACCAAGGTGTGTTCATGGGCAAGGCACTTTACTCCAATTGCCTCGGAACTAAATGATCTACTTGTTTTGCTGTGCTGTAAAACATCAAAACAAACCAATTCATTGTCTGATTTTTGCCTTCTATAATAAGGCAGAAGACGAGGTTGGAAGGAACCTGCTGGATGTTTGCTAATTTTTTGTATCAACTGATAGTGCATCACTCTCAAATAATGTACTACTATCAGTTTGGTCAATAACTCAGGCTGCCCCTGTCACACAATGGTTACAATTCAGGGCTGAGCAAATGTTTTTCTTTCATCCACTTGTCCAGGACAAGTGGTTTCAGAAAATTCACTTGGTCCGCCTATCTTTTCACTTGTACCAAAATTGTAATCACTTGTCAAGATTTGATGAAATGTATGCACTTTAATCCATAGAAAGAATAAACGAAATAATTTACAACATATTTATTCTTAAAAGAATTAATTTTTTTTAAAAACATAGGTTGATATTATACATCTTCTTACATCAGAGGTTTTCAGTTTTACACTGCACAGGTATCTTATATGCACTTTTGTTTGCTCTAATACGGTAGCATCAGTACTTCCATCACTAAGAATGGAAAGGAACTTACTGGAATTCAGACTTTCCCTAACTTCTTTTCTTAAGACTTGATAGAATGATAGAACGAAGTCTCTTGCCCTGAATCTGTTCTTATTATTATCACCAAGTTCAACAGCATTCTTCTCCTGGAGTGCACACACAGTTTCATATCACAAAATGGTTTTACATAATGGGCAAGATTGTAGCCTGTGTTAAAGACAGCTTTCATTTTGTTTTCATTTCAGTCACATTTAGTCTTAAAGGGCCCTTCCTAGTGTAGTTTTAGCAACTATAACCTCAGGGATTTTCTGCACATGCTAGCTAGTGTCATGCATATACTGTACTGAACAGGCCTTGTGAGATCCAGTCATGAGACTTGTCTGGTTCAATCCTGAAATTGTCAGTTCCATTGACAAATACACTGGTTGAATTTCCAACCTGTGCCAGTTTGGAATATTGCTTGCAATAACTGCAAAACAATTTTCCTTCTGAGTCAATTAATTCAAGCTGGGGATAACTATCAACTCAATGCAGCTGAAAATTTCTCAGTTCTTAGTAGTGTCATATTTGACAATTTTTGTGGCAACAGAGTCTTTGGAGAAATAGTTACCTCACACTCAGTGACAGTCTTACGTTTTACCCCTCCACTTTCACATGAAAGTGACATCTTTTGACTATGAAAAGGTAAGAAACATTTCAGAGGTGAGGTAATGTCCAATTCAGAACAAATCCTCACCTTAAAAATAACTTTTGAACTTTTCACACATTAATTATTTTAACTTTTAATCACTCATAGTAAATCTAATAGCCAATTAAAACATTAATTAAAAAAAGAGGTGATATGTTTATGTAAAATAAAAATAATATGCTAATTTGGGCTGCAATTAACAGTCAGAACTCTGTAGGATTGTAAAAAAAAAAAGGCCAGTAACAGATTATTCTAATAACTACAAGTCAATTACAGTATATAAAATAATAAACATTAAACAGTAAGATAATGAGGCCATTGCAAAAATGTTAACACAGAATCTTAGAATTCTTGAGTGCAATGCTGGCACTGTCAGAAAAATGAGGCCTAAGTCTTTCCATATTCTACGGCAGGCAAGACAATGCTGTAAATCAATAATATTTTAGTGTTGTTAAATTTTAATGAATCTTTAATTTCAGTATATTAATGACAGAAAATGTCAGCGAATTATGTATGTGCAAAATATAATTATTTTGTGGTAATTTTGAGTTTTACACTAAGCTTTGTGTGCTCACATGTAAATACAAATGAACTGAAGTGTGATTGCTTTATTCCAACACAGGGGGACTATCAAACCACAAATAAAATGAAGTGCCTGCCAAAAGTGAGAAATGTTAAAATAAAACAAAAGACAAAACATTAATTGGAGTATTTCATAAAAGAAACATCAAAAGTATAAACATTGCAGGGCCTATTCTAGGATGCATGATTGCACTGTTGATGCCAACTTTTCAAACATTGCATTGAGAAAAAAAATCAACCAATTGCGCAAAAATCGCACATTGTATTTTCAACCCCTACATTTATTTCTTTATTAAATCTCCCCTATATTTAGAAAATTCCCTCCAATTCCATAGGGGGAATTACACTTCTAAATCTTCAGTTCTAGAAAAAAAAACCTGCATTGGATTTATACAATGGTGACTACCAGTATCAAACAATGGTCCCAGACCATCCATATGGTCATCAGCTTTTATAACATACACATTTTTCATCACAAAATTGTAAAGTGAATAATAATTTTGAAAAATTACTTCTCTCATTAAATAAACGAGTACAGTCACTATTATTCTCTGATTTACAGCCATCTCAAAAGCTCACCTGTGTGAGTGAGTGTCCTCTCCAGTGCCATCTCTCTTCAAGTCAGAAAACCTATAAGCCACCATGCTGTGGTTATCGGATTTTGGAAAATTTCTCCATGATGGCTGAAGAAAAGATACATACATGCTAGAATTTTGGTTACAAAAGATGAAAACATTCGACTTAGTTAGGTCTTGTCAATTAACTGATTTAAAATTCTAAAATGCCATGATTATAGAGAAAATATTATCAAATATTGGGAATTAATGTTCACATACTACTCTGAATTTCCTATATTTTGTGTGGTAACAATTTTTATAAATTCCATCGTTGTTACAAACCATGAATCTAATGACCCAACTAACAATGATCTCTTGCTGGAAATAACCAGTGTCCCAATCCATGAGATTATTTATTAACAGGACCAGTATCCCAATCCATGAGATTATGTTATAACAGGACCAGTGTCCCAATCCATGAGATCATGTATTAACAGGACCAGTGTCCCAATCCATGAAATTATGTATTAACAGGACCATTATCCCCATCCATGAGATTATGTTATAACAAGGACCAGTGTCCCAATCCATGAGATTATGTATTAACAGGACCAGTGTCCCAATCCATGAGATCGTGTATTAACAGGACCAGTGTCCTAATCCATGAGATCATTTATTAACAGGACCATTATCTCCATCCATGAGATTATGTTATAACAGGACCAGTGTCCCAATCCATGAAATTATGTATTAACAGGACCAGTGTCCCAATCCATGAGATCATGTATTAACAGGACCAGTGTCCCAATCCATGAGATCATGTATTAACAGGACCAGTGTCCCAATCCACGAGATCATGTATTAATGAAAATGTAACTTTTTGCTAACCACACATATAAATGAATTAACAGCATTCAGAATTTGTTTTTATCCTAAGATAAAAATGTTAATATCAAATGATTAAATTTACCAGCAAAGTCAGATGATCTGAAAGAATAAAAAGAGCACATCACCAAATACCTGCTAATTTAATGACTGCAATCAATGACATTAAGAGAAAATGATGGACTGTGAGCTTCCATCAGGCCATGTAAAGTCTGCAAACTGAATAGAAATCACATTACAGTTTGCTGGTGTTTAGCTGGGAAATCCAGGTACTGAATTATGAGAAAACTCTGATTTAATTTACAAGACTAGAAATGAATCAATTCAGGGTTCCCACAAGTTACAGGAATCAAATTTACCTGACTCTGAAAACATGCATATATGTGCACAAGCACATGCACACACACAAACACACACACACACTTTCCATTGTTAAAGATATAAAACAGGAACTGACTGTCATTAAAGCTGACCTACAACTCCCATACAGCCAACCCCATACCACCTTTTAATTAACCTATTCATTTGAAAAATGATTGCTGTGTGAAAAAAAAAATCTGTAAGTGTGAATCCAATATAAAATCCAGGGTTAATATAAATTTATATGCTACTTGTTACAAATTGATGACAAAATTAGAAATCCTCATTGGCTGTTTAAAAACATTTCAATATATTCATAATAAATCAAAATAACAATATCCACTTGAACAAGCCTTCTCTTTTCTTATTCTTGATATGGTGCAGTATTGGTATGAAAGATAACCGACAGGAGCACATTTGTAGTAGCCAACAATATACAGACTGGTATAGAGAAAAATACCAGAGTTCCCCAGATCTGATAATTAGGTCACAATGACCTATTTTATTTATGGCTGAGTTACTCCCCTTGAGATGCATCAATATACCAATTTCCATGAGTGTAGAAGTAATTGGGTCCAAGACATTGAGGGTGAACAAAAAGATAACTGAAAATACAAAAGTCCCTCCAGCATGAAAATCAGGATACACTCATTACAGTGACATGATTTTGGTATGGTTGAATTACCCTCTTTGAGATGCCTCCATATGCCAGATTTCATCAGTGTAAGTGAAATAGGGTCCAAGATATGGAGGGAGCAAGATATGAAGAGCTGAAAACACAGAAGCCCACATTAAATTTTCCTTGACTGAGGGTACAAAGTTCTCCGACTCTTCCCAAACTTTCGACTAAACTTGCAATTTTCCTGAAAAATGAAAATTCCCTGAAAATTTCTTGAAACATGGGAACCCTGCAATATGAGATTGATTTGTTACTGCCAGAACGAATAAATTAAAGGGAAAAGTTTAAAGTGAAACAGGGTCTGTAACTACATAAAATTTTGTTGGAAAATGGTGAAAGCTGAATTTTATCAAGGTCTTCTTAATGGAAAGCTTCATACTAAATTTGTTTTAAATCCATAAAGTCCTTCAAAAAAGTCCATAAATTCCTTCAAAAAAGTCCATAAATTCTTTTAAGAAAAGTCCACAAAGTCCTTAAAAAATTACTGAGAGGAAACAAAACTCTGACCCAAATGAAAGGCACAGTTTAAAAGTCAAACTGGGGCCATAACTGCATTACATTTTGTTGGAAATTGATGAAAATTTAACTTTTTTTTAGGTCTTCTTAATCTAAATCTTCATACCAAAATTGGTTTCAATCTATGAAATCATTCAAAGGTTATTGAGTGAGAAGATTCTGATGCGACTGAAAGGCAAAATTCTAAGTCAAACTTAAGTCATATCCCTTTTAAATATTCTTGGAAAATGGTTAAAATCAAACTCGACCCAGGTCTTCACACCAAATTTGGTTTTAATCCATGAAGTCCTTCAAAAGTAACAGAGTGCTAATGAAATTTGCAACATGATATGGCATGACAGACATACATGGATAACACTATACGCCCCACTCCAAAGAAGGGGGTGGGTGGTGGAGCATAAAAAGGACCTTGTGTTCCCTTGATTACACATACATTAAGAGCATGTGTGTTAATGGAAAACCTACCGTATATACTCGCATATAACCGGGTCCAAATGCAGACAACATAGACCCTGATCTGCCATCGCATAATGCGCCGGCAGATCAGGGTCTAAGTTGTTTGTTCTACTGATTAGTCCTTACAATTTGCATAGATCCAGATCTACCAGCGAATTATGCGATGGCAGATCTGGGTCTATGCAGTTTGCAGTTGGTATCGGCTTATACGCAAGTATATACGGTAACTTAAAATTGGAATTTTTTGTGTCTAGCTAGATTTCTAGATTTTGTTCAATGACTATGTTAAAAGTAACAAAATGAAAAAAATAAAGTTACCTCTATCACATAGATATCATCTTTGGTGATGATATTGGCCATCATTGCATCCCCCTCCCAGTGTGCATTTACCTTGGCATCAACATCATCTGAAATAGGATAACAGTGAGACAAATGAATACAAGGGAATTAAACACTATTTTGGGGTTGATAATGACCAAAACAAGAGGTCCCAGGGAGCCTGAGATCACTCACCTGGCTGATATCGGCCTAATAGCCCAATGCAAGAGCTGTTGGCCAAGAAATATGGGTCAGAAGGATGCTTTCTTTTGAAATTTCTTCAAATGCTATTGATTGCATACATTATAAAAACAACTATTTCAAGGTTTCTCTACTTTTTGTATCTTCATCCATATTTGATGGCACATCAGCATCATATGTGCAATATTGAAAGGCCCCAATGTGAAGGGAACTTTGTGTCAAAGTTGGTCAAATTATGTTCAGCATTTTTTTTTATAAAGTTGCGTAAATATTTTGTTTATTTTAGTGGTGGATTTGCATCATTTGTACAAATTTGAAAGTCCTTTATGCCAGGATGCTTTCTGCAAAGTTTGGTCAAATTCTGTTCAGTAGTTTTTCAAAAGTAGTCAGGTAAGTGCTTTTCTATTTTTAGTAACAGTGGCCACTCTTGATTGCAGATTGGCATCATTTGTATAAATTAAAGAACTCTGTACCAGCATACTTTCTGTCAAATTTGGCCAAACTCTGTTATGCAGTATTTTAGAAAACTTTGTTTAAAGGTTTTTCTCTGTTTTTTAATGGTGGTCAGCATCAGTTGTATAAATTTGAAAGCCTTCTCTGCCAGGACGTTTTCTGTTAAAATTGGGCCAGATTATCTTGAATGAATTTTGGAAGTTTCGAAGCTTTTCCATTTTTAGTAACAGTGGCTATCGCAGATCAACCTGATTTGTATAGATTTAAAAGGTCTTCATTCCAGGATGCTTCTTATCAAGCTTCTTCAAATTCGATTTAACAGTCTTGGAGAAGAAGTCCATAAAGATTTTTCCATTTTTAGTAATGGTGACCATATTTGATGGCGGCTCTACATCATTTGCAAAAATTGAAAAGGTCTTCATGCCAGATTGCATTGCATCCAATACGATCAAATTCTGTTTAGCAGTTTTGGAGAAGAAGTTGTTTAAAGGTTTTTCTATTTTTAGCAATGGCAGCTATATTTGATGGCAGATCATCATCAGTTAAACAGATCATCATCACTTGTCTAAACTTGAATGCACTCTATGACAGAATGATACTTTCAGTCAAATATGGTCAAATTCTTCTTGAATGCACTCTATGACAGAATGATACTTTCAGTCAAATATGGTCAAATTCTTCTTGAATGCACTCTATGACAGAATGATACTTTCAGTCAAATATGGTCAAATTCTTCTTGAATGCACTCTATGACAGAATGATACTTTCAGTCAAATATGGTCAAATTCTTCTCAGCAGCTTTTAATAAGTCTTTAAAGGTTTTTCATATTTTTAGCAATGGTCGCTATCTTTGATGCTGTACTGACATCAACTGTACAGAATTTAAAGGTTTTTCATATTTTTAGCAATGGTTGCTATCTTTGATGCTGTACTGACATCAACTGTACAGAATTTAAAGGTCTTCATGTCAGAATGCTTTTTGTCAAGATTAGTGAAATTATATTCAGCAGTCTTGGTGAAGCTGCTTAAAGGTTGGGGGTTTTTTTTAATTTTTTTTTTTTTTAACAGTAACAATGGCCTTTTTTAAATCTGTAGTAATGGTGGCCATATTTGAATGCAGATCAGCATCATTTGCACAAACTTAAAAGGACTTTCTGTCAGGGTGGGGTTTTTTTGTCAAATTTTATCAAATTCTGTTCAGTGGTTTTTGAGAAGTTGTTTAAAGGGTTTTTATGATTTTTAGTCACTGTGGCCTTATGTGATGGCAGATCAGCATTATTTGTACAAATTTGAAAACCCTTCACACTAGGATGCTCCATGTCAAATTTGGTCAAAATTGGTCTAGTGGCTGTTAAAATGAGTTAAAAATAGCAATTGTTGATGAATGCAGGATGTATATCACATGATGGATGCATGGGCCATTCCATAAGCTCACTTGGCCTTATGGCCAGGTGAGCAAAAATGCAAACATATTTGAGGGAAAAGAAATCAAAGAATGCACAAATTTATAAAATATTATAACCATAAACTACTGTACTGTCTGTAATTCTTTGTATACCTTTAATCAATAAATTTGTAGGTGTACAAGAACTAATTAAAGGTAAAAAAATAATAATAATATTTATTATCTACCTTTTATTTTCAAAATTTGAACAAGAGAAAACTTTGATGTACTGCTTATTAGAGGACAAAAACCAATAATTGTTAAGGGTTGATGGTGTATGAAAAATTAGAGCATAAGAAAAATTAGTGACAACACAGAAGAAACATTTAAATTGCAACTTGCAAGAGCACAATTTCAAGTCAAAAGGGGACATAACTCAATTAGATTGAGAGAAAAAAAAAAGGAAACCTGACCTGACATAAGTTTTCTTGAAGCCCATGATACAGCAAGTTTTTATCTATCAAGTCCTTCAAAAATCATCAAATGGAAACAAAATTTGTAATGATAGGGAAAGCTTCTATGTCAAACAAAGGCCCATTACTCTGTCATATTGTGATGAAAAAAAGATGAAAATTCAAACCCAAACCTAGATCTTCTTGACAGTACTTGTTTTGAAGTAGCATAAACAAAAAAACATTTCTATTTGCATTAGTTTTGAAGTAGCATAAACAAAATAACATTTCTATTTGCATTAGTTTTGAAGTAGCATAAATAAAATAACATTTCTATTTGCATTAGTTTTGAAGTAGCATAAACAAAATAACATTTCTATTTGCATTAGTTTCGCAGGGATTTTTCTGATAGTTTTAGAACAGGGCGTGGGGTGCATGGAATTTACATGCAAATGGTCAAGCTGGGAATTTTGGGAAAATATTCTTAAAAACATTTATGGAAACTTGTAGAGAAATAATAATAATAATAATAATAATAATAATAATAATAATACTGACAACAATAAAAATAATATTACATTTTTTAAAAAAATATCTGTAACTGCTAAGTTGGCAGTAGAATTTCTAAATTAATTGCCAAATCAAAGTACCAAAAACATTGAGGGTTTGGAGGGTTGCAGTGATACTAATTTACATAAGATCAGATGGAAAAACACAACTCTAAATATGCATGGCTCAAATATTAGACATTTCACATATACGTCATAATAAATCATGTATAAATAGTAACCTTCTAGTTCTAGATAAGCATGCCATAAACCTGAACTGAGAACATTATAGGGCTCATGGAAGGTGCTTCAGTTGTTGTAGATAATTTTGTATAATATAGGATATGCTGGTATGAGTAATTTTGGGTAATTTATTATAGATATGGTCTTGCTACCCACTGTTCTTTTCATAGTCATGCAATAATTGACTCTTTTTGTACTCATTCTTCCCTTGAAATTCTCCATACAGTTTATAACAATAAGTTCTTTTGCATTCCTTTTTGCAGAAGTCACAGGAATAGCATCATACAAGAAAAGTTTCTTTAAGTCAGCATTTCCCCATGGACACTTGTGTAAGGCCATTTATAACTCTCTATTGACTTCCAATTGATTCTATTAGTTTCTGTCCAACTGTTTCTTTTGGAATTTCCTCATGCAAGGCCAAACATTTATGAGTGGCAACCACACTGGTCACATACTGCCCATTCCTTCCATACAAGTCCACACTATTCTTCAAACTTTGGGTTCCATCACAAAAATCCAGAAAAGCATATAAAGATCGTATCATCATATTCACAGGCTGCATTCCACATACTGGCATTCTGGTGAACAAGAACTATCTGATATAAATCAGTCTCCTCATCTCTGAGAACAAAATTAAATCACTCTCAAGGTCTCTGCTACATACAGAAGCCTTAATTTTAGGTTCTCACTTTATAAATAATTTATTTTTGGATAATTGCATACAAGTTAATCCATGTTTCCATGAAACTAATTTATACTACATGGATAGAACTAATTTATACTACATGGATAGAACTAATTTATACTACATGGATAGAACTAATTTATACTACATGGATAGAACTAATTTATACTACATGGATAGAACTAATTTATACTATGGTACATGGATAGAACTAATTTATACTATGGTACATGGATAGAACTAATTTATACTATGGTATATGGATAGAACTAATTTATACTATGGTACATGGATAGAACTAATTTATACTACATGGATAGAACTAATTTATACTATGGTACATGGATAGAACTAATTTATACTATGGTACATGGATAGAACTAATTTATACTACATGGATAGAACTAATTTATACTACATGGATAGAACTAATTTATACTACATGGATAGAACTAATTTATACTACATGGATAGAACTAATTTATACTACATGGATAGAACTAATTTATACTACATGGATAGAACTAATTTATACTATGGTATATGGATAGAACTAATTTATACTACATGGATAGAACTAATTTATACTATGGTACATGGATAGAACTAATTTATACTACATGGATAGAACTAATTTATACTATGGTACATGGATAGAACTAATTTATATTACATGGATAGAACTAATTTATATTACATGGATAAAACTAATTTATACTACATGGATAGAACTAATTTATACTATGGTATATGGATAGAACTAATTTATACTACATGGATAGAACTAATTTATACTATGGTACATGGATAGAACTAATTTATACTACATGGATAGAACTAATTTATACTATGGTACATGGATAGAACTAATTTATATTACATGGATAGAACTAATTTATATTACATGGATAAAACTAATTTATACTACATGGATAGAACTAATTTATATTACATGGATAAAACTAATTTATATTACATGGATAAAACTAATTTATACTACATGGATAAAACTAATTTATACTACATGGATAGAACTAATTTATATTACATGGATAAAACTAATTTATACTACATGGATAGAACTAATTTATACTACATGGATAGAACTAATTTATATTACATGGATAAAACTAATTTATACTACATGGATAGAACTAATTTATACTACATGGATAAAACTAATTTATATTACATGGATAGAACTAATTTATACTACATGGATAAAACTAATTTATATTACATGGATAAAACTAATTTATATTACATGGATAAAACTAATTTATACTACATGGATAGAACTAATTTATACTACATGGATAAAACTAATTTATATTACATGGATAGAACTAATTTATATTACATGGATAAAACTAATTTATACTACATGGATAGAACTAATTTATACTACATGGATAAAACTAATTTATATTACATGGATAGAACTAATTTATATTACATGGATAAAACTAATTTATACTACATGGATAAAACTAATTTATGCTACATGGATAAAACTAATTTATACTACATGGATAGAACTAATTTATACTACATGGATAAAACTAATTTATACTACATGGATAAAACTAATTTATACTACATGGATAGAACTAATTTATATTACATGGATAGAACTAATTTATACTACATGGATAAAACTAATTTATACTACATGGATAGAACTAATTTATATTACATGGATAAAACTAATTTATACTACATGGATAAAACTAATTTATACTACATGGATAAAACTAATTTATATTACATGGATAGAACTAATTTATACTACATGGATAAAACTAATTTATACTACATGGATAAAACTAATTTATACTACATGGATAGAACTAATTTATACTACATGGATAGAACTAATTTATACTACATGGATAATGTGGCAGAGGATATATAAATACTACACTTTATGTATTTCATTCGGTTATATAGCTGACATTTCAAGAAATAAAAACTCACATTTTCAGTACTTGTTTATGAAAATAAAGAGAAGATTTAGCGTGAAATATTATATTAGCCCTCAATCTTGATGCAACTGTAAGAACAATTGATTTAATAATTTCTCATGACAAAGTTTAAAAGGCTTACAAATTGATACAGGTTTTTTTTGTGTGCCTAACTTAAGCCAATTATATTTAATTTCATGTGTAGGATCAATATACATGCATCTATATTATTATTAATTGTTTACCCTTTTATTTCAGATGGAAATGCACACTGTGTCACCTGAAGTTTTGGTGCTTGTATGGAATTTATTAAAAGTACAGATGCATATTTGTCGAAGGTAAGGCGATCAAACTTTCTCTTCTCATCTTTCTCTTTGTTGCTGTTGTTTTTTTTGATTCCTTTATTAGAAGCTACATGTCCCTTTTATATGCACGCTTTCTTCCTGTTTTTAACTCCATTTGACTTGCTATACTTATTGTTTTTCCTTGGCATTTTTCTATATTTTATTCCCCAAATTTAACCCAAAATATATTTGGTGACAGATTGGCTTATTGCATGAATTTTATTCACTACACAAAGGAGGGAAGCTTTCTATTTGTGTTACAGGGGGAATGACATTTGTGGAAGGACTAGGGGTTAGTGACCTCATGTATCTGCAGTCAGTGTAAAGTGTTGAAAGCTTATATTTTATAATAAGACTGAGTCATGTCAACCCGTCTCTGATGTTAAGTTTTGTGTCTACTAAACAAATATTAAGTCTTTTTTTCAGACGAATTCTCCTTTTTGAAGTAGGAGAGGTAAATACTAATCAGTACATTGACCTTTGACCTAGCTATTACATAATATGACATAATGTGATTTATCCCATATCACCCATGTGAAGTTCAATAAGTGCTGATATGAATAAAACACAACTCATAATTAAAACAATTCATTTTATTCACAAAAAAATAGTTCGGAAGTAAAGCACAAGTATGAAAACAGCAGTTGAAACAGCTCCATGACATTTTCATACACAATGATATTGGACATAGCTTAGTAGTATCTCATAAAATTGTTTTTGACAAGTGAAACTAAGCAACACTTGTTACTTATACAGTCTAGACCACTAGAGCAATAATACAGATTATTTGAAAACTTAAGGTTGAATATTGGTATAACGGTACCACTTGTGCAAGCCCTGGCGGGGGAGGGGGAAAGTGGAAGGCTATAGAGAACATTGTATTCAGAAATAAACAACAAAAATAGCTGCTGTGATTGGTGCATTATGTAAGAGTTCTAGCTTCTGTCCGGCTTAACAAATATAGTTGAGTTGCTTGGCAACATGTGAGATTATGTTAATTCAAATCTACCTCATGTTTTGTATTTTATTAATGATTTTTTTTACAAATGTGATACACATCGTTGAAAATGCATCTGTTGTGACTGGATAACTCTTACCCCTGTCTAGTTCCAGCAGAGTTATCTCTCTTAAATTCAATGGAGTACATGGTTCTGTCATTGTCAAATTGACAATCTAATATTGCTCTCTATGACAGTGTGTGACACGCATGCTAAAGTAGGAGAGAAGGTATATTTATTTCACCAAACATTAGCATTGAGGTCTATGGAAAAAGAGTAGGTACTGTGATGCCTGCTATTCCTGCAGATAGTTCAGAATCTTGTCTTTTGGAATAAAATGATTAAAGTCAGTAGTAATCTACTCAAATCAATCCTGTCTCATTAAGCCATCTTACCACATAAAACAACTCACATAAGGCAGTGGATGATTATGTAATAGGCTAATCTACTCGATTTTCTTCACTGATACAGTTTAATAGAGACCAAATACCAGATCACTGATAAGATAGTTTCTGTGTGCCACCTATGATACTGGTGCATAATAGAACCCTAGGGGATATTCACTCAAGCATTAAAACATAGTTAAGGCGATTAAAGAAACTGCAATCTCCAATCAATGAGACATACTAATAGGGAATAAGAAGGTATGTTTCACTGGATGGTCATAGTCCTAAAATGTAAGACATCCATCATGATATTTTTTATGTCATGATCCACACATCATAAATATCAGGATCGACATCTTACACTGTGGGACTATGGATGGTCCAAATTTGCAGGCACAGTATAAATTGCTTATTCTTTTAATAAGGTGACTCGTCAGTCCCCCCAAAAGTGACTTAAGTCACTTTTTCAGGAAGTTGTGATAGCACAGTTGGCAAAGCATCAGACCCATAATCCAAGAGTCATCGTTTTGATACCTGCCCAGGCCAGGCCCCAGTTGGCTGACTCAGCGTGCCATCGAGAAAGGCACTTAATTCCCATTTCCTAGATGATATAGCCAATAATGTGTTGAAAGTGCCATTAAAAACCAAACAACCAACAACCTGTCAAGTCGCTTTGGCGCCTAATAGTCTGAGCTATGGGGTACAAACTTTCTGCTTACAGTAATATCATACCAACATCTCAGTTGAATACAGTAAATGAATACAGTTGAACTGATGTCAAAGATATGTGGCTTTCATAAACTTTAATACAGAATCATAATCTTGTCAACACCAACACCACTCTACCACTGAAAAAGTGATAGCTACATGTATATACTGCCATTCAAAGGGGAGACAATTTGGCATAATTTCTATTTGTTACAACTGAGATTATATTTAGCAAAAAGGGAGATAAAATTTTAATATTTTCACTAATGTAAAATTTTCCTTAGAACTTAGAAGGTGCAGTCTATGCTGTGAGTTAATTTATTTTCATGGTTTTTCGAAAAATGACATTTGTGTTATGCCTATCCATCAGTAACTTATGAACAACGGGGACCATAAACACTGACTGCAGCATAGGCAGGGGCACAAGACAACAAGGGAAACAATTTCTGGTTAGAGTGGGGGGGGATGGGAGGGGGAACAGTGCTAGCAACTTTTGTTAATATATGAGGATTATAATCACCTTGGTCCTCATAAACATTCATAAAATGGATTTAAACATTAATGGCTCATTGATCTTAAGATGGCAAATAAAGTTCATAAATTGTTGATAGACTTTAAATATAAATAAAATTGACAAGCATCACTAAAAATGTATGCACCAGTAAAGTTTGAGTTGCCTTTCTCTCAGTATCAAACTACATGTATCCACCATAAGTAAATACAAATTAACTACACCTTCACAGCTAGAATTACACTAAAAAACATGAATATGGTTCCTCAAGATAGCAGTTTTAAATGTCACCATTTCTTTGTTGGTAGCACATGGCATTAACTGTGCTGTTTGTACTAACAAACACAGTGAGCCATGGTAGCTCAGTCTGTAAAGCATCGGACTTGTAATCCAACAGTTGCAGGTTTGATGCCCGTCCAGGTCAGTTGCCACAGTGTGTCCCATTTCCTTGGCATGATATAGCCAATAATGTGTTAAAAGTGCTGTTAAAACTAGCAAAAACAAAATAACTAGTGAACACAGTCAACATATGAAACACATTTGTTCTCTTTTAAACTCAAGAATTTATTTTTTACAGAGGATAAAAAATGATCTATCACAGAAGAGTCACTATTCATTGGGTCTTTAAATTCATAGCAACCACAAAATCCACAAAAAATGGTACACCATGAAAACTAGTGCATTCACAGTAATTGAATGAGGTCTTCGGAATGATATAATCTTTTAAAAAATTGAAGAAAATTCATTGGTAAATCTACACAAAAACGCATAAAAGTACAGTATATGAATATGGAACGTAACAGAGAAACCAAGACACAATTCTGAAAAGTCTCTCTATTTAAAAAAATACTTTGAAAGTCACTCATAATTTCATTTCAATAAAAGGCCTATGTGGGCCTGATATTAATCACCTAGTTTACATAACTTAACAGTTGATTATTTCACTAAACAGGCTAAATCATGTTGATTTTACGTATTTTACTATATCCTGATAAAAATTCTTGCTAAAAATAAATGCACGATTAATATGCACAGTCTCTTGCTCACAATCAAAGTCATCCAGATCTTGCTGACAATAAACCCAACATATAAAAAAAATGGCTTCCAGAGTGGTAACAAGGTCAGCCAATCAGATGCAAGATTATCTAATTTCAAAATTGCCCAAGATCTTGATGATATAAGCCCATATTCAATTGTGATAAAAACTGGATCAGAATTATTGTTTCCAGATTGGTAATTAGCTCAGCTAATCACATGCAATATCATCTTATAAATATACATGGGTCTCACTCATTACTGGCAGTCCAACATCACTAAATAGGTGAAAAACAGGTAAACAACAGCTGAAATCTAAATTTGTTGCTTTAGATGCAAAATAAAAACTAAATTTTATAGTCTTTTTGAAACTCAACTGGTTTATTCCTGATTATGTACTGCAAGGAAGCAGACATGACACATATGGATATATCACACACAGCAACCATTGACAGTTTCATGATGAATTTTTGTGTGGGTTTAATGCCAGTTTTCAGCACACGACAGGCTATACATGGCGGCCAGTATATTTGGTGGAGGAAGAATCCAGGAAGACCCTGGGAAAAACAACTTACACACGGAAGCTACTGGCAAGCTTTCTCACATACTCCCATTGGTCAAGCCAAAGACTCAAACCCACATGGACAAAGGTGAGATGTGAATGATCTGTGAAGGTGAGTGCCTTAGACTACTTGGCCATCCAGGGCCCTAGTTTCATTATGAAGTTTTCTCTGAAAACATGGTTTACCCCTCTTCTTTAGGCTATGTATGCGTGTATATGCATGCTGTTGCTGATTAGACAGCACAAGAATCTCCCTGGAAACATCCTTTTCCAGTGCTCAAAGAAAACTCTTTCAGACGCAGACCCAGGGCAAGTGACTTTAAAAAAATCACAAGCCCTGACTCAAATTCCACTAACCCCGACTCCAATTCCATGTGCCAATAAAGGCCATTTTTCTTTTACTTACTTTGACACAACATTGAAATTGCTGTACTTTAAATATGAAAAGAAAGTAAACAAAAATCATATTAAATTGACTCATGTTTATTCGCCTCTCAAAATATTTCACAGAAAGCTATGTTTTCCTCCAGGTCCTGATGTCAGCTATTGTCCAATTGCTCTAGTGCTGAAAGAATTTTTCAGAAACTGGTCCAGGGCAAGTCTCGCTTAAAAAAAATCACTTGCCTTCACTTAAACTCGACTTGCTAGAGAAGGCCATATCTTTTACTATTATCTGACACACCCACTCTATCCAGAAAAATTAAATGGTTGGTCCCCATATACTAATGATATTGGTCACTGAACCTTTGTTCATGTTATGCTGAAGAGGGGCTCACAACCATTGAGATTTCCAACAATTTCACAGTTTCTGCATGCTCAGGTGGCCAATTCTGAATAATTGTGGCATACACATCTGTTCTTGCGATTTCTGAATGCGTGCCTTCAGCTTTGCAGTCTGTATTTCATCACAATCAGTATGTAGGAATAAATATTCAGGGGTCTTGGAGTAGTTTCGTTTTCTGAATGCTGCAAAAATCTCCATGTTTCTCTAACAAAGTCAGAGAGCCAGTGATCTTTTTTAATATCAATCAGTAAAAACAGTAGCTTCAAGCTCATAATTAGTTCGTGTGATAATACTGTGGGTGTGTCACAATTACAGAAAACACTCACTTCATATCAATAAAATCAGCGGCCCCCAACTCTATGAACTAAATGGATTCAAATATAACGTAATGATCTCATTTTCTGTCACTGATCACCTAGCTTAGTTTAACTGTGAAACCAATCGCATAGGTACTACTCGATGTATTTAAGCAGCAATGCATTGCCAAGTAAGCGTGAGCAAGGGACAGCTTATAATTATTCATGCTGTGCAAATGGGCGCTAATTACAGGAAAACAAGGAAATATGGAAAACAGAAATAATTCCCCATTAATAGTTCATGTGCTTTGCTTTGTAAACACACAGTTTATAGTTTTTGATACAATTAAGAAAACAATCTTCCCAGTAGGGAGCCGAGTATTAAATAATATAAAAGTGTCTTTCAAGAACTTCAAAATAAAAATGCAGCATTTCATCAGTGGGCTCAAGGTTTTTTTCCAACAAATTAGATAACACCTTTTATCAGACAGGCCTGATTAGCAACTCACTTATAATACCAGAGGGACATGATTGAGATTTAGAGGGGCCCCGGGCATCAGGATATTGGATTTTTTAAGCTCTGCTTTTCCCTCACGGTTAACTGCTTTCTTCCACAAAAGTTGCCAATTAGACCTCTCCCCAGTTCCAGGATAAAGCTGACATGTGTGTATCAGGCACTGCTTACCTGCCTGGTTGATACCTGTTTGTAGATCAGGAAAGCATTAAGCCAACAGCAATCGATGATGAACCAAATAATGTACCTGGTGTATTTTTTGCTTGGTCATCCAGCAGCATATTGCTTTCTCAACTGGTCATGAATATCTGCTCCATTCATATGCTTAATGCACAAATGGATAGCTTTTGGCTGGGTCACAGTGACCTTTTCTCTGCCCACCAGTTGCTTGCAGATTACATTATCATTATCATCATCAATATTGTTGTAAATAACCATCACAATGTGGTCATTCCATGCAGTGATTGCAATAGATTCCTTCACATAGGTTGTGGACTGCCCTCTGTTTGGTATCTGACTCCTTATCACTGACTTCTTTTTCATAACAAATGGAGGAAGACCGTTGCGATTGCCACATATAGTGCCACAAGTGTAAAAATGTTATCTTCTTCTAGGTGTTCAGCAAGGGTGATTCTGGAAAAGTACCCATCAAATTATGAATGATGATTTTTCTCACAACAGATCATGCAATAGATCATGGATGTGATACCCCAATCCATACCTTATCTGGAGTTCACTTTGGTTTTTTCTGCCACAATACAGCTGGAAAATGCTTATGTAGGAGGTAACTCCATCACACCTGGACCAAAACTTTATGCCAAATTTGTCTGGTTTGGCAGGCACATAGGGTCTCAATTCTTTGCCTTCATTGCCTCATCAATTGCAATCTCTCTGGAATGCTGGTAGTATTTTTTAAAAATTAGCCAACACCATGTCATGAAGAGGTTGTACCTTTTTAATACAATAATACTAGGGGTCATTCATTTGCACCTATTATGCTCTTGCATTGATAAGAAAATAATGACTGATCTTTTCATTCCTGTTTTTCGTAATTGTGTTCACAAATCCTCTGGACCCTACAAATTCAACTGTGCACCAGTATTCCTGGTATACTCATTTCTCCTATTCTCACGGGTTTCCTAATCTTGCCGTATTGACTATTTCAATAATAAACAGATACTTAAACCATCTACCAGTCGTTTATAGCAGTAGTTTTGTTACATAGAAGTGATCTTAACTAATAACAGATTCTTTCAACATTGTTTTCTTTTCCGGAAATAAATAAGAAAATAATGAATCAATAGAAAATGAATGATAGATCTACTTTTCCTTTACCCCCTATCCAAATATAAGTCTCCTACATCTGATACCGAAAGCCAAATCACGTCCCATTTGGCTGAATAAAGTCATGGACATTATGATCATTTACAATGTTGCAAGCATAGTCACATGATTGACCTTGTTTATATATCGCTCATTACCAAAGTACCAAAGACATGGTAGACAATATGGGTTGTTGTATTGAAACCTTGACGTCGTCCGGAATGTTGCAATCATGTATGACTCTATCTATTGATATAATTGATATGCCAAAATATATAAATGAAATTATGCCAGTAATTCATATTAATTATTACATTACTTGAAAGTCTGAAAAGAATACTTAATAGGCAATTAATTCTTATACTTAACAAAGAGGGAACTAAAGGAATGAAAATGGATGAGCAATGTTTCCAGAAAACACCACAGCTGCTTTTAGAAAGTACACAATCAGTTCCTTTAATACCATGTCCATAAAAGGTAGGCAAGTAACACTGTCAACCATATACCGAAATGAAGAGGAAAAAAACTTGCAAAGTTTTTTTTGTGTGTTAATGAAGGAACCCCCCCCCCCAAATCATCTATAGAACAGCAGATGCATTTTGAAAAACAGAATAGCAATGTGTATGAGAGCAGAAGTCAGAAAGAGTCAAAAGTAGCCAATCATGATGAGCTTATTATTGATTGTAACTTATGGAAAATGTGGTGGATGTACTATACTTAAAATTCAAGTATTGAGGAGAGAACGTGTTTTCAGGTGTCTGCATGATCTCTTCAAAAAATAACTGGATACATAATTGTATAGACTCATAACGATTGTAAATATTTAATACTTTAAAATTACACACAACAATATGGTCTCATAAATGACATTGTGTTCATTTCATACCCTTATTGAGTCCCCATACAGCGATTACATCATTTGCCACAAGAATATGAGAATCTATTTTTATATGGCAGTAGATAGTATGTTCCATTGGACGTTGTTTATTAAAAAATTGGCATCAGTTGCAGTATTTCCTGAAAACAGGATTAGTGATAAATGATAAACAAACATGACAATGTTCATTAGCAGGTAAATTATTGTCTTTTTATTTGTGATTTGATTCTTGTTTAGTACAATGAGAATACGGTATGCCATCCTAAGAGTGATGCAGAGAGACACCCATGATGATATTCAACCCAAGAAAAGCTTTAATTTCGTCTGGTAAGACAGGAGACCAGTGCTTGCCTGTGATGTTAGCTTGCCATTGTTTTAGCTGTGCATATACATTGGTTTCGTTGACTATGGTCTCAAACATGGTGTCTTCAACGAAAAGAGAAGCAGTCCACTGGTTTTGCTGTGGAAGGATCACAATCAGCTGGCAATTTAGGACTGGCAGAAAAATTACACCTGGGTATACTAATTTCTCCTATTCTCGCGGGTTCCCTAATCTCGCGGTATTGACTATTCCATTCTAAAAAGATAATTGCCCCATATGCCATTTGTTTATAGCAGTAGTTTGATACATAGAAGTGCTTGATCTTAATTTATAGCAAATTCTTTCAACAATGTTTCCATTTCTGGAAATAAATAAGAAATTAATGAATCAATAAAAAATGTATGAAAGATCCACTTTCCCTTTACACCTATTCAAATACAAGACTCCTAAATCTGATACAGAAAGCTGAATCATGTCCTGATTGGCTGAATAAAGTCATTGACTTGATGACGGTTTACAATGATGCAAGCATAGTCACATGACTGACCTTGTTTACATATCACTCATTGCCAAAACTTGGTAGACATAAGGGTCATTGTATTGAAATCTTGTCGTCATCCCAGATTTTATGACTCTATCTATTGATATAATTGACGATATGCCAAAATATATAAATGAAATTATTAGGGGTGAAACGATACACCTCTGTCACGTATCGATATGATTCTCGATACACAGCCTATGATATGAAACATTATCAATACACATATCAACTTGATGGTCGTTTCATCTTTAGAAAGTCTGTCAATGGTATGGTTCTGCCATTTTGTATATGTTGACACATTGGGTGTATTTCCAGTATGCAGATTACAAGCAAACATAGACTTATCATCTGTTCATATGCGATTCTCATCCTTGACAAGATAAAAAAAACAAATACTTCCATACGGACTACCTGTTAGCTGTTAGTGATTTTTATTCGACCTTTTAGGCCATTTCAGGCTGCTCCATTCGATCAGATGCATGACACATCCTGGTCACCATGCCCTTTGTTTTGCATTGAATGAATGTTTTTAAAATATCTTTTTACCATTTTCATGTATTTACTTAAATTTTGAAGGCATTATGGTGTTATCTTCAAAACAGAAGAAACAGTGCAATTTCCTTGTGCAAGGAAAATCTTATCTAGAACAAGTCCGAGTGTGGGAGCGGAGATGACTAACAACCAAATCCTTCACATTGTACTTCCTGCAGATGCAAAACAACTGCCATGGCCACAGGCACTTGTTGCTGTCAGTGAAAAAGGAAATTATTGACAACACCCACTCACCTTCTACAAATTGACATAGCAACACCCACTCACCTTCTACAAATTGACATAGTGGCTATAACTCATGCAGTTTGGAATCTGCCCCCTTGCCGATTCTGTGCTAATTTTTTTGGGTATCCCATCGGCACGTTTGGTTGCAGATTACATATATCAACGTAAAAGGAGACATTCCAAACTTATTCCCCATGTACGATTTAAGTACTTTACAGATCATTTAATAGTATCTTTTGTGCTAAGTTTCTATGTTGCTTTGTATCTATCTGGATAGAGTTTGGATGCCAATATTTCCAGATGTAACGCAGTGAACACGCTACAGTTAGTTATGATTGGTGGTTATTGTTTTACCCTGGACTTGAACAAACAATAACCACTAATCAGAATTGCATGTAACATATTTCACTGCATGACATACTGGAAGTGTAGCCTTCAATTTGATCCAAGTAGACAAGATGTGATGCAACAGATAAATTTGTATCGATATGGGTATTGATATAGAAATAGTATCGATACATCGATATATCAATTAATCATTTCACCCCTAGAAATTATGCCAGTAATTCATATTAATTATTACAGTATGAGAAAATCTGTAATGAATACATAACAGACAATTAATTTCTATACTTACCAAAGAGGGAACTAAAGGAATGAAAATGGAAGAGCGATGTTTCCAAAAAACATCATATCTACCTTTAGAAAGTACAGAATCTATTCCTTTAATAGCACGTTCATAAAAGATGTGCATGTAACACTGTCAACCATATACTGAAACAAAGAGTACACAATTTTACAAAGAAAAATTTAGTTTTTGTTAATACATGAAAAACAACCCTCTCCTCCCCCTCCAATCATCTATAGAGGAGCAGGTGCCTTTTGACAAATACAATAAAAAATTTTGTATAAGAACAGAAGTCTGAAAAAGTCACAAGTCGCCGATCCCAAGGAGCAAACATCTAATTATTGTAAATTAGATAAAATGTGGTGGACTCACTATTCTTAAATTTCGAGTATTGAGGAAATAACATATTTTCAGGTGTCCGCATTACCGTTTTCGAGAATAACTGGATATATAATTCTACAGACTCATAACAATTGTAAATATTTAATATTTTAAGAAAGGTAATTTTAAGTTTTCTGCTACGCACGATGATGCAGTGTGCTATTACTGACATTGGGTTCATTTCATACCCTGTTTGGGCCCCCATACAGCAATGACATCATTTGCTGCGAGAATCTCGTTTTATATGGCGGTAGACACAGTATGTTCCATTGAACATTGTTTATTGCAAATAGGCATTATTGATAATATTTTTTCTGAACACAGGATTGGAGATAAATGATAAATAAACAAATAAGGCAACTTTCATTAGCAGGTAAATTATTTTCTTTTATTTGTGATTCATTTCTTGTTTAGTACCGCGAGAATACAGCACGCCATCCTACTTTGTGACGACCGCCATTTTGTGCATCTGCGCTTTCTGTGTTTACTTGGGTAAAACCAGACTCTGATTCAAGGTCAGAGATGTCTGAATTACTAGGTAAATCCTCAGTACTAAAGCCTGAAAACTCAGATTCAGAACTTTCATTTATAATTTCCCACAAACTTTCACTGTTCACATCACTATTTCCATCTGACATAGTTCGCCATTTTGTGTCAACAGGGTGCGCATGCAATGGTTTCCAAGTTGTAATGTACTATTTATAGCATTTAAAATTCCCATACGTTTCAAATTTCATAATCAATAAGGATAGTACTCTATTGTCTTTCAAACCGATTGGTTAAATAGAAAAATGCCCCGCCTTTATTCACAAAATCTACTCCGAAACATATATATCTATTTTTAAACTCACAAATTTCATTATTAAGGACATGCAACAACTCATCAAACATCATCATGGAAGGGAAAATGGCACGTTGGTCGTAAGTAAGCGAAAGAGGCATCATAACTCATTAGATTGTAAATAGGTAAATATTCAATTTATCAACTTTGTTTTCATATCAGAGTTTCCCTTAGAACATGAAACTGAAGGGTCATCAACTCCTTGTCTGAAAATTACAAGAGTCAACATTTGAAGACTATGAGTCAAAATCTTCAACCCAAGAGTTATGAGAATGACCTGGAGAAAGAGGTGACTGGCCATCTCGGCCCATAACATGTTTGGCACATTGCGGAGTTGATTCACAGCAAAGACAGCCCATTATAGATTCGGTCCATACAAATTTAATAAAGAAATCATTACTTTTACGGTCGACACGTACTTTCAAACAATGACAGGTTTGGCCCAAAAGTTTACCATGCTTTTTTGTAAGAAATGTTGGTATTTTTGTTTTTAAATAGTTATTTTATGAACACAGTTACAAAATAATACTAAAAAAAAAATAAAAGTTTTTTTGTGATCCTTACCTAGGATCTTGTATGACTTTGTAACACTTGTTGTTATTGAACAATAAATATTTATTATAAACATGTTATTTACTGACTAATTACCGTAGTTAATCATTAATGATTGTGCAAACTTTAAGGTTTTGATTAACTGTAATAAGTAAACAAACAATACTGTAAATTAGTGTAGAATGCACATGTTGTTTGTTGAAGGATTAGAAAAAGATTGTTATAAAAAAATCCAAAAGTGGAAAAAAAACAGTGACCTTGTTTATAAATGGGTGTTTACAAAAATGTTAAAAATATAACGTCTTTGCTAAAAAAAATGTACCAGTTATTCAGTAATTTGTATCAAGTTTAAAAGGAGAATTTAACATCTTCTCATGATTTCAGCATAATGTAACATTTTGTATTTTGCAATTTTAATTAAGACGATTCAACTTGTGACAACTGAAATTAACCCCCTACTATAGATTTTGAAAGAGCTCCAGAAAGACTACCAGAGATAATTTTTCATTACTTTGTTTTAATGTAATATTTTGTATAATGTGCTCACAGACTTTATGTAGTCATGTGATGTAGACTTTATGTAGTCATGTGATGTAGACTTTATGTAGTCATGTGATGTAGACTTTATGTAGTCATGTGATGTAGACTTTATGTAGTCATGTGATATATTGTTATTCATGCATACAACATACTTTATTAATATATTGTTATTTCCAATGATCCTTGAAATAAAAAGTATAAATCTTAAATGTTTGATTTTTCTTGTCAGCTGTTTACTCTTGTACTTAATTAACTGGATACTAAAAATCATACACAGATGCACTTAACATAAAGAACCGATAAAGACATTAAACAAATGAAATAACCATTGACAAAGTACATTATATCTACAGTACTGTTATATAAATCGTGGACTGATCTAGCAATAGGCTGATTATATAATGGACCGATTTTGGGTAGGCCAATTTCATTATGGGCCGAGAATATACGTGGACCGATTCTGCTATGGGCTGAGAAGTCATGGAATTGGAGAAAGAAAACACACTTTTAAAACTTATTTAGATTTATTGTCAAAGACAGAAAGCATCAAAGAGTCTTCTTTAATACATAAACAACACAATTTTATAACATAAAACGTGCAGAGGAGACCAAAAGGAAATTTGAACATCACATATTACATTTAAATGCAGTATTTATAAACCACCATAGGAAAATATTTGTCATTACTAATAATGGTATCATTCATAGATTTTCTTCCATACATCCCTGAAATTTTATGTGCATTTGAAGAAGCATCTTCTTTCCATTTCTGACTACCATGTTCATTATCGCAGTCTGAGTCAGTATCACACAGACGTTTCCCTTCTAAGTCAAACTATTCCTCTTTGCAATGGTATTTATATGTACTGCGTAATACTTTAATCTGACAATCAAATTTGATGTAGCATGATGTTGTGCAATCAACAATAGAACAATGTACAGTGTAACAGTAACATTCAAATAGGAAATAAATTCACATATACCTGAAGTGAGACCAATTAACAGAGAAATAATGCGAATATTTGCGATTGAAATTGTGGTGAACTTAAAAAAAGGGTGTGGGGATTGGTATCCTGGTATATAACAAAAAAGAACATTTTCTTTTCCTGCTTAAATACTGGATCTATTTCATCTTGTGGTACAAAAAATTATATTTTTAACTCATTAAAATAACACATTTTTTTGTATCACATGACGTAGTTCATCCGGTATTAACATAAGAAATGAAAATATCCTCTATATATTATGAAAATCTGTAGAAAGTGCAAAATAATACATGTATGAAAGAGTGAACAAGTAGTCAGAGTTCCATGTAACTTTAATTTCTTTTAAATCTCTTTTAGTGACGAGTCCAAGATACATCAGATAGTCTGACAAGTGTTTAATTTGCATCTTCTCAACTATGGCTGCACTGGCAACTAAAACATGCATAAAATTAACTAGTTCCAATGTTTCTTCTTATTGTTTCAAAAACCAAAATTCCTGTTTGGAAATGAATTGTTAAAATCTTAGTTCTAAGTATTTTCCAATGTAATAAACGCTATGAGATATCATATCCATAATTAGTATAAGTCCACTCTATGAAATGATTTGGGTGTATGAAGATTTACCATAGCTTCCTGCATAAAAAGGCGTCTAGTTCAAAGAGTTGCAAGGGTTGTCCTAGAAGGTGTCTAGACAAAAGAATAATTTATAGCACATGTTGTGCAATCAGACCACCCCTTGCTGTCCAACATGGATGCAATCTATCATTATTGTTTTTCTTGTAGACTATAAAAACATGGTGTAGTCCTACCAAGTCTAACTTTTCCAAGTTATTCATTTGTGAATATATTGGATAGTTGATGTTATTGAGTAAGTTGTGTTTATTGCCAAAATAATAGCTCATGTACATAATTATCATGGAAAATTATCATTATTAGTTAATCTTCAGTGTACTATATGATGAAATGATGTTAGCACACATGGATAGTTATTTTTGTCGTCCCACCAGCAACCCCCCACCCCACCACCCCATTACATTCCCGACTAATGGCAACATTATGGATTAATTTTACATCTTTCTTGGAGGATTTACTTTAAAACAATTCTGCTAAACGAGTGATTTTTCCTTTTTATTTCACTCCAGCTAATACACAACTTCAGACTCCATGTCTGCCAGGTGTGATATAACATGCAGTTCAACCATTTTCTTGATGTACACAGCTTTCAGAAACATTTTGGGGAGTTTTAGAACAAAAGACATTGAAAGAGACAACAAATTCAAATGAAACAAATTATGGCTGAAGTAGAAATTCTACTTGTATAATATTTATGTAAAATACAACACAAATGATTTCATTCCTACTGACAAGTACCGGAAGGATCCGTACCACAATATGCAGATATACTGGCTAAACAGCACACCCCTTGTAACTAGGCAACTCTGATGTCTCCCTTTTGCAAATCCCCACATTTTTTATTACATCCACCTCCCCCACAATCATGTTCCTGGATGGTGATACAGGGTGTCAGAACCTAAATCTGTTAAATACATTATGCGTTTGTACAGTCAGGTAAAAATTCAGTCGAAAATGTCACTATAATTTAAGTTTGTTCACATCTGACCTTGAACCCCTCCCTGGGATGCCACAGGCTGGAGCCAATAATAATATCCTCTTGCAGATGGTAACCATAGGGACAAGATATTGTAACTATATGTACCAAGTTTGGTGAATCTCCACCCAGCAGTTTAGGTGGAAGTAGAGTTACAGATTGGCAGAAAGATGGACAGACAGTTGGTCAGATAGAGCTATCAGTTTATTTTATGCTACGCTGTGAATTACTGGATTTTCCAAGGAAAATAATTTTGATAATTCACTAGAGTGAAATACAAAATATATTTTTCCACTGCCGCGTCGATAACATTATGACCAAGAAATTTGTAGCTATTTGAAGACACTTGCATGGTTTAGTGGCAAGTATGGCCACCTCGCATGCAGATGAATCAAGTTCAAACCCAATTATTTGCATATACCAGTACTTTTTTCTTCATATTATATTTTTTTATTGTTATGTGTCTGTTTTACCTTGAATTGGGAAGGAAAATTATGTTACTACTGATATTTTCTGTGCAATTATACACAAAACACAGCAGAACGTTAACGGCTGACATTATCGCACGAGATACAGTAAGAAATCTGCTACTTCAATCTGTTATACATATTGCTAGCCAGTATGTTTGAGCATAAAATAAAAAGAAAATTTGCTTGTACCGAGTGAATAATGGATACATTTAATCTTGTGGGTGAAAAACTTGTGAAAATACAAAATATTTCACCCACTAGATGAAATATATCTATTATTCGCTCATTTCAAGCAAATATCCTCTCTATAATTTTTATAAGCTGGAAATATTTTCACAGAATATAAGTGCTCTACCAACCAACCAACCCCTCCCCCCTCCCTCAATTTGACTCAGCAGCCAAGAGACCATGGGAAAATGGCCCAAGTACAAAATTTAACCAGACATATGTACAAACAGACAAGGGTAAAACTATGCCACTTCAACATTTGTAGTGAGAAAAAAAACCCATGGATTAATATTAAATGTATTACCTTCCAGTACCCCTGTGTAAAAGGCACCATTATTGACCTTAAACACGGCCTGTTGTCCATTTCCTTTCACAATAGAAGCCCTGAAGTCATGAGACAATATCTTGGATGGTGTCAAATACAAATTAAAAGTTCTGAAAGAATAAAAAAAAGTTTCACAATCTCTTAAATTAATCATAAATTATTGAACTGCTTCGCCTCCTTATGAAAAGTAATAAATTTGCTTTAATATATAGCTTAAACTTCAAACTTTTACAAACTGATGGATGATTATGCATAATCTTTATAATATTATTCTACATTTTCTTTACATTATACATAACCAGAAAGTTTATATTAACATTTAAAACATTTTTGGGGGAATTATGGTGATTTCCTTTTTAAAAGCTTTTTCGAATATTGTTTCAAGTATTATCATAAGTGGAACAAAATCCAAGAAAGATAACTACCATAAAGTCTAATACTTCATTTAAATTTGCATAGCCTCCCCTGACATAAAAAACTGACCTAAAGTCCAGTGGAACTAAACTCTGTTACTAATTTTTCTATAACCATACAGTTTATTACTAATATCAGTAATACAAGCTATATTTGGTAACAAAGAATGGAAAGAATGCCACTGACATGGAGGAACTGAAATCTCTACAAGCCAAAAAGATATCCTTTACAGTGATTCCTTGCACCAACAAACCTCATTATTACAAACAGCTGGACAAAGTACAGTCCAAACATTCTCTTTGGTTCCCAAAAGACTAAATTTTAAGGACTCTCTTTATGACAAACACCTCTTCTTTGCCAACATATTTTTTGCACCTCAAATCATCAACCGATTGTTTGAATATCCCAGCAACTCGTGCATTACACAGTGTATGGTGCAAAGTAACTACAAGTGTATTATATCCAGGTTAACAATATAACAATATTTCACAAATAAAAATCATTATTAGGAAATACATTCACTGTGAGGCAAATGACAATATTTTCACTAGCATGGGTTACAAAAAGTATTCTTAAAGACAATATATGCTGTATATATGATATTTACCCTGCAGATATGAGTGCCTGTTTGTATCAATTATGATGACTGGTGGCAAACAATAGAAGCTTGAGTGGTGAACAACACACCTGGTAGAATGTAATGAAACCATTGTTTCAACTTGGGCTGTCAAATACAAACAAGCCGACCCAAGCATGCTGACTTTGGACTCTTTTAAGTGTGCATATTTTTTATATACAAAGTAGGCTGACCATGGTCACTATATGTGCTTCTGGTCACTATATGTGCTTATACCAAGGATGGTATCAAGTGAACGTCCAGACAATGATTTTCTTGTCAGTAGGAACTGGGAGACAGGATTTTTAAAGCAGCATGATCTAGCACTTTGGGCATTGACATCTTTAGCCCAGCATCTCCCAGAAGATTTGGAAGAGAAAATAAAATCATTCAATGAATTTGTGAAGGCCAGAAGAGAAGAAGATGATTTCACCAACAATATCATCATTAACATGGATGAAACTACAAGGTACTTTGATCTAATTCCTGGATGGACTGTCCATAAGAAGGGGGTCAAAAGCGTGAGAATTTGCACAACTGGTGCAAATAAATAAACATCTAACTTTAATTCTTGCAGTTTCCGCTGCAGGGTATGTGTTGTCTCCAGTGATCAATTTTTGTGGTGAGAGGGAGCTAAAGGACATTTAGGCATTTAAACGATTCATCGTACTTGTGAGGGAGAAGGTTTTGGTTGATGAAGAGGTAATGCTACAGTGGATTAAACGGATCTATCTTAAGTAAACTGGAAAGGAGCGATCTCTTTTGGTAATGGATTCATTCTGGGTGCATATTATGGATGCTGCAAAGACAGTTTTGAGAAGGGGTAACGCAGTGCCAGCAGTTATTCATGGTGCTGGTTTATTCGTAATCATCAGAGGACCTTGCCAAGAAGAATGACAATGCTTCTCATATTAAGAGTGCAGACAAACAAACTGTTGTGGATTGGATTCTGAAAGCAGCCAGATTGCTTCAGGACAAGCCAGATCTGATAAGAAAATCGTTTAAAGTACCAGTATGTGGTATTAACAGTAACTTGAATGGATGAGAGGATAATGTGATAAGAAATGCTCAATTTGTTTAAAATGGCAGCAACAATGATGCTGAAAAATTTGATGGGTCAGAGCCTGAGAAGGTTGAGTGGCCAAATAAGAATTTGGACAGCTTGTAGAATTTCGATCAAACATAGTACCAATATGCATGTTTGTTCAGCGGTACTTGGATTACGGTCATTGATCATTTCTGTGCATATAAAAGGTTTTGGGTTTTGGAATTAATATGTTTATCTATCACTTTGTACTTTCACTATCTCAGAAACTTTCCTCTGCAAATCTTCCTCTCTCTGTACATATACACACTCTCTCTCATCACATATTTTACGTAAGTGCTTAACACTTCATGAACAAGACACTTGATGAAGAATAAATTAGAACAAAAGTGTAATACTCTTATGTGCACAAACGATTCTTTCTTACCCAAACACTTGTTCTTCAAATGTGTGCAGTTAGAAAGAAAAGAATAAACAAACACTGTAAGCGTTTTTTTTTGTTATTTCATTATAAAATTTAGTTCAAGTGCATTTTTCAACATGCATTTTTCAAAAGATTTCATTCTGAAGTCCAATAATAGATACTCTTTATTAGTCACTGTTACCAGCTAAGCATCAATATTTTGATCTGAAAAATTTATTCCAAAATTTATGACTTTAATTTTTTTATATATCCAAGAACATTAATGCATAAAAAATTACTTTAAAAAATTAATGCATGGCGTCCCAACATATACGGTGTCCTAACATATACGATAAATATAGTAGAACTGATGTTGGACTAGCATAAGTTCCAAGTCACTAACTTTGCAGAACAAGTAGCCAAATTAAAATATTTTGAGCTATTTGTTTTCTAACCATTCAACACATATCTTGATCAAATATATACACACCTGCCGAGTGTTGAAAAGGTGACCTGTTTGGAATGGATTTCTTCTGGATTCTTTCCAGCATCTCTCTTGACCCTTGTCTTTATGTCTGAGGACTTCAGGGTTTCATAGTAACGGAGCACATTCTCTCCTGGAAACATATCAGTTCAAAAATCAACTCTAAGTAATCCGATACTTAAAAAGGCATCAATTTTTTCAGCACACACAAAGTGCATTGACCATATTTTATTCATGTTGGTGGTGGGTGCTGCTGAGTGCAGTTCCATGAATTATGCCTGTGAAATTTCCTGTTTTCAGAGACATTTCTCACACCAGGAGTAACTTTCACTCAACTCCACTTCAGGAGTGGATTCTACATTTTGTGTGTACTGTATTTGAAGTGCTTAAATGTGATATGATGATGATATTATGATATCCATTATGATATACATGATATATGATCATGATTTTATGATATATGTTATGATATCAATTACAATATATGATATTATGATATCCATTATAATATATGATATTATGATATCCACTATAATATATGATGATGATATTATGATATTCATTATAATATGTGATGATAGTAGCATATCTTTTATTATATCCATTGTGATATACAGTATATGATGACGATTTTATGATAATGTTATGATATAAATTACAATATATGATATTATGATATCCATTATGATAAATGATGATGATATTATGATATCCATTATAATACATGATGATGATATTATGATATCCATTATAATATATGATGATGATATTATGATATCCATTATTATACATGATGATGATATTATGATATCCATTATTACACATGATGATGATGATATTATATCCATTATAATATATGATGATGATATTATGATGTCCATTATTATACATGATGATGATATTATGATATCCATTATTATACATGATGATGATATTAGGAAATCCATTATAATATATGATGATGATATTATGATATCCATTATAATATATGATATTATGATATCCATTATAATATATGATGATATTATGATATCCATTATAATATATGATGATGATATTATGATATCCATTATGGTAAATTTTATGATATATTATGATGATGATATTATGATATCTGTTATGAACCAAAATATGTATTTAATATGATGATGATATTATGATATCCATTATTATACATGATGATGATATTAGGAAATCCATTATAATATATGATGATGATATTATGATATACATTATAATATATGATATTATGATATCCATTATAATATATGATGATATTATGATATCCATTATTAACCAACATATTTAATTAATCCCTTTTAACAAGCCAAATAGATTCCTTTATTTGTTCAACTGTAATCAGAAAGTCTTTGGGAAGTATGTGAGGTGAAAAATAATTTAAAATTAAACCTTGCTAACTACATGTAACTACTGAGATATCTATTTATAATGGTTTCATGTAGTGTTAAGTTCAGTGTGACAAATAACGTAGACACTGAAACATATGAACATAAATCCATTACTCCATCCAAACATGCGTACACACATCTTTGCAGTTGGCGGCATGCAGGTTGAATGACATACCAGGGGTTCCATTCATTTTTTTATTTTTGGAAGTCACTGACTTCCATGGTTGGAAATCTGGAAGTCCCATACCGCAAACTTGGAAGTCCCATCATTACAAATACAGAAAACTTATATGAATTTATTAAAATTTTAGAATCATTCTGTGTAAAGAAAGGTATTAGCTTTCAAAATAAAATAAAAAATATTTCTAACAAAAGAAGATATTGTCTTTTTCTACTTTTGAATGTATTTTAGCAAATTGGCTTATATAAGAATGAATAAGAGGAGCATATTAACTTTTTTTATGACTTAAAGAGTTGTACAATTGATAAGTCTGCTAACTGAAGACCATAAACAAAATACCTAATTATGTTCCTAATCAATCAAGGCTATCAATGTTAACATATACACATGGTTTATAGCCATGAATATATATGCTGGTTTCAGGACAAACTTTCCATGGTCTATTTACTCCATTCATTGCTTTTCATCATAACTCTCTGCAAAGACAAACACTTAGGTATTTGTCTACAGCAAGCATGATTAACCTACGGCCCACAGGCCGGATCAGGCCCACAACCTGGTTTTATCTACTTATTTACATCATTGGGTGTGGCTTTAAAAATAACTTATCTAGCCCGTGCCTTGGAGGGAGTTGCACATGCCTGGTCTACAGTGTGTGATTGTCAAAAGAAATAAGGCTGATCTACACAGATGTTACTCTGATCAGAGGAGTCTGACATTTTATCAATATAAAATGATGAAAATTTGCGAAAAGATGAAATAACCATATCTATATTATAAATATAGATATGGTTATTTCATATTTTCGCAAATTGTATGTCTTTTTTATTTGTAAAACAGCACACTCCTGTGCTCTGATGTCATTGTAATCAGCAGGAGGCAACTATTAGCTTCTGTGATCATGTTCAAGGACCATTTAATTCTCAACTATTGTCAAAATAAAGCCTGCTTAGTCACTGAGTAATCATTTAATAAAAAGTTCTCATGAAAGTGCTCACAGGCATCACCATCAATTTACTCTTTTCACATTTGAATTGATCACATCATATGACATTTATGATGATTACACTGAAACCTGATTAAAAGATAAAATTGAAACACAAATTTCACTTAACGAGACTTCTTTAATTGGTATTTATTTCATTTATTGTTGTCACCTTTAAGCATTTTCCAACATTTTCACTGACCAATATTTCATCATATACTATTATTTTTTGTTGCACAAAATCATACAAAATACATGATTTCATATTCAAATTTGTGAAGTTCATAATAAAATTTACAAATTTCCATGCACTAACCAAGGTTTTTGACAATAAAATGAGCAATACATCAGGCTTTCATTTACCTATTTCAACTGCAATTTTTTAATGTTAAGCACATTTGTTGCGCTTTTCTATAAGAAAAAAAGGTATCCTCACCATCCTCCACATTATAAGTGGGCTTGCAAGTTATCAGGCCAAGCTAAAACACTGGCGCAGTGTACTTAATTACATAGATTGGACAATAAGCCCTATTATTTCCACTGAAGAGTCACTATCCATCAGGTCTTTAAATTCATAGCCACCACAAAATCCACGATAATTGGTACACCATGAAAACTAGTGCATTAAGAATATTCAACTGTAAATTCAAATCACCTTTGCTCTAACAAATCATCATTTATAAAACAGTAAATTAAATGGTGTGACATGCCATAGCTGACCTATGTTAAACTGTGAATTAAGTACTGCTTGTTAATTTAAGTGGACTGCTGATCAATTATTCTACAAACCATGTTTAAGGTACAATACTTACTCAAATTATTTACATCCTGAAAATGTTCCTATTAATTTGAGTTGAAGATTGGATCACAGTGAGCATAAAAGTGTTCATTCCAGAAATGGAGAAAGTTGGGCCCAGAGGTTCCTCTAGACAAAAACTGGGGTCAAAAATATCCTAACTTATATACATGTACATATACACATTATTTAAGGTTATGAATATATAAGTTTTCCAAGTTTTCTACTAAGTCTGTTCATTATTTTTCATTACCGGTATAACTCTCTGCAGTTGGAAGTGTCTTACAATTTACCAACAAAACTTGTAGAGTGAAGATCTACTCCTTTACAAAATTAGGGAGGTTGTTTTCAAAGGGTATGTATGTATGTCACAAGAGCTGAAAGTGACTAGTGTATTGCCCCCCCCCCCCCCGAAAGATTGTGAAATACACATCTTTAGTTGTCAGCACTTGGTGTTTAAGCCCTGAGGTCCAGTACACAGGTTTTTAAGCAAGGAGCTGACAGTTATTCTGTTGAGTGTTGTTAGCAGTAGATAGGCAGGTTGGAACTGAAGGCAATGCTTTTTTTAATGATATGCCTACCGTATCTACTCGTGTATAAGCCAGGTCCAAATGCAAACAACATAGACCCTGATCTGCCGACGCATAATGCGCTGGCATTTCTGGGTCTATGCAGTTTGCAGTTGGTATCGGCGAGTATATATGGTAAATGGCTCAGTGAAACCAATTTCAATGTCCACACAAGGATGACTACATGGTAATAGTGACAAGGCATGAAACGAACCATGAGTTGGCATTGGTTTCTTTATTGGGCACTGTAAATCAATCAATAGGCCCAAATTAATTGGCTCTGATGGCATAGATAAGTTATAAGTCAGAATGGTTAGGACAACGGGTTTATTATCTGGGTATATAGGTAGAATAAAGAGAAGTTCCCAGACCATCCAGTGGTAGAATTCTGTACATCCTAGAATAGAAGCCAGTCATATAATATGCTAAGATGCCCATTAATGGAATCCCAGTGTACCACGCTGACATCAATTTCTCAGGGAGTAACTTGTATGTGATCTCATTATTGGCAGAAGCAGCGATCATGTTTTATAATAATCTCACTATATCTTATATAACCTAGTAACAGTAGAAACATTACCACCAAATACCAAAAACTGCTTTTCTACCATTATACAACCTCTCCAAATGTAGTTCCTAAAAAGCTTTTATTAATTAGATACTCAAGAAAATGTTTCACTGCTGAATAGCAACAGTCACTTACTACAGTAAGTGCTTGATTATGGTGGTTGATATAGAATTCTATTATGGATGGAACTTTGTTAATATTGATGCCTGTTACAGGTTTTGTTATGCTCAGGGAAAAAAAAAAGACTGCATGATTTTCGAGTGCTTACTCAGTTTTAAGGGGGGGGGGGGTCTTTACATTTTGGAGGGATTCACTCTTTTGTTTGTCCTGGAGAAAAACTGATAGTCTAAGGAAAACTCTCATAGAATTCTGGACCATCTCACAGTCCCACTCCTTGACATCAGTTTCTTAGAGAATACAAAATATGTTATGATAAGATTTTATTTCTTGCAACATTTTGAACCAAATGATCATAGCTTGCAAGTGTTTTCGTAATAAGTTGCATGTTTGAGCAAACCTTTAATGGGATGAAACATTGTTCATTTTAGACATAACTGAGTGCATATTCTAAAACTTGCGCAACTTACTAACATTTGGTAAAGGGCAATTTGTTTGCATTTTGCATCAATGCACACAGATGACTTCAGAAAAAAATGAGATCTCTAAGAATTCTTACAAATCTCACAACCTGGTACTCAGTGAGTATCACAGGTATGCAATGAGCACAAAGTTTATATTTTTCTGGTTGATTTATTTTATTTACAAGTGTTCTAAACTTGTCTGCATCATTTTTTTTTATAGATACAATATAATCAGGGTTTCCCTTAGGACTTGAAACAAAAGGGTCATTGACTCCTGGGCTGAAATTTTCAAGAGTCAAAATTTTAAGACTAAGAGTCAAAATTGTAAACTCGAGAGTCATGAAAAGGACATGGAGAAAGAAAACACTCTTCTAAAAAACTTTTATTTACATTTATTGTCAAACACAGAAAGCATCAAAGAGTCTTGTTTAAAAAATTAACAAAACAATTATAACATAAAATGTGTAGAGGATACCAAAAGGAAATTTGAACATCACATATTACATTGAAATGCAGTATTTATAAACCACCATAGAAAAATATTTGGCATTACTGATAATGGGTTAGCACATGTTTTGCTTAATACAGCATAATCTGTATATCACTACTGACAAGGCAATACATTAAGATCACTCATCGATTTTCTTCCATGCTTCCCTGAAGTTTTGTGTACATTTTGAAGGAGTGTCTTCTTACAACCATGCTCATTTTTACAGTTTGAGTCAATATCATGCTGATGTTTCCCTGAGAAATAAGTCAAATTATTCCTAAGCCATGGTATTTATATGTAATACTTAAAGTTTAAAATCAAATGTGACATAACATGATGTCACGCAATCAACAATAGAATGATGTACACAGTATAACAGTAACATTAAACAAATGATCAAATAGGAAATAATTCACTCATATACCAGAAATGTGACCAATTAATAAAGAAGCAATTTAAATCATTAATTACAAAAAGTTTTTGGTGGATAGTATAGCATCATCAAAATGAACATGTGATACTTACTCCAATCAATTTTCTTGATTTTCATCCACCAGTTTTAATTTGTAATCATCATGGCTGATTCACCATCTTACTTTATAAAGGTGTTAAATTCCAATTATCTCAATCAGTGTCACTCAAACAATTTTCGTTTATCTTCTCAAAACAAACGATCAAAGTTAACATTGATGTCAATTATTGGACAATCCCATGCAACTTACAACTTCTCATGAGAACAATGCTAATTGATTAGTGGGTTACACAGGTGCATAGGTATGGTCGTTCAAACAGCAAGAAGGTCAAAGATTGTCATAAGTTTGATGTTGACGCATAGGGCAGAATAAACATGCATCAATTTTTGATCAAATATGAAATTCATGAGTCAAAACCTGGAAGTACAGGTCAAAGGTAAACCCTGATAATATATACAGATATTTGTCATGAAGTAATATGTTTATGAGGATCACCTATTTCTAAGGATGTACACAAGGCAAAACACAAGTTGTATAATTTTAGACTTTTGTATGTAGGCACTACAACTCAATACTGTTTCAAAACCTATATTGCTTAATTGAAATGAGGATAAAGCAGAAAATTAATTCTTATCATATCCTCTATTGCTAGTAATTTAAAGCCACTGTCGATGCTTTTTTTAAAATGACTCAGTCCTAGCCTCTGCTTTACAAAGTCACGTATATCTCATATGATTAAACTAAAATTGTAAAGAAAATGTTGTTATGGGTATTTTTAACTATCATGGGTTCTTATATACAAACTCAGAAATTGAGAAGTCTTAACAGAAAATGTGTGGAAAACCTTTATCAGATTATTTGCATCCAAAATGTCTGGGAAAAATTATCTTTGCTTGAAGCTTGCTCGTAAAAGTAAAACACAAAAGTAACCTGCACTGGTGTAATAATGGGCAAACTATTTTAGACACTAGAATAAGGCATACCACTGCTTGATTGACTATTCTAACCAAGTTTCACATTTTTTTAATGATAGTTCTAAATAAAAATTGCATTCACATTTTAAAATGTAACTTTCTGAACATAAATTCCTATGTATGCATAAGATTGATAAGAAAATAGGTTTGTATAAATCATTTGCAGAAACACATGACATGATTTGCAACATAAAGTAAAATACCCCACCAGAGGTCACACTAACTTTTTTGCAGATTAACCTGAGAAAGATTGAAATTATTATATATCTGCCAATGCTTCAAAATGTTTATTTCTTTACATTGCTTTATCTAATAACATGTATTTTACACATTTTTGTGTGTGTTTTTCTTCAATGTTGCCTATACTGTTTTATTTATTTTTTTTTATTTTGCTGAGTCCGTACTTAGTTGAACAATCATCCTTTTATCTTTACCTGTATGAGTCAAAAGTAATTCCGGAACAAATGTGTATCTCCTACCCTATTTTTAAGGGGGGCCACTCTGTGGGAGCTGAAATACAACATCCATTTTGCAAAGGCCGGTTCAGTAAAACTATCCAAAACTGGTACATACTCAGTGAACCAGAGCTTGCCTTACAGGCAACAGATAGGTGACAAATGATATAGCCTAGGCACGCTTCGTTTAACACAACTACGGTATAGCTACATGGAGTGAGCGGCAAAAGGGTAAGAACAATCGGCGTCTCTGTAAACCTGCTTAGAACTTACCTATACAAAATTCTTGGAATGTAAGCACTACAAAATACAACGCCAATATCCTAAATGAATCCATAGTATATCGCACTCTAAAACCATCTCTGACATCAATGGACTTGGCTATTATAAAACGAAACCGGGCTTCTCATGTACCGATATATTTGTGTATTCGAGTCAATGCAGAAATGCATATCTTCAACAGGTAGAAAACAGAGAGTATCCAAATGAAAAAATAATGACTAATAATTGGATTAAATCAGGAGGCGGTGTCGAGATATGTCTTGTATCTGGCCTAAAACCGGAATCATGTAATGCAAGCATTTCAATGTGTGGCTGACCCGGTTGACTAGTGTAAAACTTTGGAATAGATTAGTCAAATGTTAATTTCTTTTAATGAATAAAGTATACTGTAATTGTACTTTGAAAATAATTATTTAAAGTCGATATTTACCTGTCAATACAAGTTTGCGAAACATACCTTACTGTCAATGAAAGTGGGAAATCTTTGATTAAATAATACAGAGCATTGATCTCCATACATATAGAATACAATTTAATATTAGTAGTGTGCACAAATTACATGTAAAACATATATATCCCAACTTATTCTGACTGCTTGCCCCTCTAATGTTTGTAAGCCTCCATAAGGTGGATTGTTACGATGTCGGTCCATCCGTCCCCCTGTTCCCCATTTAGTTTCCGCACAATAACTCGTGTTCTCCACCATCTACAATTACCAAACTTTGTAAGTATTGCAGCTTGCATTTGAGGCAAGGAAGAAATCGATCGATTTCAGGCTCAAAATGTCAAAGGTCAGGATCACTGGGACTGAAAGAAGAAAAACTGTTTCCACAAAATAACTTGACTTGTATACATATATCTACATACAACTTTGTAGATGGCTTGGATTTGATATCAGAAAGACACCAATTGATTGTGGGATCGAAAGGTAAAATGTCAAGATAGCGGTGACTCTAGAACAATGGTTTCTGTACAATATCTTCAGTTCTTTTGTGCCTATTTTGACCAAACTATGTGCATGGCTTGCATATAAGACAAGGAAGACGCCTATTCATTTTTGGGCGAAAAGATCAAGGTCAAGGTCACATGAATGAAGAAGGAAAACGATTTTTAAAAAAAAACTACTTAAGTTGTGTACCGCATGCCTTTGCCAAACGTTGTAGATGGCTTGCATTTGAAACATGGAAGACACCTATTAAGATGGGGGTTAGAAGGTCAAAGGTCAAGGTTAGAACGACTCAAAGAATGAAAACGGGTTCCCCAAAATAACTAAAGTGCGATGCCACAAACCATGACCACCAAAATTTGTAGATGGCTTGCATCTGAAACAAGAAAGACACCTATAGGGTTTCAGAAATTTTGAAGTCATGTCTTATGAGAAAAAGTGTGGTAAGCACTAAAACCTGTTCAGTAATATTATATTGTCAGAAAAGAAGGTACTTTTTGCAACATTTTGACATGAATATTCATTTTAACAGAAGACTTCGAGAAAACGGCAGAGGTTACTTTTCAAGAAAGATTTAACCTCTCTCTCTCTCTCTCTCTCTCTCTCTCTCTCTCTCTCTCTCTCTCTCTCTCTCTCTCTCTCTCTCTCTCTCTCTCTCTCTCTCTCTCTCTCTCATAATCATTCGGGCCTTCTCAAGTTCTTCCTCTCTCTCCTAATCATTCGGGCCTTCTCAAGTTCTTCCTCTGTCTTGGAGTTTTCTTTTTACTACTTGGATTTTACTGTGCGAAACCAAGACTGCAAGTGGTGAATACAAATCATGTGCGGTAAGCGCTAGCGGTTTGTTTGCGTTTTTGATGGCTTACCTACCTTTACGAAGTCAAATATCATATCCATGGTTAGCTTTAGCATATATCTTCCTTTCCAGAGACAATTATCGTTCTCATCCAACGGTATTTTTTTAACCGTCCGTGTTCTCAGATTCTTTAGCTAAATTCATTATTGTGAATGACGTCTTGGAGCTAGCATGTACTGCAACTGTGTTTAGTATCCATCGCGTGTAAAGGGGCATAGGGGCCATAAAAATATTTAAACCCCCATATAAAGCATTGTTTACTACATATCACACAGATCGTCTAGAGAACGATAGCTGTCTTGGTTTGGGGGGGGGGCGGGGAGCCGGCACCCGCCTGCGACCCCCTAACAATCAGCGCGAAACGACCGGAACGTTTCCTGGATTAAGTTTTGTTTATAGCTGGATGATTACATTTATGCCCTGGAAACTTTTGAAATGGAGGAACTTCCTTCGTCCCTTGGATCCCCGCTTGGGGTTCCGTCCCACAGATCACTCTCCTACTTGTTCACGCTCACCCGTCCCCCCACCCCCACCCCCACCCCCACGATATTTCTCGATCCGCCCCTGGTTTCGTACAATGTAATATCCAAATTAAAATAACAAAAAGCAAATTCTGAGACATAGGCAACTCGGTATAAATTTGTTCCCTAGTATTTCCTGAAATAAACTTTAATCGAATACATGTACATGTATTTTTCTTTTATTATTGAAACATCGATATATTGGGTTTCTTTCATTTGTTAACATATCACGAGGGTATTATTCTTAAAAAAGAAATAATGTTTACGTATCAAGGGAAATGATTAGTCACGAGTCGGCGATATCGTGTCCAATTACGGATTAAACGTCTTTTGGTAAAAATTTCGAACGATTAAATGTTATTAAAAAACATATATTTGCATCATTGCATCAAGTTCAAGTCTTTTACTCGAAAAGATTAATTAATTCCAGACCAGAACTGATATGAATGGTCACTAGAATGAGGACTTGATGGTAATCTTTACACATTAAAGTATTACTGTGAGGACCTGATGGTAATCATTACACATATTAAAGTATTACTGTGAGGACTTGATGGTAATCGTTACACATTTTCAAGCTTTTCTATCGTATACATCTTTTTTTCAACTACTACTAGTATTTCCAATATAGAATGCTGCCACAAGATTTGGAAAAACAATTTCGGTTAACCACGTATTTCATCTTTACTATTATATGGAATTGACCAGAAAATCCATAATTTTTCTTTCTTTCTTTTTTTTCTTTCTTTCTTTCTTTCTTTTTTTTCAAAAGTTTTCAGATTTTCAGATAAGAAACATAACTGAATCAGTGCAAACAAGAAGAAATTAGCTCTCACTGGAATTAACTCTCATAATCACAATTAAAGGAAGATAATGCAAGAAACAATCTGCAATGTATCTACATCATATTTTCTCTTGTATTTAGTAAGAACATTCAAGACGGAGTTGGGGTGCAAAAGGGGTCATTTTCTCTTTGACCATTGAGATGAACAAACCTCTGAGTAGACACCTGGTTGGTAAAGTATATGCCTGATTGTTCTGATAAGCAGGTTTTGGTATCACACCTTTACAGGTCTCACTGGAAGGTTTGAAAATAATGTCTTGAAGCAAAATAGATTCATATTGAGATCGTATAGAAAATGTCACACACTGTTAATGGTAAGGAATAGGAGAAAGCTGGTCCATTTATGTGTTTGTATCGTTGATATCTCGTGTAGAAGAAATACGAGTACATTAAAAAACAAAGTTTAAAAAAATTACTGGGCCAACAAAACGGTGGAGCTTCACCAAAGGTGGACACGATGATATTATTTAACAAAAGAAAAAAGAAAAAAAAAACAATTACTAGTATTGGGACAGACATCCTACGAAGACAATTAATGAACACTAATTTGAAATGTCTGCTTGTCATATCTTAAATGATCGCGCAGGACGGTCGTATGCTCTGCACACACCAGCGCAAGTTCTTTCCAAGTTTAACACTACTTCTCAGTCTGTGCCGTAGTAGCTAGACAGGTGAAAACTGTTAATAACAGGCAAAGAGTCAAATTGGAGTAATTCTATTGCTTCAGGCAAAGAGTCAAATCGGAGTAATCCTATTGCTTCGGCCACTTTTTATATCAATAGTACGCAGCCATTTCAATCAGCATGATAATACAGTCAAGTTACAAAGGATTCGGAGCAGGATTCTACATTCAAATTTGTAAGAACAACATAATTTAGGTTATTTATAATTTATTAATCAAGTAATTAGGATCATGTATGTGGAGAATTGTATAAAATTAAAGCGTAGAATTTATGAATGATATCGCCCCACCTGTCATTTGACGATGACCTATATTTGTACATATTTTACCATTCGCAATTTCTTACCATTGTCGTTTATTTATTTATAAATCCAGTACTATAAACAGACACTAGTGTATATTTTATTACTTTTTCATCTAAGAACTGTAGGTTTTCACGTAAAATAGAACGTATGACCTAGAATTTCCCCACATATCTGATGACGTCAGATAAATCAATACACACCAATGTGATTTTTCTGCACTAACCAGAAAAGGGAGCATTAAACAGTTTCGTATGATTGATCATGGGGTATATTTTTTTGATCATGGGGTATATTTTTTTGATCATGGGGTATGGGGTATATTTTTTTGATCATGGGATATATTTTTTAATTCTAGCGGTATGGATAAGTTATCCCACAATATTTCAATCATTATTAACATACGTATCATGAATATATATCCTTGTGGAACATCAGTTTTGTGCAGAAAAACTTTGTGCCAGTTCAATTTGAGAGTAACTTAAAGGTCACAGTTGTTATGGGTGGCTGTCTAAGTAGGAGTTACTCTGCGTGGCAAATCTCTGAGCAACGTTGCGGAATAAACGGTGTGTTTATGGTTCACTTTTCCGTTGTTATTTGTACGTATTTGGGTCTCACTTGATAAGCGTTTAAAACTGTCATTTCCACGATTTCGTTTCATATTCATCTGTAATACAGTTGTAAATATAGAGTTTTACTGACTTTAACTCACGGTTGGACGGTGGATGCTTGTGAAAAATAAATGGATACATAACCCGAGGAACTGTTTGTCCTGCAAATATTTAATTTACAGGTTTTCCAGCCTCTTAATAGCATACAAATATGTACATGTGGATGTGTTACATTGTAATACATTACAGTGGGTGAATTCACATCCGACATGGTGCGTGCAGGAAGTTGGACCTTGCCCGATACAATTTAGCGCTACCAACTGTGTACACCATATTCACAGAGTTTTCTCTGTTACACAAGATGAATTTTCTCCCAATTCAGAAATGGTGTACAACATACACCATTTCCGCTACATAGTTTGGTTCCCCAAACAAGGTGAATTTGTCTCCCCTTAGCTAGAAATAATGAACGGTCAAGGTTTTGGAGTGCAATATTTGAAAGGTTAATTTTGTTAGCCTACATTCCAATGCTTTAATAGGATTAATGTGCACAAAATCAAACCAAATCTAGAACTAAATATTTTAGGTGTCATTAGGGCTTTGCAGCTTGAGGCATGGCCACGTGGACACCTGCTAATAAAAGACACCTGTTTAAATTTTCTCTTGCTCATAAATGACAAGTAGAATTAGAATGGCAAATTACTTTTTTCACTGTGTTCGTGTTGTTTATCAGTGCAATGATAGCAAATATTCTTGTTAATTTTGCTGTCTTTCCACAAACAAATGCAAATACTATTGATATCTTTTTTTCCTATCTATCCTTCCAATACGTGCAAAAGAGTTAAATATATCTTGACATATTTCTACTTAAATAAATAAAAATAGTTAAATATATATTTAAATGTGGCTACATCAATAAATTCAGACAGTTAAATATATATTTAAATAAATAAAACTAGTTAAATATATATTGACATTTTTACATAAATAAATTTACATCGAAAAATGAAAATAGTTAAATATTTATTAAAATATTTCTACCTAAATAAAAAAAAATGGAAACAAAAAATGGATACTTTCTATGCCAATATTAAACAAGTGAGAGAAAAAATTACAAACACCTTTAATACCACTTCAAATAGAAAGAAAATAAAACGCATGAAAAGAAGGAATTTAAACAGTATTATTACTACAAGGCTCTGAGATTCATTGGGTAAATCTTTCAATAAGTACAGACTTTATGGTGGTAACAATCGAGATTTGTATAGACGACTAGCGATAATCTTTATTGGGATAATGTAGGCTACTGACTATGTGTAACATTAACAAATAGTAGCAAATATGCGAGTGAGATAGAAAAAATAAATAAAGAAATATACATTAAAAAAATAATAAGCTGGATCATTATTATTCGTTATAGTTTACATTATAGGATTATTGGAGTACCTTTCTATGCTCAAGTGCGTATAATAAAAATTTACATATTGAGTTCAATGTACATTTATTTCTTCTTTGCAGGACATATAAAAATGTCTCCTCTGAAGAGTTTACAAAAGGATATTTAGGTAAGTACAGTTTACGATGCAGTTCAAAAGCTCTACACTCACATACAAAATGGTATTAAGTTTTAATATCACCTTCACAAAAGTGACATTCGTTCGTTGTATGGAGTATGATAGTATCTGTCGTAATCCATGTTGACCGTAACATTAAGATAACTGCCTCTAGACTTGCAAAATAAGCTAAGGTATAATGGGTTTTCTATAATATCTAGATATGGTTCTCGACTAAAGGCTAAATTAATTTGTAGACTCTTAATCTATCCAGTTTATTATTTTTGGCATTCCATGTTTGTATGTCATTTTCAATACATCTTTGCTTGAACAATTTCATAAACATTAGTTCATCTTCTACACCTTGGTTGTACCAAGCTTCTCCAAAACCATAAGAAGTGAATTGATGTTTGATTTCATAAGCCCATACCCTACAACACGACGAGTATGACTATTGTAGTTGCATATTAAAACAGATTCTAGGAAGTCTACTGTTGTACATTTTGAATATTTTCAATCAGTATTTTATTGGCTTCATAATGTAGGCATATTTAAGAATGCTTCTCCCTAATTCACTCATAGCAAAACTGTTTGCAGTAGATTTTGTAAGTTTCGGTATATCTTTGCAGCAGTTTGTATATTCTCTCTCATTATCATATGCATTACAAAAGCCCCCGAATATCAGCTCCATTGGATAGGACAGGCATTATCTTAATATCAACAATTTTAAACTATGTCTATTCATAATTTTCTAAATCTAAGTAACTTGCCTTTGACTAAGAATAACACCTTAGATGCTTGTTGAGATATGACTTTTTTTGTATTTACACCAAACACCACCTGAAGAGAATACCAGACCTGGGTATTTCTAATATGAAGTCACTTTTAATTTCTGATTCTCAAAATACAACTTTTCTTGCTTTAGTATGTTGCCTCCTTTGCGGAAAACCACACCATTTGTTTTGTCCAAATGAACCTTGAATCCTCAATTATCACATTCAGATTCATTTCGATTTATTAAGTACTCCATCGCAATAGGTGTTTCAGCAAATATAAATAGATCATGGGTTAATAGCAAAACAAAGTTTTAACATACCAATATTTTCTACACCATAACTGTCATTGGACAATGCACTTTGAAAGTCATATAAAAATAAAGAACAATGTAATGGTGACAGAATACAACCCTGATGTACACCAAAAGGACAACTGAATGCATCAGTCCGCCCGTTTGAGATCCTAACACAAATCTTTTTATCCATAAATATTGCGTTCTAATTTTCCGTTTTTTAAAGATTATGCCACAAAGTTTCTCTATGTATTCTATCAAATACCTTCTCAAAATCTACGAATGTACAGTAGAATCTGCCACTGCATTTTCGAAGATATTTTCATATGTGTGTGTGTAAAACAAATAAGTTATCTATAGTATTGTGTTCTTTTCTGAAATCCGCTTGTTTTTTTATCAGTTCTTCTTCTTCTTGATTTATGTATATATATATATATATATATATATATATATATATATATATATATATATATATATATATATATATATATATATATATATATATATATTGACTTCAGACCATTCTGTACTGGTACTGGTAAGCAACTCGGCCCTGGACTTATCAACCAGGACAGGCCCGGGATTTTGCTCACACCAGTAAAACACCGGTAAAAACTGATTTTTTTGCGGCGGCTCACCGGCATTTGTCCCGGTATGCCCAATGGCCAGTACACCACTGCTTGTAATGCATTAGACAATGTATTCAATAGTTGTTTTTTGTTCTCGTCAATCTGTCATTTTAGATCAAAGATTTTATTATCTCTTTCGTTGCCACTCTGTTTCATATCAAGCAATTTATTGTCAGCTTATTCTCTCCAAGCTTTGATATATTTCAAATTATTTTTCGCTAAAATCTTACGTATACGAGTATCAGCACGTTTTGAAAAAACTGGCTAGTACCTGCATCAGTTAATTTAAAAATACCACGTAATACGGTTAATTTTTTATTTGTAAATTTTGTTTGCGTTTAAGTTAGTGTTAACTGTTTGACCTATTGTTATATCTTTTTCCTCTCTTTTTGTCTTAATGTTTAAGGTAACCATAAGTTACAAGGATCTCTTCAAGATATCTCTCCCATCGTTCTTACGTTATTTAATTTACGTTAAAATCATGTTACATACATACATACATACATACATACATACATACATACATACATACATACATACATACATACATACATACATACATACATACATACATACATACATACAGTGAAAGTCTATTACGCGCTTTTTTCTTCATCCGTTATGCTGATATTTAATCTGTTAATTGTACCCCAATGTATGTGCCTGTAATGACCATTAGCTATGTTCAAAACAAACTCACAATAGAAAACATTTTAGCGGACAAAGACTCTTAGAAAGTAAAACTACCCATAAATGTTTTTTTTTGGATGGGGGGGGGTTGTGGTGGGTTGCTATTAATTTTTAAGATATATATATATATATATATATATATATATATATATATATATATATATATATATATATATATATATATATATATATATTAGGTTTTAAAACACCACAAACTGTATCAAATATTAATTGCAAGTCATGTTTCAATCTTGCATTGAATAGTGAAAAATACCAAAATGCCTCCTGAATATGAAATAGGAAGTCATTAAAACAAAGTTGAAATTAATCAAGACTGATATCCTTATTACTGATTAAACTGGGCTAGCACACATTACCTCTAGCATGCTCTTGAACAGTATTGTCTAATGTATTTTCCCTGTAAGACTTTATTGCATGTTAACCAGTCAATCATGTAATGAAAACCATTGTAGCGATTGTGGTTAAAAGCTCAAAGGCACCAACAATTAAGAAACCAGCATACATTTATTTATGCAGCATTTTTTCAGTAGTTTCAAATTCCTTATTTTATGTTCTGCTTTGCAAAGATTCTGCGTTATGAAATTAATATGCTTGAATGTAATCAAACAAGAACTCAATGCAAATAGATGCAAAACTAATTTAAATGACAAAAAGTCTGTGAAGTATCAGATACCATTTGATGTCATGTACTCGTTGTTAAATTCATTGAGATTATCTAGAGGAAAAACATCTGCTAATCAATGATGTCACAGTATCAATGAGAACATCTGACACCGATATTGTAATTTTGGCAGAGATTTCTTATGTCTTCTTGATTTCTTTTTGATTCACCTTCTCCAGTTCTTTTCAGTTAAATTAATGCCAGCGATCTCTTTTTATGTTCCCCTTGCAATAGCTTTGTTCAATTCCTGTTTGTAGTCTTTAGTGTCTGTATAAATTTGGCTACTGCCATTTTTGTCTTCGGTAAGTCTCAATTTTTTTTTCCAGATGATTTTTGTCCGCTCAATAAGCAAGAAATGGATGAAGGTGCTGAAGGTTTTGAAATTTCAATCTGCCACTGGTGATCCACGTGACATACATAAACTCTTTTGAAGAGAAATATTTTTCTTGCTTGCTTGCGTAACGTGTAAGTAGATCGTTGAGTTAACCATTCTTTCAATTCTTCTTATTATCTGTTCCCTTTTGTTTGTTTTCGCAATAGATTTATATGGGTGTAAGCCAATGGACTTTCAGGATCGTACCAAAGATGTCTTAAACGCTGATTCTTGTTTATTCAATCCTTTTAAACGTGTCCATAGTTTCAACATTTATGTCAAAATTTCTCATTCCATTGGTTGTTCTAAAACAACTACTATTGCTTCATTTACTGAGTCACTATATGTTGTTTTCAATCGGGCTTTGTTCATAACTTATGTCCATGTTTGTGATGAATCGTTGTAATTGTCCTTGTAATGTTTACAAGATCTTGAAGTTTTACTGTACATTTAGCCGTATAAAATGTGTATATTTATCCACATGAAATACGTAACATATTCCTTCCTCGTACTTCAATGTTTTACTACTTATCTCGATATTATCGTCACTGAAAGTAATATGTAAACAGCATCTTTTCTGAAACATTGGAGAATATCTTCTTAATATTTGAATTCTCTCTAGACACTGAAATCGTTGTTTTCATGTTAAATCCATTAAATATTTCTATCAACTCTCTGAAAACTGTTGAATTCAATACAATGTAGCTTTTGTGCCATTAGTTATATTGTGCAAAACAAAATTCAAATTAGTGTTGGATAATAGTCTTCGTAGTCTGACCGGTTCAATAATTCTTTTCATTTTATTAAAAAAAAAACAGTGAACGAATATCCTCGTTTCCAGCTTATGTGCGTCTTCGCCATCTTGCTTTCCATTTATTTTTTAATTTTGATTTTTAATGTTCTTATATACCTACCCGAATTGCATAACGTAATTTGAGTGGCTAAGTGATTTTTAATTCTGATTTTCAAAATATGATAACAAGTCTTGCTGACCTAGTAATATCTTGATTTTGTTTTTGTTGTTCTAGTAAATACATTATACATTATATATATATATATATATATATATATATATATATATATATATATATATATATATATATATATATATATATATATATGGTTGGCTCAGCTTTCGATTATTCCTTGCTACGATCATTATGCTGGACAGGGGGTCCTGATGGAAGGGGGACGGCTTGCTTGTTTTAATTAAGTGAGAACATAAATACATAGATAAGGGGGGGGGGGAAACTAGATTAATGGGGACGGAGGGACTACATTCCTCTTAGTCTCCTCCCCCTTCTGCCTCTTTTTATGACTCTCTAAAACAGTGTCGTTCAAAAGCGCTGCATGTTTTTCTTTCAAGAATCACACATTTTGAAAAACACCTTTTGAATTGATATGCAAAGCTATTCATGTGGCGTGATTGATGAATTATGTATGTAGTAAAAACACGAGTTCACATTAACTAGTCAAATATATAGGTCAACTCTGCGAAGTGCGATCCTAGCTGCATTGAATGGACGGATTTTGTCTTTGAAAAACTAGGGAGTTACATCCGGAATTAAACCCCGTCACACTTGTCAACAATGGAATTTTGATTTACCAGCAACTAGGGCCCGGAAAGTACTTGACTGTTGCTACGATATTCTTTGTAGTGGTTTAAGATGTCAATCCAAATCCGTACGACATAGTACAAGATGTTTTTATTGCACGGTGATAAATATGAAAAATAGCAGTGGTTTTGAAGGTGCTCTGGGTCATAATACCTTATCAGCACACCTAGACAAACAAATATGCCATTGGCACGTAGGTCCACGTACACAAGATATAAAAGTAGGACATGCATTAAAATTTAGAGTTGACTATATTTGTGTGATTAGAAAAACGAGGACTTCTAAATCAAGGCATCTCGCGTAGGACTTGGGGTGAGTATGGATGTTTTAGATATTTAACTATTTTGTAAAGTAGCAGTACATACATACATACATACATACATACATACATACATACATACATACATACATACATACATACATACATACATACATACATACATACATATTTATTGAGTTAATCGTATCCATCCATCGGCTTATCCATCGATTTATCCATCCATCCATACGTACATACATACATACATACATACATACATACATACATACATACATACATACATACATACATACATACATACATACATACATACATACATACATACATACATACATACATACATACATACATGTGTCGATATATATGGACCGTCGACCACTACTATCGCGGCAATGGTGTGAGCATCACATTATTTACGGGTATTCCGGCAGCTTGTCTAATGTCCGTCACTTATCTGACTGCCATTATACATCACATACAAATTCAAATCGTCATAACTTAAACATGCTTCAACCATTTTTCACGCAAGTTTAAGAATGCACTAGCAAATCAGTACTAATTCGCATGGAGTAAGTGTCGACATAAAATAATTTATTTCAAATTATATACTATATTTATGATTACGACGTGGTTATCTCTGCCGTGGCGATAGGTAAATTCTGTACTTCGAATGTCCTGACTGTGAAGATGACAATGACATGGGCGTCCGCATGTGGGGTGGGTGGGTGCAGTTTGTCCCCTTGGATTTTTAAAAATCCATTGTACAGTATATATATATATATATATGCAACAAACCCTAATTATTCAACCACCCAAATCCGACTATGGGAGCTTGCCTCTGCCCGTAACTCAATTGGCATCACTTTGAAGGCTCGTCCCTTTGATATGGCTTTGCCCCCCCCCCCCCCCCCCCGCGAACAATTCCTGCGGACGCCCATTGACCTGGATGCAAATATTTTCATGTGTTTGTTGAAATGTTGTCATCAATCGTCTATGTCTTTCTTCCGCAGGATCTTCGGTGGCAAATGGCAGACATATTTAGCGGTGGAATTTGCACGACAGCTTACGCAAAGTTTCGATTAACCCATCCAGACTGGATTTTTGACTCAATATTCGGATACTGTAAAGGCGGTTCTTTCCAATTGGCCGTCGACGTCGGTTGTGGGAGCGGCCAAAGTTCCCATCAGATATGTCGTCATTTCCGATCTGTGTTAGGAATGGACATAAGCGAAGATCAGATAAAGGCGGCAAAATCCAAACACAGCAATATCACGTTCCGCGTAGGGAAAGCAGAAGATCTTAGTTTCCTTGAGGACGAAAGTGTTGACCTGGTAACAGTTGGTGCTTCTTTACACTGGTTCGATATTCCAAAGTTTTTCGTGGAGACGAAGAGAGTTTTAAAGCCAGGGGGAGTTTTAGCTGTGTACTCATATGTGTTGCCAAATGCTGACTGCCCACTTGTGAAAAACTTTTTCGATGAGGTAATTTGTTTATTTAAACTATGTGTCAATACGTTTCGAAATTGTATCACGTGATAACTTTTTTGTCTATGATCTGAAAAACAAATGTTTACAACAAAATTTATCGTGGGCAACTGCAATGCACATTTTAATATTTTGATAGAAAGTAAAATCTAATCTTTGAATAAATGTAACCACGACTCCCTCAGTTTCTCTTTGATCTTTATTAAGCGATATATCCATTTGTGACGTATGTAAAATATGTCACATATACGATATTTTAATATCAAGAAATATTTTTCCATAATGTGTTATGTCCATTAACTGCAATTAGCCGGCTGCAGTCAGAGTGTCCTCTGCCTTTTCCGTTCTGGCCTGACAGAAAAGGCAGAGGATTCACCGACTGTAGCCGACTGCAAAGCATGAACGACTGTGGCTGTTTGTTTTTGTTTGTTTTAACGGCACTTTTAACACATTCTTGGTTATATCACGCCAAGGAAATGGGAGCTAAGCGCCTTTCCTAAAGAACTTCCGAGGTAACCGACCTGGTCTGGCCTAGGCGAGTATCGAACCCGCGACCCTTGGATTACAAGTCCGACGCTCTACCAACTGAGTTACCGCTGCTGCATGAACTTGCAATGAACAGCATATACGCCGCAAACTTCAGTTCCATGAAATTACTTTCGAATATAAAAAATGTTTGAAAATCAAAGTAAATTTTAAAACATTGACTATCATTCTACTTAAAAAAATCTAACAGTTTTACAGTCTTCACAGAGATGTTCCTGTGCCCAGTTCGCGTAATCGTATTCTATAAAAAAGGCATAGTAAAGTACACAATAGAAACGTAATAAAAGACGGATTTATCTGTATTTTCCACTCCGCCAAAATATATGTTAGGAGACATAAGGAATATTCGAAGATTTCATATATAGGAAGTTCGTATTTGCAAAGTATACCAGGAAGTGGTACGCATCATGTAAATGTGCTTGTTTACCATTGATCAATGCATTATTGGTATATTACTTCTGGTCACATTGTGGGTTAGTTACAACATGAGCATAAGTCAAGGAAAGTGTGAACAACAGCTTGATGAATGGACAGATGGACAAAACTATTATCAATATTTTCAATGAAAAATTCCAAAAGGCAAACGACACAGCTTGACGATATATATATATATATATATATATATATATATATATATATATATATATATATATATATATATATATACGCATATACTCTCAGTGAACGGTTTTTGAGTTTTGATCCAGTTGCAAAAGCATGAGTGATAGATGCCTGGATGGACAAACGGATGAACAAGAACCTAAAATATTTTGAAACTAAAGAATTCTTAATAGTTAAAGGCCTATCTAGACCACTGGTTTAAAATGTGAATAAATTTTACATAGAGATTTCTTGCCCGAGTTTTACTCCGGAAACGAAAGTGCGAATGATGTCAAACGGACAAAAAGTTAACACCACTAGTTTAATATGTGCACCAAATGTCGTAGATGTCTTTTAATGGCTTTGTAATTTTGCCCCGGAAATGAAAGTGTGAATAACGGATAGATGGATGGACAGACAAACGGACAAAATATTAAAAATATTAAAACTATAGAATTGTGAATAGCAAAATGCACACCTGGATCACTAATTTAATATGTGTACCAATTTTCCAAGTTTCATAGAGATATCTTCAAAAGGTGTGCTCCGGAGACGAAAATGTAACGGACGGACGGAATCCATTTATATATCACTTGCCAACTTCGTTGGGCGGGGATAATTATGAAGTACACTACCTAGATTAGCAAGTCTCGATGATTTCACAATGTGCGCTAAAACCTTGAAGAAAAGAATATATACGAACTTCCAATAATACAGTGAAACCCCCCAAAGCCGAGAACCCTTGAGACCAAATTTGATTTTCGGTTTGAGAGGTTATCGGTTTATTTGGGGTATCGCAGATGTGAAAAAATGTTGTTTTTGTGTGTGTTTTTCACGTGATTTGAGAGAGACAGCGAGAGAATTTCGTGTGTGAAATAGAGAAAGCGCTTATGTGACTAGAGAGAGAAGATGTAATTATGAGAGAACATATGTCTGTGCGCGTGCATGAGTGCAACATTTAAGAAAGCTGTTTGTTTTCTTAACATTTAATGAAAAATTATGATATTAAAGAAGGAAAATTTCTGGACCATATACAAATTTCGATTTTGAGGGGATTACGGTATACCAAGGGTTCGGTTGTGAGGGGTTTCACTATAGTTTTATAGACATGTTACAGGGAATCTTCTAATAATAGTTTTATAGACATGTTACAGGCCAACTTCAAAAATAAAATTTTTATAGACGTATTTCATGAAAACTTCTAATATTAGCTTTATAGACATGTTTCAGACGAGCTTCTAATACTAGTTTTATAGACGTGCTACAGTCGAACTTCTAATAATAGTTCTATAGACATGTTACAGGCAAACTTCTAATAATAGTTTTATAGACATGTTACGGGCGAACGTCTAATAATATTTTTATACAGGTGTTACATGCAGTCTTCTAATAATAGTTTTGTAGACATGTTACAGGCGTACTTCAATAATAGTTTTGTAGACATGTTACATACGAACGTCTCAAAATAGTTTTATAGACGTGCTACAGGCAAACTTCTAATAATAGTTTCATAGACGTGTCACAGGCGAACTTCTAGTAATAGTTTTATAGACATGTTACAGGCGAACTTCTAATAATAGTTTTATAGACGTGTTACAGGCGAACTTCTAATAATGGTTTTATAGACATGTTACAGGCGAATGTCTAGTAACAGTTTTATAGAAATGTTACAGGAAAACTTCTGAGACTATTTTTATAGATATGTTACAGGCGAACGTGTTACAGGCTAACTTCTAATAAATGTTCTGTAGACAGGTTACAGGCAAACTTCTGATACTAGTTTTATAGACATGTTGCATACATACTTCTGATACTAGTTTGATAGACATGTTACGTACAAACTTCTGATACTAGTTTTATAGACATGTTACGTACAAACTTCTGATACTAGTTTTATAGATATGTTACATACAAACTTTTGATACTGGTTTTAAAGACATGTTACATACATACTTCTGATACTAGTTTTATAGACATGTTAGATACAAACTTCTGATACTAGTTTTACAGACATGTTACATACAAGCTTCTAATATAGACATGTTGCATACAAGCTTCTGTAACTAGTTGTATAGACATGTTACATACAAACTTCTGATACTAGTTGTATAGACATGTTACATACAAACTTCCGATACCAGTTTTATAGACATGTTGCATACATACTTCTGATACTATTTTTATAGATATGTTACATACAAACTTCTGATATAGACATGTTACATACAAACTTCTGATACTAGTTTTACAGATATGTTACATACAAACTTCTGATACTAGTTTTATAGACATGTTACATACAAACTTCTGATACTAGTTTTACAGACATGTTACATACAAACTTCTGATACTAGTTTTATAGACATGTTGCATACAAACTTCTGATACTAGTTTTATAGATATGTTACATACAAACTTCTGATACTAGTTTTATATACATGTTACATACAAACTTCTGATACTAGTTTTATCAATATGTTACATACAAACTTCTGATATAGACATGTTACATACAAACTTCTGATACTAGTTTTAAAGACATGTTATATACAAACTTCTGATACTATTTTATAGATATGTTACATACAAACTTCTAATACTAGTTTTATAGATATGTTACATACAAACTTCTGATACTAGTTTTATAGATATGTTACATACAAACTTCTGATACTAGTTTTATAGATATGTTACATACAAACTTCTGATACTAGTTTTGTAGATATGTTACATACAAACTTCTGATACTAGTTTTATAGATATGTTACATACAAACTTCTGATACTATTTTATAGATATGTTACATACAAACTTCTGATACTATTTTATAGATATGTTACATGCATACTTCTGATACTAGTTTTATAGATATGTTACATGCATACTTCTGATACTAGTTTTATAGATATGTTACATACAAACTTCTGATACTAGTTTTATAGATATGTTACATACAAACTTCTGATACTAGTTTTATAGATATGTTACATACAAACTTCTGATACTAGTTTTATAGACATGTTACATACAAACTTCTGATACTAGTTTTATAGATATGTTACATACAAACTTCTGATACTAGTTTTGTAGATATGTTACATGCATACTTCTGATACTAGTGTTTAAGACATGTTACTTTAAAATAAGTGAAGTGGAAAACTACCAGTATCCCTCAATGCAAACGTTTATGGCAGATGTAGTTAATATCGATGTATCGATAGTATCGATGAATGACGCTCATAAATTATCAGGATCCTTACTCTTTAAAAAGGTAGGAAAATATTTAATTTTTTTTTAAAAAAAGATTCCTATCACGATATTGCTGACAAACTAAGTTAGTGAAGTACCAAAAATATCTAGAGCTCATTTGGAATATATGATATAAATTACTTGTTTCTATTCTATTAGTTGTTATTTCACGCGTCATAATACATCATGTGATCACATTATCGTCAGAGAGAAATAAGCGATGACACGCTCTCTTTTATCAACGCTACTTCCTGGTTTACCGCTGAAAAGGTGCATTCAGGTTCTAATACATTTAAGTACCTCTCCCAATCATACGTCAGGGAGCCGCAATGGCTCGGTGGTTAGTGTGCCGGACTCACGACCGAAAGGGTGCGGGTTTTAATCCTATCATCGGACCAGCCTGGGTCAGCTACCGTGGTGTGTCCTTGGGCAAGGCACTTTACTCCAGTTGTCTCGGCATTAAATAACCTACCTGTGTAGCTGTGCCGTAAAGTACCAAACCAAACCAAACCAAAACCCAATCATACGTCAAGTTTGGAGGTATATCTATTTATTACGTACGAGTTGCACCATATTGCACATGCACGTAATTATTAACGTAAGCACACATGGACAGGTCGTGATTACACTTTCTCCCTTTCCACTGAGAAGTTTGGGGATCGCATGTATTTTTCGTCAATTTATCTTTCGTTTCAGTTTATTACTTACATGGATACTCGGACGAAACAAGTTTGGGACCATTTTAGGAATGTCGAATTTCCTTTCAACGATTTAAAAAGGTATTCCGTTATCGGAACCCCCCCCCCCCCCTCTCTCTCTCTCTCTCTCTCTCTCTCTCTCTCTCTCTCTCTCTCTCTCTCTCTCTCTCTCTCTCTCTCCACACACACACCTTATAACTACTTTTCCATTATCTTTTCTAGCAAAAAGCTTAGTTCGAAGGATTAGTATGTATCACGCATAACATTATCTTACAATTCTGACGTAAAGAAAGAAAAAGATTTGTAATGAAAAATAAAAATAGCTCGTTAATCAGTAATATATATGTATGTTTTGTTTTTGTTTTTTTAAACAAGGTAATGTGATGGTAATTTCTAAGTTACTGAGGGTTAAGGAGAGGAAATCAAAACTTTATCCATTTATAAGATATTCCAAAAGTATATTAGTAGTAATGTGGCACGCATTACTACTTATATTTCAGAAAGTATTTCAAAATTTACCAGAACTTACACTAGCTGAATAACTTTGCTCAGCAAAATTGTAGATCATAAACGTCATGAGAAATTTCAGAGGTGATCGATGGCACGTTGAAAATTATTCTCAAGTTGTCAGCTTTGTCCTTTAATCCTTCTCGTGGCTGTTATAAACAGGCATATTAACTTAAATATGTCTTTTATGCTGTTTAAAACTAATTGCTGCCGAAAGAGCGTGACGAAGTATGTCATATCATTGTGTCCTATTTTTACGATGTAGTATCTAAAGAAGGTTGTCGTTACCAGCTTTTGAAGCCGTTGTTAATTTTGTACAGATTTGTCTCTTTATGGGAAAATATGACTAGCCAAAAAATATAATCTGTTAAATTTATTTGGAATAAAAGTAATTTTAGTTTGATTCTATATTTCAATAGGCAGGAGTATGTACACACAGTTGAATCCAGTGTTGACAGTTTTCTTGGCTTTTTGCCAAGTCTTTCAGCCTGGCAGACATTTATAAACCAGAACCCTGATGCTGGAAGTAATCTAGAGAGAAAGTAAGTACCATGAATCGAAAAAGAAGTAAAACCGAGAGGTGTGAAGTACAAATAACGTATATACTTGCTTATAACTCGAGTCTGACCGCAAACAACATAGACCCTAATCTGCTGTCGCATAATGCGCCAGGAGATCATGGTCTATATTGTTTGTTCTACTGATTTCTCTTAACAAACCGCATAGACAAAGATCTTCCGGCACATTATCTGACGGCAGATCTGGGTCTCTGCAGTTTGCAGTTGGACTTGTCTTATAAGCGAGTACATACTGTATTGCATATTAAAGAAGCAAGGGTCCTTGTTTAAACAACATTTTACAACCCTAAAATAATGTCATTATTCGATGAGGTTTTAATTTTAAAACCGCGTACCGTCTTCGTTTTCTCCTGTAGCTGCAAATATTCTTTGAGTGGTTTTCAAGATATATAATTATTAGCTATTGTATGTATAAGCAGGTCACCGCGATCCATTCTTGCACATCTCACCACTATAATTGCTATAGTAACCCCTTTTGTATAATACTGATCATGTGATCAATAAAATGGCCCACGCTATAAAGGAGGGAGCTCAAAACTGAGGTATTTTCCAACAAGGTTGTCATAGTAGTGCACAAAACCACCACAAATTTAATAAAGTGAAAATGCATTTTGATTGGTTCTCATTAGCCAAGAACTGAATTCAGTGAAAAAAATTAAGCAGCAATTTTAAAAGAAAAAAATCTAACCATTCTAATGGGATCCATAACGGTTCAAATCCCGCGTTATAGGAGAGGCAGCTGAGTAGGTATAAATTGAGGGATCATGGGGATCAAGGAAATTTGGTCTGACGTCATGAAGTTACACACCGATCCTCCTTGAGGGAATTTGCGTCACATACCAATCCATAAGGTGTGGTGACAACAGATGATGTAAGGTCGCCCACGTGCGGGGGATGTGTGTTTTCAGTGAGTAGTGATATGTAAGAAGTCCCCTACATCTTTCAATCAAAGTCTGTTCAGATTTAAGACATAGTCATTACTTGCAAGCTATGTCATATGCATCTTCTTTTATTTCAATAATAAGGCCATCTACATTGTAATTGAATACTGGCCGATTATTCAGATGTTTTACATCTTCAACTATGTATTATCATAGTAAAAAGATAATTCAGTTCCTGTTATCTGATTTAACACGCTCCTTTAGTAAACCAGATGAGACCACTTTTCTTCAGCATTAAAGTCATCCACACAGTAGTATCATATTGGCTAGTTATTTATAGGTCATATACCTTAAACTATGTAAGATCATAGTAATAAAAGAATCCAGTGTTAAAGTGTACTAGTAACCTGATTTGGTTAGCTTATTGAGCGGGCTGGATGTGATGGCTTTTCACACAAATCTCCCGTTCATATAAGTATGTAATTTGCTTAAAAAACATGATTTGATCAACAGGTGTACAAATTAATATGTTTCGAAGCCATGTAACTTGACAGATCCAATGTTTGCCTATATTTAATTGAAAGTTCTTAAATGACCTCTTAATTTTAAAAATAAAAGAATCATTTTATAAATGCTTTTTTCAAGCTTCAAAGAAGAGGCAATCCACGTATACTATTTCAGCTTCTTTGTCTCTGAAGTTATTCAGGATTCATAGACATTAAACTGTCACGAGATCATAATGATTGTAAATCCCATTATTTTCAAGTATTTTTGTTTAACAAAAATAATGAACGGGTCACGTTCACTCGTTTATGAATAGCGTATGTTATGCTAGATGTAAGGGAATCATTGTCAAAGTGTACCTGAAATCTGATTTGACTAGCTTAGTTAGCAGGTCAGATGAGATGACGTTTCACACGCAGCTCCCATTCATGTGTGGATGTAAATTATGTGTGTGTTTGTGTGTGTGTGTATGTGTGTGTGTGTGTGTGTGTGTGTTTAATTTTTTAATTTAAGTAGATTAGTTTTTGAAATCAATTTTTTTTCCTGATACTCAGGGTATAAATAATATGTATATAATTTTCTCTTTTTTCTGTACATTTAAATAAAAATTAAGTATATGTGCATTTGATGTGTGATTTTGTTTTCGTTTTGATAATAAACGTTTTATTCGAATGTACAAATTTATACTCTTAATAAAAGTCTTACTTGTCACTTTAAATAGTTTTTGTAATTATGTATCTAATTTGCAAATTAAATCATTAACAAAAAATATAAGCTCCTTCTTTTTATTTATTGATTGAGGCAACCACAGTGTTCAGGCCACGCAGGGCAGTAAGGACAGCTTTTTGCCGCTTTCTTCAGACCATATGTCGCAATGTTTTTATTCACGTGTAAAGGATAGGGTGGAATTAAGGGGCGAGGTGAAGACTAATGGACAATGTAGAAGAATACTGCATTGTGTTTTAAAATCTATTTGAACTGTGTTTTAAAATCTATCATTTTATCTTTTGGAAAATATCGAATGCTAGAGATGACTTATAAAGCGAAGGAATGTAAATCAATGTCATCCAACTTAAAATACCGTATTCATGTATGAGTGAATCTGACCCAGGTGTGTACCACTGATTCAAAAATGATGGCAGGAACACAACTTGATAATGAGCTGTCGTTATGACCTGGCCTAGGTTACGACTATACAACTCTAAAGTCATGATCTGCATCTAGTGTCAGACATTAGACGTTAATAGATTTGTATATTGTGTTAGGCTTGAAAGGTTACTATATTACTGAAGATTTACAAAAGCATTACAAACTACTTCTGATTGTTAAACATAAAAGGGACCATTTATGACTTTCAATTAAACATAACCTAATATTGCATCTTTTATAGTTGAACCACCTCTTCATATTAATTTGCACACCTCATAACTAAGTAGTATTTGTTAAGTTCATATCCACACATGGATGGGAGCTGCGTGTAAACGTCATCTCATCTGACCTAAATAAGCTTGTCAAACCAGATGACGGGTACACTTTGACAACGGATTCCCTTACATCTAGCATAACATACGTTATTCATGATGGTGTTGGTATTGTGGGGTTCAACGCCTTTTTTCAGCACATGATACTATAAATGGCGGCCAGTATAATTGGTGGGGAAGAACATGGAAGGCCACAGGAAGAACCACCGACCCACGAGAAGCTACTGGCAAGGTTTCACATATACCCACGTTGGTCGAGCCGAGACTCAAACTCGGGCTCATAGAGGTGAGACGTGTGAGCGATCTGTAAAGGCGAGCGCCTTAGACCACTCGGCCATCCGGGGCCACGTTATTCAGGAACGAGTGAACCTGACCCGTTCGTTATTTTTGGTTAAAAAAAGATACTTTAATAATATGATGTATAACCACAATGAGTTCGCGATAGCTTAAGGTCAATGACTCCTGAATACCTTCAAGCACATATAAGCTTATATTGTTTACATGGATTACCTCTTATTTGATGATTAAAATAAAACACACGAAAACAGATTTTTAAATTATACATTTAAGAGGCCATTTAAGAACTTCCAATTAGATATAGTCTAGCATTGCATCTGCTAAAGTTACATGGCTTCTACATATTAATTTGTACACCTGTTGATCAAATAATGTTTTTAAGCATATTACACACTTACATGAACGAGAGCTTTGCGTGAAAACTCATCGCATCTAGCTCTCTCATTAAGGTAACCAAACCAGGTTACTAGTACACTTTAACACTGGATTCTTTTATTACTATGATCGTACATCGTTGAATGTATATGACCTCTAAATAACTAGCCAATATGATACTACTGTGTGGATGACTTTAATGCTGAAGAAAAGTGGTCTCATCTGGTTTACTAAAGGAGCTTGTCAAATCAGATAACAAGTACACTCTTACATTGAATTCTCTTATCACTGTGATCTAACATAGTTGAAATTCTGAGACCTCTGAATAATTGGCCAATATGCTACTATAATATAGATGACCTTAATGTTAAAGCAAAAGAGGATACATATGACATAGATAGCAAGTAATGACCATGCCTTAAATCTATACAGGATTTGATTGAAAGATAACACAACTCAATGAAACCACACATCCTCGGGACGTGGGCAACCTTATATAACCTGATGTTATCAAACGTTATGGATCGGTATGTGACCCAAATTCCCATCAGGAGGATCCGTATGCGACCTGATGACGTCACACCTTATGACCTAAAATCTCCTTGATCCCCTTGACCTACCGGGGGGGGGGGGGATTGGTAGTTTATACCTACTCAGCTGTATACTATGAGACTTGATCATGAGGGACCACTGCACTAAACAAAATCTAAACAGTTCAATACCATCCCTATCGCTTACCATACCCGCGTTATATGAAAGGCAGCGGTATACTAGGGGGCTGGATCATGGCGGACCACTGTACTAAACAAAAACTTACCAATTTAATATGATCCATAACCATACCCACCATGTAAGAGAGGCAGCGATATACTGTGGGGCTTTGTCATGAGTGGACACCGTATTACTACTAATTGATTTTCTTCATCTTGCTATCTCTCTGAGTGATGAAGTTATTCTGTCAGTCAGCTGGTAAGTAAATAAGTACTTAAAAGGTTAATGTTAAAAAGTTCTAATGCTATAAGTTCTGTTTTATTTTTTATAAAAAAAGTTTGTACATACAAATTTTCCATTTTTTTGTAGGTTAAAAGAATTCTACTTTGACGAAAGAACGGGCGAAACAAAGAATATGAAAATAATGTATGACTATTTCTTAATACTGGGTCGAAAGTGAGACTGTTTTCCCCGGCTTATCAGGCTTGGAACAGACAAGAAGACACCTTGCTCCCGTAGGCAGTTGAACACAGTACAAGAGCAGATCGGAAAACTGAGATCAAGACGGACTTCTTGTGTTAGTTCATTCAAGTTTTTCGAATCAAACCTAACTGGAGAACTGGGTTTAATGGGTTAGGAATACCTGTATTAAAACTACGCACAACGCATAATACCATGTATAGTCCTTCTACAGCATTCTTTCACAATGTGATATTTTGATCTTAATTTTTCTTTTGCTTTGATAGACGGAGTACGAATAGTGGATTTTCAAATGCGTGTTACATATACAAATGTTCGATTTTCGTGCTTTGTTTGCAATTTAATCAGAACTCTTCATAAATACCAACACATTATACAACCCCTGTGTAAGGCATAGCTTACGTAGAGTTAACATATTTTGTAAACAACAAACTTTAATACTTTGGCACTTGCTCGTATTAAAGTCTTTCAACTTTACACAACACAAGTAAATTACACAATGAATTGAAGATGATTACAAAATAAACCACGGCTCACAATGTTACAAGCCGTTAAAATTTACCACTGGTCATGTATTTGTGATTTAAATTGCTTGTGTATTAATTGATTACATTATGATTTTGTAATAAGAATCATTCAACAATACGGGTTTCGTTTATTATATGCCTAACATTTTTATTGAAATACCTCGATTTTACATCACACAGTGGGTCAAAATGTAATGATTATGTACATGTACACGCGTGTTTCTGTGCCTGTCTGCATGTATATCGCCATAAATTGTTTCATTATCACAAATGATCATTTAATGTTATGTTATTAGGTTCTCCTGTTGAGCGGGTCTTTTAGTCTTTATTGTCACAAAAAAGTTTTGAGCAAAATATATCTTTCATAATAAATGAGTATTCAGAGTAGAGTGTCATCTCGTGTCATTTTTTATCCGCAAAACATGAAATAAAGAGCCGGATTTCAATTTGCACGCCAGATACTTAATATACCGCGGTGTGGATGGCTTTTTTTTTCATGTTGTCTCGACGCTTCATGCCGCCATAGGGATGGCCGTTTTCGGTCGTTGCTGGATGTTTCATGCCGCCACGGGGATGGCTGTATTTGGTGTTGGTTCAATGCGTAATACCACCGTGGGTATGGTTGTTTTTGTTGATGGCTCGATGTTTCATGCAGCAATTTGGATATTTGCTTTAACTTGTTGCTCGAGGCTTCATGTCGCAATGTGGATGGCTGTTTATGGTTGTTGCTCGATGGTTAACGCCGCCATGGAAATGACTACTGTTTATTATGGATACATGCTTCTGACCTCAGTATGGTTTACTGTTTTTAGTGACAGCTGGATGCTTTGTGCCGCCATATGGATGTCTGTTTTTGATTATGGCTTGATGCTGAATGAAGCCATATGGATGGTTGTATTAGATTTTGGGTCGACGCTTCGTGCCGCCCTCTGGATGTCGGTGTATTTATTTCTATTGTGACTCGATGTTTCATGCCGCCATGAGGAATGCTGTTTTTTGGTGGTAGCTATCTGGATGGCTGTTTTGGGGTTTGACTTGATGCTTCATGCCATCATGGGGATCGTTGTGTTTGGTTTTATCTTGGTACTTCATGCCGCCACATGGAATCAATGCGGGCATGTGGATGGGTGTTTCCAATCGTGGCTCGTTGCTATAGGCCGCCATATGGATGGTTACATTTGGATGTCACCCTATGCTTCACACCGCCTTGTTGATGGCTGTTTTCAGCTGTGGCTCGATGCCTGAGTCTGCCATGTGGATGGCTGTTGTGGTTCAATACATAAAGTCACCATGTGGATGGATGCTTTTCGTTATGGTTTGATGCTTCATGCCGTCATATTAATGGATATTTTTTGGATGATGTAGCTTGATTCATTATTCAGCAATAAGGAATCAATGAGAGCATGTGGATGAGTGTTTTCAGTCGTGCCTTGTTGCTTGAGACCGTCACGTGATGTCTGCTTTCGGTTTGGTTCGATACATAATGCCGCCATGTATTTGGGTAGTTTTGCTTATTGCTTGATGTTTGATGCCGCCATGGGGACGACTTTTTTTTCATGTCGCTACATGGATGATTTTTGGCTCCATGTTTCATGCTATCATGTGGACGACTGATTTTGGCTGTGGTTTCGTGCTAAATGCAGCCACGCGAACGGCTTTTGTGACTTAGTGCTTCATGCCGCAATGTGGATGGCTGTTTCTGACCGTGGATCCATGTATAATACACTATATGTAGCAAGGAGAGAGAGAGAGAGAGAGAGACAGAGAGAGACAGAGACAGAGAGAGAGAGAGAGAGAAGAGAGAGAGGAGAATACGGACTGACAAGTAAGATGTTAATATTTCACCTTTTATATCACTGAGAACTTTTATTTCAACAGACATAGCTTCAGAGAATAGACAGAAAGTTAACGTAATTTTCTGAACACAATATTTAAAAAAAATTCTAATAATGTTAAATATGACCCAAACATGTTCGGATACCAAGCAAGTTTTTTTTTTTAAAGCCGACGAAAACTAATGAATTACAGTTGGAATATAAACAAGGGAAGTTTTACCTGTACTAAAAAACTGGTGATTGAGTAGTCAACCATCAGGCCGTGAAACCGCTTTGATTATGCTAATTGCACGTGGATTAACTGACGGTGTTGTTGATAGGCAACAATAAATACAGCTAACAGGCTAACGATAAAGAACACACGAACTTTCATCATAAGATAGTCGGCAGAATTAATACATTAATAACTTTTGTAACTGTCAAATCAATGTTCAATGGCATTATATCGAGAGGTGACATTTGATTCCAGGCTTCTTATATTTTTACCGCTGGAGAGCGTACAAAAGGAGACAAAGTAGTCATGCACATCAAATCAGAAAAATGTTGTGTACCGTAAATAGAAACCATTAACAAGTGTTCCTAATTAATTAATTATGATTGGCTATAATTGTGTCGTTATTTTATAATTTAAGTAATTATAGTTTAGTTAAATAAGTATCACGCGAGTTTCATAAGTTCTTGTCGTCTCAGTTTTATTCAAGGGCAGATTTCCCCTTCATAACCACATGTTAAACGTTGTCGGTTCGGTCTTCATACCTATGATAGCAGAACATATGGTATTACGCATTCCGGAATTAAATTCCTAAACATATTTAGGGCAATCATCGCCATATTTGGAGCTGTAGTGTCGATATCGCTTTAAGCATTTTGGGAGGAAAATATGGTATATCTTTAAAATTTTAAGGGGTAAGATAAAACGAATTGATGTATATTATTTCGGTTATACATTCTGTTGTCAAAGACAATATTTAGGTTATAAAATAATATCTATATGTAACTGGGTCACGTTCGTAAATAAGTTGCTAGCGATCTCAGCGACTCATCACTGACGGCAGTACATGTACGCGGTGACCATAGTTTTAAAAACAAAAAGAAAAACAAACGATATAAATGCAATCAGAATTCTTTCTTTTTAAAATAATACACTGAAAAATGATCATAAAAGTATTTTGTATTAGCAAGCGAAGAAATAATGCAAAGTTGTATACCTACATAGACCACTTTCGAGCACTTGCCCGGCGCATCGATACACAATCATTACAAAAAAGATATTAATTTTTTTGGGACAAAATATTCAAGAGCATTTATAACTTTCATTAGTATACGAATTATCCGGAGAGAGAAAAGTAATTTTTTTTAATGTCCGGATAGTTAGGTCAATGACGGGTAGCTGGTGTTTAATGTTTTCATCTTAGCATGGCAGTGAAAAGTCAATATGTGTATAAAATTAAAAAAAAAAAAGAAAAGAATTCATAAAATGAATACTGTCTTATATAAAAAAATAATTTTACAGGATCGAATACGCTTTTAATCGCATACTAATCTGTAAATGGAATGTCAAAGGAATCATTTTTCTTTCACTGTGCTCCCTCACTCTGTGGAATTGAAGAGAAAATCAAAGACGCTTTTACCTGTTTTTGTGGACATCAGTTATTAAGATACAGGTTAGTAATACAAATTTCTCACTTAAACCCACCGATACAGGATAACATAAATAAAAATAAATTTGAAGCTAGTGTTGATGAAAGTACATGTCTGGTAGTGATAATAAAACATTCAGATTGGCTGAAAACTGTTGGTTGGTTTTTAGAGTAATTATGGTTTATGTGCCCTTCTTGGTCATTACACCCCATATATTTGTCACATGACTTCACACTAGCACTGCATAATCTATACATTGTAATTAATACTGAATTTTAGGAGTATCTAGATCACATTATTGTAATTACAAATAGGTATACATAGTCAAACAACTGCCACTAGAACAAGCAATTTCAAGTTTTGTTTTCAAGACTTCACCAACAACTGACAAGTCCAAAAGATTCACATGTAGGTTTGAATTAACCCCCTAAAAATGTAGTTGTAAAGTTGAGGTTACTCATCTGTAACATCAGTGTTTGAATAGATGAGCACTATGGTGTGAAGACATTTGTGAATGTGCTCTCATATACATTTATAGAGGTTGTTTCAAGATAATTTTACACAAATATTTACGACTGTTACTTTTAGGTGAAGCTTTAGAAACTAAAAAAAATATAATTAAAAATTGATTTTTGAAGTAGCAGTTGATTAATTATTTTTTGCTATTCGTAATTGCAATACTGCAATCTAGATATTCCTATCAGTTAAAATTAATCACAATGTATAGTTTCTGATGTGCTCATTTAAAGTCATATGGCCAAAATACATGGTGTAATGACCAAAGAAGGGCACATAAACCTTAAGAAAATAAAACAGTAATATGAAGAAGAATAATAAAAACACACACAAAAAAGGAAAACCATCATGAGTACTAGAAATAATTTGAAAACTTAACTGAAGTAACAACAAAGAATGGCTTGGTGTCGTTCTAAATAAGACCAGGATTACTTAGTCGTATCGTTTGCGGTTGGAGACATTTTGGTTCTATATGTATACGATTAGCTTTTTCCTTCAAATAAAGTCATTTTAATTGAATGTTGGAAATCAAATGTAAACTTCATTGTTTGTATTGGATGCTAAATAATCAGATGACACTCTTTGTATATCTATGCGTCATAGCGTAAAATAGTAATGATCTTACATCTGTATGTAAGTGGAGATAACTCTACATTCGGCAAATGACGGCATTCGCAGTTTCGAGGTCAATCCTAGGGATCATACATATTTTTGTCTCGCAGAGACAGTTGAGGTGGTCCGAATGAAAATGCCGGTTGCTTATCAGCAGGGCTTATGAAATGCTCTCGTCCACTCGTCCTGACGGGGTAAAAATGGCTGGGCCGAGTAAAACGTTACTACGTGCTCGTCCATGGGCCTAGTACGTGGAGAATCGCACCTTGAGAATAAATCTTATTGCATTTTCTACCCTTACCAAGCCCCGAAGTTCAACATCGCTTAATATCTGGCGTGCGTCCGTTATAAATAACTTATGCCTAATCTGTCTACTTGCTGTCAGTCTAGAGCATGCTGCCAAGGAAACGACTTGGTTTTTTACACGGGTACCTGATGTAAGCTTGATACTAAAATGGGTAAATATTATGAACATATTATGTTGCACTTTCACACTTAGCCCTCGATTTCTTAATGGTGTTTGCATTTACAGTGGCACTTTTCAGTAATTTAGGCGTCATTGTGATGTGGGGAAAGATTCACTTTCAATGAGCCATCACACATCTTTATGAGTCAGACCTCTTAGAAGTTAAGAGACAGCGAATGTCTGTGTGATTTTTCATCTGGCCAGGCAATGTTACAGTTGCCGCAGGTCGCCGGTATTTTCAAGACTGAAGCTTTATTGATACATTGTAATGTCAAAGGAAAGATGCCAGAAGATATTTCTATATGCAATTAATTACTTTTCACAAGAAAAATGTTTCCAACTTACATACGAAATGGGTATTTTAAGTGTTTCATCCGATTCCCAGCAACTTTCACACAATGCATGCTGTTGTAATTTATTTATATAGCAGATTAGTCGAAATCTAATTGGGGTAATGACCTAGAAATGTTCCAGTTCTTTTGACCAATCATCAATTTTCTTTTTTATGGCGCCCGTGTGTAGCTCTCTATAATTAAAGTTTGACCAAAAGAGATCATTTAGTACGAAAGTTGGTAGAAACTAAGACGGTTGGAATTCTTCTTTCAGATGTATGTTACTGGCATTTGTCTTAT